>MPNV01000891.1:14453-27770 GCA_013376435.1 Cyclocybe cylindracea | reverse complement strand
CCTTTCCTACAGATTTCCCCTCGAGCTGATCTGTCAACTGGTCGGGAGGATTTACAGGGCAGCCGCGGGTACTTATGAGACTCAGAGCACGAAGTCGTGTAGCTGAATTGCACTGTGCCTGCGCATTGCCCTCGGTTAAGGGTCGTCAGCACTAGTGGACCTACTGGTGGGCGCTAAGACTGGACAGTATTAAGCACACGCTACATCGCCTTCAGCATCGGCCGCATCTGGCTCTGTGCATGTCCTCGAATTCGAACTTTTCCGTCGCTATCTCTTCCTCTTGAGATGTGAAAACATCATCCAAGAAGCCGCAAGCAACTCCGATTTAAGCTTGACAAGGGCGTAGGGTTTTCACTTCCTTCCTCTCTCTCTCCCCTCTCGGCGGTCTGTGACCTTCAAACGTCAACCAGGTAAGCATCATCCAGTGATCATCATGCCTCCCTGTTGATCATTTTCACAGATCTCATAGACTCCAAATTTTAACTTCCAAAAGTTTGCGGACAAGCCTAACACCAGGACACGCGTTTGCGTATTTGAGACGTGCGCCGTGTGGCGCTTGCTGATGTCGGGTTTCGCGCTGTCAGAGCGTCAAGACTATTTCCGTCAAGCTTATGTTCATCCTAATGATCGAGCGCCCTGGAGTCCATGGAAGATTGCGCACGCTAAGGCCTTACCAAGTTCTGATGATGATCAATGCCGCCAACTGGGGTCAACCTCTTCCGGGCCTTGAAGAAATTCGTCATCGTCCTTGTGGGATTCCGCTTCCCGATTCTTGTATTCGAGTTTTTGAGTTCCAGTGCTATCTCTGTTTCAGGAGGCCATGTCTTCTGCAGCTTCTTGATTTCTGAGGTGAGATAATTGCTAGACGACTCATCACGACGATTTCGATTCGATTCGAGCTAGCTACATAGAGTTCTGAGGTTCCGGATGCCGTTGTCCAAGCGACCCGTCGGAACTAGGGACTTCGAAATCGTCGTTTCGCTACGAACTTGCTTATCTTTCGCTTCGAGCCCCTGCGTTCCAGTTCGACGTCGATGAGGCAGCAACTCTCTAGACTACCGAATCTCCTCGAAGTTCCAACATTCGTTATCCGAATCATCATCCTTACGGACGGCGGTGGTCGAGTTCCCCAGGAAATCAGGAATCATGGGCCAGAAGATGCTCATCAGTATTCCTTGCACTATGCTTGAGCTCTACTTCGATACGATGGCCCACGCGATCAGCTTCCATGAACCCATCGCGGGAGAACATGAAGTGAGTCGCTGTCCCATAAAACACACCGTCTATTTATTTATTTCTAGCTCCTGGGTTTGAAGGAACTAAAACAACTCTTCAACGATTACCTTCACGGAAGAATGCACCACTCGTGCTTGGCATGATAGCGCACAATCCCAGTATGCTCTCTCCCGTCCAACCTTCCTTCTAGTGTCCGTGTCAGTGATCCATCGCGCGAAAATAGAGCATATGAAGGTCGCCTTCCTTTGGCTTCAGCTACACGCTTCCATTCAACGCTCGACTCCATGTCGAGTCCCACAGAAACTCGAAAAAGGCCTTAAGACGGTCCGGCGCTAGCTTATATCGGGAATCGCAAAAAAAAACTCTTCCGGACTCGGAAGAGCGCGCCCCCAACCCATCCTTTGCTTCTGCAAGGAAGTCATCTCGCGTTTCTCGGTCTTCTTGCAGGAAGATAGGCGCCCCTCTTTCGACTGCCGCTCCAAGTCGGTGTTTGACTCATAGCCAATGACTACATATTTGCAAGTCTACGCTGGGCCGCCAACGTATAGAGTACCTTCCAGAAACTCTTAAATTGGCAAGGGCGCCCAATGTTTCCTCCATTCCCTCTAGTTCTATGTAAAGAAACTGCGCGCGCGGCCGCTGAGAGCGAACGTTGTGTGGCGCATCAACGTCAGGACTCAATATTCAGGGCTCAACGTCAACGGCCTAGTAGGGCGTGACGCCGACTCTGCTGTCTCCAATTACAACTCGAACCCGGCCAAGGCTTCAAACTAGCTTTCCTACATATTCACCCAGCGTTACTACTCTACCTTCATAGAGCGCTACCGGGCTCTGATGCCTCCCTCAGTAGTCGAGTACTTCCCTTCCTCTATTCAAAATTTGATTTCACTGACGACATCTGTGTCAGAACGGCTTGAACATTGAACACCGGACGTCTCTGTAGGCGACTGCGCATGCTGGGTACTGGGTTCTTACCGGGCGTTGATGATCAATACCACCATCTAAGGTGTACCTCCTCCGAGCCAATTCGTCATCGTCATCTTTCTGAGTTTCTGGGTCCCGACTTTCTGAGTTGTCAAGTTACAGTGCTATCTCTGCTGTGTGTTCTCTTTTGTCTTCTGCAAATATCTTCGGGTCTGAGGCGGGATGATCACCCAACGACTCCACTGTGATCCATTGATTCGAAGTGGTGCATCTCAAGTTCTGAATTTCCAGAGTTCTTCGGTATTGTGTCCAAGAGTCATATTGGGATTCGGAGCTTCGTCAAGAGCGACGAGGTTATATTTGCATCTCTTCCCTTCTAGTCGAATTCGACGACGGCGATGCTGTAGTCCTCTGGACCGCCGAATCCCTTCTATTAATTAACTGTTAATTCCATACGCCTGGGGTTCTGGCCTTCATTACGGGAGCGCTCTTCTTGTATGATCCCGCGCGCTGTCGACGAGCTCATCCTGTCTTCCTGACAGAAACAAAATACCTCAAAGCCTTGTTAAAGCAACGCGTTCCAAGAAACGCCACACTTCGCGCAAACGGGACGCACCATTCACCTTTGCCTCCTGGCAAGATGGAACTACAAATGGACAACTGCCGGCTTGATCGTATAGACTTTGGCTGTATCCGAACTTCAATTGGTCTGCTCTTTGTTTATGCATCGAAAGATATTCCCTGGGCATCGAGCAGCGCGAGCTCAGATCGTTCAAAAGCTCTCAACGAGGGCTATCTGATGGTGGCTATCACAACTCTAAATACCAGCATCAATGCCCTCGGGAGCCATGATGTTCAGCAGGTAGGAAGAAAGTCCAAGAAATAAAGCCAGGATTTGCATGTGTTCTTGTCCCATGTTTCTTGCTCTCTTCATCAATGCCACCACACTGCTTGATTTTGCGTTGCTGCAAAGCTCGTCTACAGCTAAGAGATCCCACTACCTGTTGATCCTCAGTTGTTGTAGAAAACATACTATATCACATTGAATCAAAAATCAAAGATTCTCTACATATCTAACCATTGTTCCCTTGCCTTGTAAATAAGTTGAGTCCGTCTTTGATGTACTGATGAAGCACATCAGCTGCATCCTGGGTACCAATTAAAAATAAACGGGAAATGGGATAATGAGAGGCATTGGCACGAAGGTTTACAATTGATGCGGCAATGTCAGCATCTCCACTGCGATTGGGACGATGACCACGGGTCAACATTTCCTCTTTAGTGAAAGGGCCAAATTTCTCAATGACAAAATATGGTCCAGCAGCAATGATCCAGGATACCTCGTTGTCCTCAGCTAAGAGACCATTTTTGATGGCTGCCTTGACTTGGTCGCTGGCTTGGATGCCTGCCTCAGTGAAGGTACGTCTGATGTCTGGACATTCCTGTAAGGTTTCCGGAGGAGGGTGATCTTTCATGCACTGAAGGGGTGTCTTCTGCTCAGCACCGCCAATGAACACCAATGTTCATCCGATGAAGCATCCAATGGCAAGATCTGGAATGACATGGCGTGGATCCGCTGGATCTTGGTCATTCCATTCCACCCTCAGTTGAGGGAAGACGAACATTTCTTCAGCAAAGAGTGATTTGTGTCGGTAGAAGACCTCGGATAGGAAGCCATAGGCCAGACTTTTGCTGGTGTTCTCAGAATTCATTACACGCCAGCCAAACGTGTTGAGAGTTTCGAGGCTGTCCAAGTCCTTTGGCAGGAGTGTTAGTCCACAGTACCACACGCAGCCAACAATTCTGCGCCATACACACCATGGGCCAAGACATTGGGTTCAGCTCGAAGTTTCGTTCATGGAAATGCCTGGACACTTGTGGCCAGGTCTTACGCCTGGTTGGCGATAACTCCATTTGAAAAAAAATTCACTCTCCGCCAGCTTTCAGCGAAAATTGCACGTGAGTTATAGGGAGAGGAACTTAACCCCATCTGAAAAAAAATTCACTCTCCGCCAGCTTTCAGAAACTTGCATGAGTTGTAGGCAGGTTAGGGACCTGGGACAGCTTACATCGTGACTCATGAGGTGGGCTACGTCTCTATCTGCCAGGACTGCCAACACTTGACCTGTGCTTGACCTGTACACAGACAGAAGATGTACCATTGCAGACTGGGACACTGCATTGTTCAACCTGAGTCACTGATGTCTGCTTCACCTCCACTCGCTTCACCTCCACTCAGAAGAAATCCAGTTTTTGCATTCCTGTGTACAAATGCCTGATAAGGTGGGCTTTGCAGGTTCTGGCGTACTCTTGATGCATCATGTGTATACTTATATATATTATCAAGTTCAGAAACCCATTCTTAAAACCACAAACTCTCGGTGTGAAAAATCACGAGACAGATGGAGGGGGATGCAGGTCATCACACATTCTACCAGTTGCACTCATTAATATTGACAATTTTCACGTCTAGTGGACGTATTTGCACAGGCATGACGTGTAAATATTCGGCCCAAATGTAATTGACAATAAACACGATGGGCTGTAGCTTCGAGCAGACACTGGAGCAGATTGATTACTTGTCTAGCAGGTCTATGAAAGGAGGGAAAGAAGGAAGGAATTCAGAATTCAGAACAACTTGATTACTCCCAGCATATCTTTGGAGTGCAGCCAATAGTGTCCAGGCTCGCCCTGTAGGGCATTTTGAGGGAATCTAATCTGATCAGGGGGGCAGGTGCTAACAAACAAGAGCAAAGTCCACAACATTTCACGTTTATTCCGCACCTTGTCTGCACCACTCCCGAACTTTTCCAACACAGAATTCAGACACAATGGTGGGTGCCACGAATTCTAGGCGATTCGGTAGTTTGTCATAGCCTCCCATACTAGTTCATAAAAGGATACTCTGTTGACTACAACAAAATCAGCAGAGAACTTGGCGTCGACATCAATGACCGCAAAGTCGATATCATCGCGCGCAAAGTCCTGGAGCAAGTGGATCGCGAAGTGCACTGGATTGGTCTTGCGAGAGCAGAAGAGGGTGGTCCTCTTCTGAATATCATATCGTTTGGAAAAGGATGCTGCAGTGCAAACCGCAAGGAGTTGGAGGCCATGGAGCTTGCTCCGCCGGAGTATTTGAAGAAGATGGAATTTGTGTTGTCAGGCCCAGAAGTCTTTGAATTGGAATCATGGTCGAAGCTGCGAAGGTACGCCTGAATTCATTGTTCTCCTTCCAGTTCAATGCCTTACACCAACTTGCAGCACAAATCGCGCCCAATGAACCATCGTCGTCACCATGCATGTGATCATCCTACCACCCTCCGGTCATTGCTTCCGTTTTCACCCACCTGCATGTCTTCCAGTCCCGGTCCCGTCGTGGCCGTGGTGCTTGACATTAGACAACTTATCAGTGGCATTGGCATTTATATATCTTAGGTTGCTGAGTTGATAGGCTCACAGATGTCTCTGTGATCTGACATCTCTCATGTCCGGATTCTCTAGACTACAAGACCACTAGCCCGGCACTACTTCTCTCTAGCCCTGGCGTTTCGGCTGCTCAAATTTTAGGAACCCATTGGCAGCTAGTGGGATCGTCCTTGCTTTAAGACGCGGTCGAAGCCCTGAGAGGGAACGCACCCGATTCTTGAACGACATTTTAGCACCGTTCGCCATTCGCATTTCGCAATTAACCTCCCAGTCAGTCGGTACATACGAACCCACATTTGGATGAATGTATGCATTTCACGCGTAGCACGTTGTGAAGTAAAAGGGAATGTCGGTACTCGCATCGATAGCGAGAGGTAACGGAAAGGGAAGATGTGACGGCTGGGACTCAAGTGGCGAAGGCAACTGGAGGGTAGAGCCGGCACACGGAGGAACTCAAGACGGTTTTAACAGAGGTGAATTCACTGGGCCTACGAAACTACGGACGCGAACTTATATACCAGTAGATAACGAGGCCTGAGAAAAGTAACTAAGCGAATCACGGGGGAGAAGATAAGATAAGGGAGTCCGAGCCTATGTAAGCAGAGGCGAGGGTCAAAGAAGGTAGCATCGTTACACCCGCCCTCCAGGCAGTGCTCGCAATGCCTAAATTTCCATGTCGTTGTTGGACCGCTGCTGTTCCGCCTCCTTGAGCGTACTCTGGATCAAGTCGATCTGCCTACGCGGTGTGCGAGGCCCTTTGGACGACGGGGGTGCCTCGTGATCATCGTTGCGATGTTGCAAGGTAGAATCCACAGGCGGACGAGATGGCGAATGATGATTGGTTTCCGGTGAGTGCTCTCGGCGCTGAGAGTTGTGCTGAATACGCTGACGTTGCTCCGCTTTCTTGGCCCGCGCTTTCCCCAGATTCTCCAGTGCTCGATTGTTGTGCTGGGACTGGCGCTTCGCCTCGCGTTCTTCAAACCCTTTCGCGGCGTACTCCTGCCGCTTCATGAAGATCTTGGCAACTTCGTTGCGAGCGCGTGCGTTATCTGCCTCGTCCCATGCCTGGACTACGATGCCTCGCTGCTCGAGCGTAATGTTGAATGCCCCGAGGTCAACGGGATCGCCCGAATCATCAAGGTCATCGTTGAACGGGGCGTACGTCGCGAAACGTTCGCGACCGTACCGTCCCTCGTTGAAGGCACGTGCCACAAGGGGGTAAACGAATGGCTGGGGAAGTTCCAACGCGTCGTCGGGTGAGTCGCGGAGCTTCCGGTCATGGTCCACACAGTTCGCGAGCTCGGCGGCGCTGATGGTGTACTCGGGGTATTCGCCATGTTCTGAGTCAGGAATGTCGGTGATGAGGAACAAGGTGGCTGTCAATCGATGAATATTATCATTCTTGACTGTCCGGAGGACATCATTGCTGTTGGATTTAGGGTTGGATTTGTTGAGGGGTGTAGGTCCACCCTTGCCCTTCTTCTTAGGGTAAGGGTGGTAGCGAGATGCCATTGTGGACAGCGAACAAGAGATATGGAGGATGTACCAAATGGGCAGCAGGGAAACGATAGAACGGCGAAGTGGGTGATGCGGAAAAATAGGCATCCCCATCTCTTTAATAGTGGATGTCGAGGCCCATCCGTTGGGCGATATCGCTCCCAAGAAAACCTGGGGATCGTCGCTTGGGGGCTTCCCATCTCCTTTTGGCAATTTGTCGATGGAGTCCACACCTAACAGCTCGAGATAAGCTGTCAGCGCATGCAAATGGTCCACCTGATCATAAGGTAACCAAGTCTTGTCTCCAGCTGACCACAAAATTTCGAAAATGGCGCCTTTTTTCGAGCCCGAATGACTCAAAATTCGGTCAACGGCCCATTCTTCAGTGGTCTCGGGTCCAATCCCAAGTTGTGTGTCCAGACGACCAGGAAACAGTCGGTCGTCGTTGGGAATATGAATCCGAAGGAGTGACGAATGAAAAACATTGTGAACTCCTCGCTGTTTCAAGTGTGGAGGCAAAGCGATGCGAAACGACTGATTATTAAAATCTTTCAGCACCTTATAAGGCCCAATATATTTCGGAATGAGCTTCCGGGCCAGACCCTTGGCGAACGAGATATTCTTTGTCGAAACATAGACGAGATCGCCTTCTTTAAAGGGTGCCGTCTGCCGCTTGCGATTGGCGTCGCGAGTCTGCTTGACTCGCGCTGCCAGTATGCTATCATGCGCTGCGAGTAGTGCGAGCTTCTTCTGTTGTGCGAACGTTCGTACGGCTGGGTACTCAGCTTTAGCTGGGTTATCCCAAATCATTGGCCGAGGCATTTGTCCCGAGTTCAGGAAGAACGGGGCATAACCAGTGCTAGCCGATCGAGCCGAGTTAATAGCAAACTCGATGGCTGGAAGCTTAGCGACCCAGTCCTTCTGGTCATCGCTAATACACTGCCTCAGCATTTGGGTAACGGTACGATTGGCTCGTTCCGTTGATCCATCGGTCTGAGGATGGTAGGCGCTTGACATTTTGAGTGAAGTGCCTAGCAGCTTGTGCAACGTTCCCCAGAACACACTTGTGAAGAGCGAGTCTCGATCACTAATGATATTCTTTGGCAGTCCGTGATGCCGATAGACTTCCTCAAACATTAGTTCGGCCACTTGCTTGGCTGTATATGTTGTGCGACTTGGAATTAAATGTACCATTGAGGTAAGCAGACATATCACTACGGTTATTGAATCAAATGATCCATTACGGTTGCTCGACTCAGGCAAAGGCCCCACGAAATCAACACCGACCGATTCCCAAGGAAGCCCTGGAACAGGTAAAGGATTCAGTAATCCATACGGCTTCTGATTATTTGGTTTGCTGTGCTTGCACGTAGTGCACGTCTCGCAAAACGCCTTCGTGTCAGGTACCAAGTCTTTCCACCATACTTGCTGACGGAGGTACTCGACGGTCTTACTAGCACTGAGGTGCGCTAGAAGGGAGTGCGCTTCTGCGATGACTATTTCTCGTGCACTTCGGCCCTTGACAAGAATCCGTGGGATGCACAGAACGCGATCCTCGTTGTTCTTTAAATAGATCAGACCCGACTGTTCCTCAAAGTTACGGAACTCGTTGGGTTTTTCTACTATGCGCTTGAAGAACGGGTCCTCTGCATACCGATTTCGAAGTTCTTTCACCAAGTCAAGCCCAGCCGTGCTCATTGAAACTAATTCCAACAGAGATGCTGGTTCAGACGAGCGTGCCAAGACCTCGGGTGCAGTCCGAGGTGCCACATCTTCCTTTTGGGATGACGGCATGCCAGAGTCGGCACGCTCTGACACATTCGGGTTCGACCGAGTTTCTTCCTTCGAAGACTCTGGGTTGAGGGTTGACGTGCTTGCATGTACACTCCCACCCTCCTTTCGCTCTCGTGGGCCACGAAGAACGAAACGATCACGAAAACGCGCAGCAAATTCACTCGCCGTCTCTGGACGACCTGACTCGGCGGGTTCAACAGGCTTTCTACGAGGGCGCCCGCGCGCCACGCGAGCTTCAAGACCAGCCATGATAGGCATACCACCCACGGAAACCTCGTCGTCCTCATTTATCACGTCATGGTACGTGTATTCCGTTCTCGCACGGACTGTCCCAGGTGACTCATTTGAGTACAACCTGGACAGAGCATCAGCCAGGACGTTCTCCTTACCCGGCACGTACACGACTTCAAAATCGAACAAAGAAATCTTTTCGAGCCACCTGGCCTGACGCCCCGAGAGGTTCTTCTGGTTTAACAGGTGCGTTAAGCCTTTATGATCTGTTATCCACTTAAACTTAACACCCTGCAGGATGTCCCGGTGTCTCAACATTGTCTCAATGCCTGCCAACATTTCAACTTCGTGCGTCGGGTAGTTCTGCTGTGCAGAATCAAGCTTAGCAGAATAGAAAGCAGCTACACGAGCCCCCTTCCAATCAGGTCCCTGGCTGACAACCCCCGAAATTCCAGTAGCACAACCATCTGTCACCATCCAGATGGGATCAGACCCCGTTTCATAGGAGAGCGGCACCCGATGGTGCTCGCGTGCTTCCTGGACAAGACACTTTACATCCTCAAAAGCCCGCTGCTCCGTAAACGTCCAGCGAAACGTCGAGGCATCACCAGTCAAGGACGTCAGGACCCCCAATGGAATCCGGACACCAGGTACGTCGTCCGCGAGATAACCCACCGCACCAATGAAACCTCGCAATAGGTCACGATTGGTGGGGGTCTTCCAGGCTGCGACAGAATTGACCTTATCGGGGTCCATACGAATGCCATTGTCGTCAATGACTCGGCCCAGCAGGCGCAGCTCAGGCTCGAGGAAACGGCACTTATTACGGCTAAGGTAAAGCTTCTCATGCTTGAGAATCCCCAACACTTTGAGAACATGCTCACGATGCTCACGCAAGGTATCCGAATAAATAATAATATCATCAAGGTATACATCCATGAAGCGTCCAATATATGCAGAGAATAAATGATTCATCAAACTCTGGTAAGTAGCAGGAGCGTTACAATCCCCAATTTGGATCACAAGGCTAACCATATTTCCATCAGGCGTAGTCACCGTTGTACGGTCGACATGCTCAGGAACTATACGGATCTGCTCATACGCACTTTTAAGATCAAGAGCAGATCGGAAGCGTTTGCCTGCCGCCCTCCGGAGCATGCCCTCCATGTCTGGCAAGGGAGAAGTCAACTTGTGAGTATTTTTGTTCCGCTCTCGCAGATCAATGACAGTACGCACCTCAGGCGGTTGGCCATCCTTACGTGGCTTCGGGATCAAGAGCATAGGGACTGTATTCCCTGCCGATGTAATCCGCCAACGCCCAGACTTCAAATAAGCATCGCGTTTCTCTGCCCACTGTCCTCGGAATGCCTCTGGGCACCGAGACGGCCGCCATGGGTAGGTCTTATTCTCATCGATCAGAGGAATGGTGTGATTAATGGCGCGAAACGGTGGCAGTTCGGTCTCGTGCACGTCTCGACACAGCGGTTCAGCCTGTGCACGAAGCTCGCCACGCACATGCTCAAGCTCACCATCATGCAGATCAACAGTGTGCAAGGAAGTGTAGGTAGTGTTCCCGCGCCGAATAGGGATAGCGATGTCACTCCCAATAATTACGCATGCAGGATTAAATCCAATACACACTTTATGTTGAAACATCCAAGGGGTACCAAGAATAAGGTCATACGAGCTAAGGTTCGTTACATCGAACCCCCGCTCCTCATCAATCCCTTGGTACTGAAAACGTGCACGAACAAAATACTTGATCGTCGAACGCGAGCCTTGGACTGCGAGCTGCAACTTCAAAGGTCCGTCCAGTTCTGTCATGTGCAACTTCAGTTGATCAGCGAGTTTCGTAGACACAAAATCGCCTTGGGACCCTGAGTCAATCAGTGCTCGGACTGGGTGTCCGTTGAGCTGCACCTGAATCACAATTGGTTTTGGCAACACACGGGTGTTGTCCTTCACAGACGCTGCATTCCGCTGTACTGCTGGGATTCGGCTCAAAGCAGCTCGAATGGCATGCAGGTTGAACTCAGCATATCTCTCCCTTGCATCTATTTGGCTAATATGGGCAGCAGTGCCCAGAATCTCGTCCACTGACCTCAGCTGCATCGGCGGACGAGGGGGCTCAGGATCTGGTATCAGACAGTTCAGGAGAACTGCCTCAGCCAGCCTGAACTCATACCAATGAATGACGTTGAAGGAAGGATCCTCCATTAACACTCGAGGCAAATAGGATGTGAGTCTCCGGTCATAATCCCAGATCGTCATGATGTCAGAGTCGCGAGCACCAATGTGAGTGCAGAAACGATCACTTGACATGTACATCTGCGATTCGTGCTCGTAGGGTGCGCCGACAGCAAGTAAGTCACAGGCACGATCTTCCAGGACTGACCCAACCAGAGTATCATAATACTCGATGTCGTACAACCAGGTGGTGCCGACTTCCTCAGGCACTGGCCAGCCACTCCATCGAGCGCACTGCTCAGCATACCACCGGCCGATCGAGAATAACTCACAACGAACACGTCGTACATGAATATAATTCTCAAGACCACGCGCCCGGTCATAGATCTCAAAATAATCATCGTCTCGTCGATGAATATCAAAGCGAACGAACCCAGGATGGGAAATTTGGTCCTCATTGATGGACTCGTCCCCGGGATAGGGCGCACAGTTGTTAAGCACTCGGCGAAGTTGAGTACAAAAGACGTCCCCAACAATGCCAAATTCTCGTGGACGGGGAAAAGGAGCTGAGTTTGCTGGACCCTCCTCTTCTGAGTAAAGGCCCTCCTCGCTAACTAGTGACACCTCAGGGAATGCTGAGTCAAACTCTGCATCATCCTCAGTGATGTACTCATTTTCGAGAGCTGAGGGATCATGCTCAGCCCGTAGCTGATCTCGGATGGTATCAACAAGTGCCAAAGCTCGATCTGTGTAAGTGGAATCATACTCCTCGTTAACCTCAAGCTTTGTTGCATACCACTGCACCAGGTCAAGCTTCGGATCCTCAAGCTGTCTTGTACAGATTTGAACCGTAAAGTCAAGGTCCGTATCGACAATTGTGTACCAATCATCTGTGAATTGTGACACTTCAAATCGGAACTGATCAAGGAAACCCTCCGTATCTGTTGGGGGATAAATGGCATTAGCACCATCGAAGAGCAGATACCTCGCCACAGTGGCCAGAGGATAACCCATCTTAAGATAACGCCAACTGTCCTCAACATCAACATCAAGTCGATGATGGCGCAAGCGCTTCCCTTCATACCATTTTCCAATAAGGAAGTCAGGTTTCTCCAATAGGGATTTCTGAATAACAACAGTAAAATTGGCAAGCTGATCATGTATCCGATACTTCACAGGGAAGCTACGAGAAAGTTTTCGGACTCTAAAGCGTTTTGACACGTCGAACCCAGAGGTGCGAACAGCTTTCTCGAATCGCTCGTCTCCTGTGTATGGCTGCGCCTTGGCCAGATTATACTCGGCTACCATGGCGAATGCATCACCAAGACGTTTACGAGGAATAGAGTAATGTGGCTGCATCCAATCTGGAATAAGCACAGACCAGGGATCAGGCTCTTCATCCTCGCTCGACGAGTCATCGCTCGGCTCAGAGTGGTCATCGTCACTTGGTATATCATGCTCAATAGTTATCGATCCGAGTGGAAGGCTCTCGAGAACCTCGACTTCATCATCATCATGAGAACTTCCATGAACAATGTTGATATTAAAACTCGAAGTCCCTGGAGGATGACTCCCTGACGCCGCAACTGTACTCTTGTTCGGGCAGTTACGGGATAGATGCCCTGGCTGATTACAATTGAAGCATCGGCCAGATGCACGCCTCTCGGCCATCTCTTGCTCAGAAAGCTGAGGTGTTCTCCGAGCTTCAGGCTTAGTCATCCCTCGAGATGGGGTGAATCGAGCTCCTCCATGATGAGGAACCCCTCGTCCCCGAGGGGCATTGCGCCGATCGTGTTTGGAGTTATTAGTGCCCAAGAAAGCAGAGCTCAATTGCTGGCGCCCAGGCTGACTATTCCCAGCACCAGAACCACCACCACTGCCATTGTATGCAGCCGATCGGCTCGGAGTATCACGGCTCTTGTTTTTCCTTGAAGAAAAGTGAGAGCTCGAGGTCGGCGGGTTGCCACCTATGCGAGCTGCTGATTTGCGCTTGGGAACAGTTTCCGAGATTTCAATAATCTC
>MPNV01000891.1:0-14407 GCA_013376435.1 Cyclocybe cylindracea | reverse complement strand
AGGAATCGTCGCTCGAGGTGTGGGTAGTATGTTGTTTATTGTCAAACTCTACTTGGTCTCCTGCACCCACTCCCTGAGGAGCTTGATGGGCTTGTGGCAGGGCGGTCTCCTCTGATGCTAATGCGATCGGCGAGGGCGGTCTCGAGGCAGCAACATCACTATATAAGCGACGATGACTTGTCTCGGAATCCGAGTGGGACGTGCGCTGGGGTCCATCCGAGATGAACCCAGCCTTGCGCAACTCGGTAGGGGGTGCAGAATGAGGAGCGTCCTCCGTATCCGACTTGGCTTCACCCCGACGATGGGCTTTGTCACGTAGATTGTATTTACTAGTAGACATGGTTAGTAACTTGATGTAAAGTATCACGTATCTTTTTTTCTGGGTTTTCAAGGGTTTTCGAGAGGTGGTGTATGTTGCTGCAAGTGGCTGGTTGTTCCGGGTGATCAAACCGAAGGTGTCCGAGCGACGAGCAACAAGGAGTTAAGAAAGATGAGAGAGATAGAAAGGTTGCTAGAGAGTTTGTTGTATCGTCAAAAAGATGTGACGGCTGGGACTCAAGTGGCGAAGGCAACTGGAGGGTAGAGCCGGCACACGGAGGAACTCAAGACGGTTTTAACAGAGGTGAATTCACTGGGCCTACGAAACTACGGACGCGAACTTATATACCAGTAGATAACGAGGCCTGAGAAAAGTAACTAAGCGAATCACGGGGGAGAAGATAAGATAAGGGAGTCCGAGCCTATGTAAGCAGAGGCGAGGGTCAAAGAAGGTAGCATCGTTACAGGAAACCCACAGAAAAGACAGCCAGTCACGAAATAGATAAAGTGAAAGATGTAATAATGCGGACAGCCGAAAATGTATATATATCGTGGTGTGGTGGTGGCGGAGACAAAGGAAGAGAGGGAAGGATGGAGGGATGAATGGAGGGACGAAAGGAGGAGGGGAGAAATATGTCCGCATTCTGTAAATCTAGATCACAAACACGAGAAACATCCACGAAGCGACAAACGACTCATCCGAGAACCATATCGTCCTCCGTCTCCCCCATACCAGCCCTCCGCTCCCTCTCAGCTCTCAGCCGCCTAGTCGGAGGTGTGGGCGAAGACATCACCCAATCCTCCATTGGACCTATCGACCCACCAGCACCGCCCACCAGCGCCGTACGCCCATACGAATGCGGAGATACACCACCACCACCACCTCCAGCACCCACCATCCCCTGCGTGATCGTCTGGCTGAAGCTCATCTGAGGCTGGTTCATCGCATGGGCATGCGCTTGGCTCCTCGAAGCCGAGGTGGTTTCGAGTCATCTTCTCATACCGTGCTCACACTCAGTATTTAATTTGATATCATACATGTAAGGAGAGTAAAAAGAGAAATGCAGTTGAACCAGTCATTGTGATATGATTGTGATTTGTCTCGAAACATTGTGCAGAATAACCCAAACTAGGTGCTAGTGCGGTGTAGAGTAACCCGGGACTGGAAGGTAACGTAACGTACTGTCGAAATCGAATCGAAACACAGATGAGGAAAGGAAAAGAGATTGGTTGGGATAAATACCAAGACAAGCAAACGGGTGCGTAGATGGTGGAACAACAAACGACAGAGCATAGACGGGGCAGTAGGCAGTATGCGAGATGCGGCGGGTGGTACAGATGCATGGAACGAGGGAACTCGGAAACAGGAAAGGGAGGGATACACTGGCAAATGGGCTGTATAGGTGTGGGGTGGGGTCATGAAAGGTCGTGTAGAGTACGCGTACGTGTGTGGCATATACATAGTTTCAAGGGTTGTGTAAAATGGAGCACAAAAAGAGAAAGGACAGAAAAGAAAGGAAAGAAAAGACAGAAAAGAAACGAGAACCAACAAGCAAACAGGCGCCGAGGCCGCCCAATAAACATAGCGCAAAACGCAAATGCAAACGCAAAAGAAAAAAAAGGGGCATAACGTAACATATCCATTATATCCGTGGAAAAGGGAAAGGGAAAGGGAACCAAAAAGTCCGTGCACCGAGCGAGGTGCTGTCCATCCAGAGGAAGGAGTGTGGTTGTGGTTGTAGTCGTAGTTGGCAATCGTCGGTGTCGACGACGCCGATGGAGGTTGTCCTATGACTCTCGAAAGCCATGCAAAGGCATGCGGATCTACGCCGCACACTCCACCATCTCCCAGTCCGCCTCGGAGCGGACGACGACCCACGAGGCGGTGAGCACGGGCGTCGTCATGGGAGGCAGGAAGGCCATGGACGTCGTGCGTTTAAGGGGGAGGCGGACGCGTGGGGTTGGTGGTGGTGTCGGCTCGGGTGTAGGGGTCGACGGGGTGGATATAGGGGCAGAGATGGGGGTGGGAGTGGGGGCGGACGTGGGGGTGGGAGTGGACGTTGGTGAAAGGGTTGAGGTGGACGTGGGTTCGACAGCGGTCGTAGTGCCGAGAGCAGCGGCGGCGGCGGTTGCATCCCCCATAACCACATCCCCATCCCCATCCCCATCCAACGCCATATCCATCACCTCGTCCATCATCATCTGCTCCCGCATCTCCTCATCCGCAACTAACCTCTCCAAATCTCTCGTCACCTCCAGTATGCCCCACCGCGTGCCGGCCTTGCTCAGCCCGGGTAGGTCTACCTTCGTCACTATGCCCTCCTCTCCCTTCCCCTCGCTCTCTCCTTCAGAGTCACCCGACTTCCGCTCGTCGAGATCAACCTCAAACCGATCATCGATGCGACACATCCCCTCCGCAGCGACCTCCATCTCCCAATCCATCAGCGCAAGCCTCGGGCCCAAGCGTAATATCCTTTGCCCTTCGGGCGTCGACGCCATCCGGATCCTGATCGCGGTGCGCAGGAGGTTGGGCTCGTGTTTGCCCTTCGGTCTCGGACGTGCCGCGTTGATAACATTAACGTGCGAGGAAGAGAGGAGAGGTGCGTGTGGCGTAGGGGAGAGCGGCGAGGAGGTGCGGTGGGTGATGATCGTGGTGCGTGGGTTGGGGGAGGAGATGGAGGGGAGGATGACTTGGGTTGGTGCACGGAGCGCAGGGGAAGGAGAGGGGCGAAGGCGTCTGGGGGCGGAGGAGGAAGTAGACGGAGGGTAGGAGGGACCGCGTCTGTGGCCGGAGTTGCTTGTGGCGTTGGATGTGGAACTGGACGCGGTGGCCGAGAGAAGGAGAGGCCGTAACCCGGTCGAAGTCGAAGTCGAAGCGTTGGAGATAGGAGTGGTGCTGGTTGTTGCGATAGCACTGGGACTCGAACGCGCTGCGGGTGCAGAGACGCGTTGTTGCTGCTGCTGCGCGCTACTCAAGCTGTGCCGCACGGCCTGGTGCGGTGTCTGCACGAGTGCAGGCTGGTGTTGTTGGGGTTGGACAGGGCGGCTGTTGAGGAACATGCCCTTGCGCTTCATACGCTGGTCCTTCTGGTACGCGAGGGTGCGGTAGTAGGGGAGCGGGCCCTGCGTGGGGGCGCTGGCCGTCGTGGCCGGGGTGGTGGAAATGGAAGGGGAAGGGGCGGTGGTGGCAGGCGGGTCTGAGAGGAGGATGAACGACTCCGCGCGACAGAGGGACGAGGTACCCATCCTGGGCGACTTGGGCGGCCGGCTGGGGGAGTCGACGGGATAGGAGAACGACGAGGTTCGTTTGCGGAGGGGCACAGAGGCGGTGGGTGCGGCAGCGATGGCTGGAGGCTGGAGGAGGACGGACATGGGTCGCTCAGGGATGGGAACAGGAGAGAAGGGAGTAAACGTACAGCGGCGGCTCGGGGGGCCTGATATACCTCGCCACACGAACAAAAGCGGCCACCGCTTGGGAACAATCGCAGTCACACACGGGTCACACCCACAATGTGAGTCAACTGTCACGCTCGCAGCAGCCCTGTGGCGGTGCACCTACCCCACGGGCTCCATCTTTCCCGCAATCGCACTCGCCGTCGTCGTTTGTGAACCATCAGTTTCGCCGTGCTTGATAGATAGATGATGATGATACAACACTGACTGACTGACTGATTAGATGGTAGACCTCCTGGAGGGGAAACATAGAACACGTCCGAGCGTATCCCTTTCGGGGTTATAACCCAGCTCCGAGTGCACTGACTCGACCTGCCTTGCTTTCACCTTGACCGACGGCGGGCTGGCGTGCGATCCATTCCCGCCCTCCAAAGCGCAGCTCCTCCGTGCTTGTGCTCCGACGCCGCGAGGCGCATCAAATGACCTCACCGAGCTCCGTCCCACATCCACTCGCACATGCTTTGTGCGCACTGCATTGTCAGAGTCACACTCACTGCACCTCACACGCACTGTCAATGCACAACGCACAAAGCACACAGCACTCCACTGGCAGCGCGCGATTAGGCAGCCTCTCCCCTTCCTCTGCGGAACACTTCCGGGCTTGCTCGCCCGCCCGCTCCCATCTTGTACAATCATGTTGTGGGCGCTGTGGGCCCGCTGAGAACGCCGGGGACGGGTGGCGTCTCCACAGCTAAGATAACGCGCATTATCGTTTCGATAACGGGCAGCAACACTCGATCGCTTCCGTTCCGAACACCCAGCCCAAACGCCCGCCAGCCGGAATCACTATCTCAACGCCTGACGCCAAGAAACACGTCAATGAAAAACCAACAAAGAAACCCGCTGGCGAGAACAAAGCGCAGGCGCTGGATGACGTCGCCTGCACGAATTTGCGAGTGTGAATGTCCAGATGAATAAAGGGATCCTTGATTAAAGGAACTTTATTGTACGTTCCGCGGCTGGGGAAATACAAACGGAAGCATAATGGGGAAGCACAGGGCTGCAGCCCGACCCTAGATTCTGACTTCGGAATTCAAACAAACCGACAAAAGAGAACCCTTTCTGAACCCTTTCTTCGAGTGGCGATCGCCCGACCCTGCACGCTCGTTGTTCTTTCCGTACGTGCATCAATGACGTCGTACTAGTGCTATGTAAATCTAATCGTATCGTAATGTTGAACGCAGACGTTAACACGAGCCTACCCTCTATTGAATAGCTGAGCCCCTCTATTGAATAGCTGAGCGCCTATCTATCATCACGAGAACGTTATAAAGTATATGGTTCCGCATTCCGCGCCTTCAAATATTGGCGACAGGTTACGAAAGGCTACAGGCTACGAGAAACACAGAAAAACACGCGCTAGCGCTCGAGCAGAACCACTCAACACCACCAACACTGTCCTCCCTCGACTCGTCGGATCTAGATGATCCCTGATTATTGGGAGACTCGGGCTCAACTCCCCCACCAACCGCAACCGCAACGCCAAGGGCGGTAATTTGCGTCTCTCTCTCGAGAATACCCGGTGTTTTCCCAACTTTCGATTGAGACCCATTTAGTTTGAGCTGGGCTTCCATTTCCGTGAAGTAGCGCCCGTCTGATAGAGCGTGTATCTGATATCTGATATCTTGAGGTGAATGGAAGGCCGACCTTGTGGTCGATCGCTCTAAAATGACAGTTGAGGATACGCGGTCTGAGGAACTGAAACGATTCTGTATATTAGTAAATAAGGTTAAGTAGCGCCTGTACTGATATCATATGGAAGGTCGAAAGCTTGGTTAGTCGAGGCCTTATGTAAGTGGGGATAGAACTTGGCGTGAAATGGCGATTGGGGGCGTGGAGTCGCTGGCGCTTGGCCAGCGAGATACGGAGCGCTCGAGGAGCACACGGCTCACTGGCATGGAAATTCTATGAGCGCCTCGAAGTGCACGTCACGTAACGAAAATGTGCGAGACACCACGCAAGGTACAGGATATGTTCGTCCTGCTGAGTTTTATTATCATTACTATATCATCCACTGCACCCGACACCTCCAATTCCAAAGCGAGCTATCGGAGGTGTGACAATTGCAAGCGTGCGCCACACTGCATGTCTCGAAAGGGGCAAGCGCGGAAAGTTTCTGATGCCAATAATACACCCCCGCTACCGGATAGCTTAGAGAACACCATTCAGCGTAACTCGTGTGCTACAAGTAAAGCGAGAACACCAGTCCGAATTCAGGCAGATTGCCTCGTCTGACGTCCATGGGCTCACCATTCGGCGATGGTTAACGCCGGCGTCAAATGGACTCGATTGCTGGTGTCAAAGAAGGGTTTATGGGGCTTCCACGTTCCACGCGAGCCGTCAGGATATCAGGGCGTGCGCGTGAGTGGTCAACTTCGATCCAGCGTTTCATCGTTTACGTCGGAGTCACGACGACGTCGTGTGGAAAAGAACCTTTCGTGTCAACGTTTACGTTCAACAGTTGCTTCCATGTAGATCAGGGCCCAGAACGTATAACGTCAGTGCCGTTGCCCACATTCACCACGTCGGTCAGTGGGTGGATCGACTGACATGACATGGCAGTGGTTGATCAGCCTAGTATTGGAGGCATGAGCTTCAGAGGCATGCATGACTGGTGGGTCTAGATTAATATTCGTAGCAAGCGCTCGTTGCACGTCCGTACGTTAGAACGTTATCACTCAGCTCGGGCTTGGCGAGGAGAGGTAGAGAAGGCAACCTGACAGTGCTTTCCAGCAGCTCTTTCCAGGATAACAGTCGAGTAGGATATGTGGTAAGTATGTTTGCTTCCAGGAGAGTCGACAGGAAGCAGGATGGCAGGCGTGCTAGGCGTCTCGTAGTTACAATAGCTTCGGATGTAGCAGGAGGGAGGTACTGTCGCCCCTCCGAGACGAGAAGAATTATGGATGCCCTAGGATCGCCGTCCGGAAAGGACGTAAGGAGAAAATGTAAGAGGAAGTCGTTAGGAAATATGGAGGCTTGAAGTGGTCGCGACGGGCCGACATGGGAATAGAGATTTCGATGTAAGTGCAACAGCGTGACGCCACAGTAAAGAAAGGAGAGATGGAAACGTACCCTCAGCTGGGGAAAGGTGCCACGGTGGCTCGGAGGGATCCAGCGTCCAATTGGGTCAGCGCTGGCCAGAGGTCGTGTGACCGCCTCATACCCCTAGCGCAAGAGAATTACTGAAAGGGATAGAGTCCCATGTCCTCCCCTCGATCCAGGGCGTCAAAAAATCTTCAGGAGGTAACGAGAAAGGAGCACAAAAAATGCATTAACAAAGTCGGGGAAAGTTCCCTTTGAGGGAATTCCCTCAAACCCCGGAGCTCCTGTCAGACCCTGCATGAAGGATGAAAGGGCGACTTTGTCATTCGTGCAGGAGTCGACTAGCTAAGTAGGAACAGACAGAAGTAACCCTGAAGATGTGCCGGGAAAGACGCCGTAGCGAAGACGCCCAACGCCGGCCCTTGGATCAAAGGTAGCAAGAGCAACCCTATGGACTGGGCATTATCACACTCGGCCCAAAGGAAAAATCAGCCAAACGATCGAGAATAATAGCGCTCGTGAGCATCACCGAGGTCGCCTTGAGTCGCAGTTCCAGTGTACACACTCTGCCGCCCGCAATGATCATCATACAGGCGCTTTTGACGGAATCAGGCCCGCAATAATTGAAGCACTGGAATGATCATCTTGATTCATGACGCTGGTAGACGGGGCGCGTATGGAAGACGAGGCATGCCGGGATGGAGAGACGAGACTGTCGTAATTGATCCGGTGCTCCAGGGAGACCTGAAGCCAAAAAATGCCCAGAGAACATCTTTCGATGCTTAAACAAAGAGCAGACCGATTGAAGTTCGGATATAGCCAACGTCTATACGATCAAGCCGGCAGTCGTCCATTTGTAGTTCCATCTTGCCAGGCGGTAAAGGTGAATGGTGCGTCCCGTTTGTTCGAAGTGTGGCGTTTCTTGGAATACGTTGCTTGAACAGGCCTTTGAGGTATTTTGTTTCTGTCGGGAAGACAGACAGAGCTCGTCTACAGTGCACGGGATAACACGAGAAGAGCGCCCCCTTAATGAAGGCTAGAACCACAGGCGTATGGAATGAACAGTTAATAGAAGGGATTCGGGGGTCCAGAGGACTACAGCATTGCTGTCGTAGAATTCGATTAGAAAGGAAGAGATGCAAAATATAACCTCGAGCTCGTTGCTCTCGATGAAGCTCCGAATCCCAACATCTCTCGGACGCCATACCAAAGAACTCTGGAAATTCAGAACTTGAGATGCACCACCTCGAATTAATGGATCACAGTCGTTGGGCGATCATCTCGCCTCAGACCAGAAAATAATTGCAGAAGACAAAAGAGAACGTAGAGCAGAGATAGCGCTGCGACTCGAAGAAGTCGACACGGAAAGCGGAAAGCGGGACCGAGAAATCCAGAAAGACGATGACGAATCCGAGGGTCAGAGGAGGTACACCTCAGATGGTGGTTTTGATCATCAGGGTGGGCTTCGTCCGCCACGGCCGGTTCTCCCATCGATCGCGAGCTGAAGGGAAGGAGATAGGGCTCGAACGCCCCTTGCGACCCATGGTGATGATGAGCAGCATTTGTACTCGGTGATATTGAATCGATACCGGGGATTCAAGTCAACTCTCTGGATCCGACGCCACGAGGGTTGAGGAACTAAAGGAACTTGAAATGCATGAGAAACGAATCTGAGGAAGGTACTTAGGGAGAACCAAGGGAGAACGAACTTGACCAGACCTCGATGAGTCCTGCATGAATCTATGGATCTGAAAAGAAGGATGGTGTTCATTTGATCTGGCTTGATCTAACCGGCTTGATCTTGAGGGGATAAACTTGAAAGGAGATTTGGAGATCTTTCGAACCTGAAGCTGATTCCAACGAAAAGCCCAATCACGAAATCATAGTGATGATGCATACTTACTCAATAGACATCTTGTTGAATTTGACAGCAAGCCTTGGCCGTGGACAGCGCTCGAGCCGTGGGAGATGGAGATGTATCAGACTCAGAGCGCCGTAGCCCAGGTAGTAATTAAAGTAACGCTGAGTGAGTGGGAAAGCTAATTCGAAGGGTTTGGCCTTGGCTAGGTTTTGACTTCAGAGCGAATTGGAGACAGTATGTAACAGCGGAGTCGGCGTTACGCCCAACTAGAACGTTGATTACTTTGAGTGCTGAATGTTGAATGTTGAATGTTGATGCGTTACACAAACTCGAAGCTTGAAGTTCGATCTGAGCGGCGAGAGACGTCTCGCGCTCGCACAGACCGAGAAACGTGAGAAAACTTGTTTTAGAGGTGGAGGGAATGGAGGGAATGGAGGAAACATTGCAAGAGCGCAGATGGGTGGGCGAACGCCTCGCGCCGCGGCGCTTAGACGCCTGCGCCAGAGGATTGTTTTTGGCCTATGCTGCCCGTTGTGAGTATGCGAGCCATCGTTAGATATCTTCAGCTGGGTCTCGAATCGAGCGCTGAACGGGAGCGTGTAGTTGGAGCCAAAGGAGTACGATCTTCATATGCTCTATTTTCGTGCGATGGGTCACTGACACGGACACTAGAAGGAAGGACGGACGGAAGAGTGTACTGGGATTGCGCACTATCGTGCCAAGCATGAGACGTGCATCCTGTGATGAAGGCGTTCATTGAGAATTTGCTTTAGTTCCCTGAAAGCTGGGACCTAGAAAATTAGTAATAAATAAATAGACGGCGTGTTTTAGGGACAGCGACTCACTTCATGTTCTCCCGCGAGGGATTCGTAGAAGCTGTCCGCGTAAGCCATCATATTGAAGTAGAGATCGAAGTGAATGGAGGGGATGTTAGGCGCTCATCGAGAAGAGATATTTTTGTGGCTCGGCGTGAGCTTGCAGATATGTAGTCTTTCGACTTCTTTAGCTGGGAGTCAAGTGGAATGCCGAATGGAAGCGCGCGGTCGCGAAGGGATATCTTCATGTGTCCTATTTTCGTGCGACAGTAAGTAGAAGGAGGGATGGAAGCGCTAGGACCTGTTGTGGTTTCTTAAAGGCTAGGTCACTTCGTGTTCTCCCGCAATGGGTCCATGGAAGCTGGTCGCTGATCGCATACGCCATCATATCGAAGTACTTTGAGAGCTCTGATATAGCGCAAGGAATGCTTATGAGTATCTTCTGGCCCATTATTCCTGATTTCCTAGGACTCGACCGCCGCCACAGGTAAGAATCACGATAACGGCTGTTGGAGCTTGGAGGAGATTCGGTAGTCAAAGGAGTTACAGCGTCGTCGTCGTCGTCGTCGAACTGGGACACAGAGCTAGGAACGAAAGACAAGCAAGTTCGTAGCGAACGACGATTCCGAAGTCTCAAGTCCCGACACGACGGGTCGCCTGGACGATGCATCCCCAACCTCAGAACTCGGCGAGATGCCCCAGCTCGAAATGAAATCATCGCAGCGAGTCGTCTAGCGATTATCTCCTCACCTCAGAGACCAAGAAGTTGCAGAAGACGATGGGGCCTGAAGCTGAAGGACTCCTGATCAACTGACCACAGGGATAGTACTGTCGAAGACCGCAACAGGAAGCGGGACGCCGGTCCAGGAAGGAACACAAAGAAAGAACAACTATGACGAACTCCAAGGTTCGGAGGAGGTATGTACACCTCAGTTGGCAGCGTTGAGCATCAGCACCTGGTAAAGACCCAGCGTACGCAGTCGCCAATAAGGTCCAAGACGCTTGATCATTAGATGGACAGAACGGAAATGGTTTTGACGCTTGACGGAACTTTGACAGCGCGAAACCCGACATCAGCAAGCGCCACACGGCGCACGTCTCAAATACGCATACGCGTGTCCTCGTCTTAAGCTTGTCAGCAAACTTTTGGAAGTTAAAATTTTGGGGTCTAAGAGATGTGTGAAAACGATCAACAGGGAGGCATGATGATCACTGGATGTTACTGTAAGTGCTTACCGTCCAAGGCCGGCGTTTGAGGGTATCTCAGACCGCCGAGAGATAGAATTGGAAGTGATAACCCTACGCCCTTGACAAGTTTATATTGGGGTTGCTGGCGGCTTCTTGGACGATGGTTTTGAAGAGGGAGAGAAAAGCTCGAATTCGAGGGGATGCGCAGAGCCAGATGTGACCGATGTTGAAGCCGATGTAGCGTGCGCTTAATACTATCCAGTCTTAGCGCCCAGCAGTAGGTCCACTAGCGTCGATGACCCTTAACCGAGGGCAATGCGCAGGCACGGTGCGCTCAAGGCACACGGGTTGCGTTCTCATAGCCACGACTAGCCTGTAAAGCCTATCGATCAGTTGACAGTTCGGCTTGAGGGGAAATCTGCAGGAAAGGTGTCCGGCAAATGTCGGATGTCGAGTGTCAATGAGAGCAGACAGACAGACGTACGCGTGGTCGTCGTCGTCGTCTAGTTCAGAAGACAGTTGGGTAAGTTGATCTAAGGCACGATGGAATGAAACTGGCGTCTGAACTCGCCAGAAAAAAATGCCGGAATAGAAAATTTATGCACAAAAAATCTGAGGTGAGTGTGATCGCGCGATGTGCACAACGACAGACCGACCAACATAGTTTGAGTTGAGCCAAGTCAGCGAGAGAACTTCCAAGAAAGACCTCTTTCGGGCAGCTGCGGACTGAGCAATGGCTAAAAGAACTGTGTTCACTTGGAATTCGAGGAAATGAGAATAGACTGGCTTAAAATCCTATCGCTTGCACCATAGTTCCGGATCCCGAGGGATCCTTGACAGAATGCGTTAATATGCAATGACCAGAACATAGGAGAGTGCATATAGTCACCCAAAAAGCCCACCCCGGTATCGTCCATGAGGGTTGAAGAGGCCGAATACGTATGAACGAGCAGAGATCCACAGCACTCGTCGTTGGCATCGCCGAGGCGACCGTCACACTCACCTGCTGATCCATGTACTAACTACGATTGTTCAGGTTGTGTTGGCCATCATCCAAGTGCGCTCTTGACGGAATCAGGTCTACGACTAATATTTCGGATTGGCGGGAATGCGTTGAAGAGGTTGAGCATCTCAATTCGAGCATGGAATGCGCAGATAAGGACCCGACAGCTAATTCATTAGTGAGCGCTGTCAAGCATTCACAAGATCCCACTAGATGGAATGCAGCGAACGGTTGAACGTTGCGGGATGAGGCAGGAATGACAGACGCGTCCTCGACACGTTGGCAAGAAAGGAAGAGATCAAATGCGTGTGAATTTTCCAGCCTATAAAGCAGCTGCCGCTTTGGGTTTTCTGATTATCGTACTGGGTATAAAAAGAATGAAAAAGAAATAAAAAATAGAAAATAAGGGAAGCTTGCGTACCCATTGAAAACACCCTCACGGCTCTACAGACAATCTCGGGGGCATCGTCCCAATGCCCCAAATGGGAAAATCTCTCTCTCACGCCATGCGCGAGATGGGCAAATTGAACGGGCCGTGGACACTGCGTCGCACTAATAGGTACCAGTCGGGTATTGAGAGCATTACTGACACGCATTTGAGGCAGAAAAATTAAATTACTTCATAGAATTTGTTACATTGTTATGCTAAGTAGCCTCGTGATGGATCCTGCTGCTCTTGCGGTTGCAAGAGGCCTGCTCGACTTCTTGCAGCGCGGAAATGAAATGCCTGTGGCTGTGCTGTGGCTATGACTGTCCGTACTGGACAAAAATACACCCATTTCATTTTATACCCCCCGTGAGATCTACTTTCTCCCACGATCGGCCGCGATCGGCCTCAATCGTTCCCGATCGGTCTCTACGCCACGTTTTTCCAAGATTCTTGCCTAATCGTTAGTGATTGACAACGATAGACTACAATTTTCAACCAAGCGCACGAAACTTTTTGTGAGGCTATAGTTGGATTTTAACGGAGTCACGATTCGACAATATGTGAGTCAAAATCCTTTCACCCCTGCCAGTATTATTTTTTTCCTTCACCAGACTTGATAATTTTTAGCTACGACTGACTATTTCAAAAGGATCACAAGTCTCTATTTCACCCAATTTTTGACAATGCACATCGAATATTTTTTCTCTCATACAATTTTGTTGTCTAAGCAGTCAATGATTCTGTACCTCACCTCACAATTCCTCACAATTCCTCACAATTCCTCACAATTTCTCACAATTCCTCATGATTTTCTTTGACACCCAGATATTATGCTGAGAAGGTCTGTAGCACATGTGATCATGCAAGTACTATGAGGTAGATACAGTCTCAACAAATTTAGATGCTGAGCAACTGTGATCATTGGTGTGTCCAGGTGCCTACTGACATCCCACAGATCTGCTTGTGCATGGGCAAGTGACAGCTTGGTGTTAGTGAGTTCCTCCCATTTCTGTTAGGACATATGGCTGAACAGAAGGTAATAGATTAGACCTCAGGTTTGATGATGTCAGCCCCCCCTGGTCGCCCACAATCTGTGAAAAACATAGCCCCCCCTGCATCATAGGTGGGTCAGCTGAGCACGTGGGGGTTCTCAGATCGAGATCCAGTGCCACGATGCTCAACCCTTCCCTGTTGGGCCACAATTTCACCTGTATCGTTAGAAAAATATAGAATACAAGGGCAGGTGCTGGGAGGGCTGGAGGGGGCAGCAAACAGGCAGGGATGGGGATAGGGCTATTAAAATGAAGAGGAATGGTGGGGTGTTCTGGGTGCAGCAGGGGCCTAAAAATGGGTTGGGCAGGTGCAGGATATGCGATGCTAAAATTTGTCATGCACCCAGTGGTGGCGTGCAGGATGGGGCCGGAGCCGCGTGGCTGTACACAACCAGGCAAAAACCAAAAAGAGCCGAGCTCTTTGTGATTTAACATAAAACAATAATCACAACATGAAAACATTAATATTCAGCCATCACAACATTTGGGAGCATACTCCATCTATAGCAGACGGTGCTTCAGGATATTTAGTGAGTATATTATCAATATTATGGGAGCCCGCCACACCACAGGGACAACAGCGCATGGCAGGATTTGACCGTTTTTCCTAATTAGAGCAGCTTTTCTCAATGTTTGGCAAACTACTGCAGATCCACTCCATGCAGAATTCTGGCTTCCCATCGCATCTTTCAGGGGCTCGAGCTAGCTTTGGCTGAGGCGAAATGTCCGGGTGCATTGGAATCTTCTCTTAGACACCCTTCATGCGAGGTAAACAAGATATGGAAATACGGTTGAGTATAGTGACAGAGAGTGCAATGTTGGGTACTAGTAGGAGCAGGGTGCACCCATGCCCCTAAGGGCATGGAAGGCGGCGGCCGATGGTTGGTCTGGCCAGAGTAGAAGATAAAATGGGCAGGCGCGTGAGGAAGTGATGGCAGTCAGGAGGGGTACTGGCGTCGTGCGCGGCGGTAACGACGGAGTTCTGGGTGTAGTAGCAGGTCGGTGAGGTGCGGGGGGAGGGTTTATAGTAGCACCAGAAGGCGCCATCCTGTCAAGTACGCCTACTGAAGCGGCCAGCTCGGCTGACAGTGCTGAAAATTGGTATGTCAGAGTGGCTGAGTGCATATCGTATTTTAGAAGTGTAACAGATGTTACAGTGAAATTGTTATGTGGCTTGGAGTTGGGTATTAAACACAAGTTTACAGGAGATCATGAATACTATATTTGGCCTCCAGGATGGGAGAC
>MPNV01003369.1:10908-22340 GCA_013376435.1 Cyclocybe cylindracea | reverse complement strand
GATTCATGGTCTTGACTTGAACGCCATGACCAGTGGTTCTCATCGACGGCCGCTCCGAGGGGGAGACAAAGAATTTGGAGGTGTGAGCATGGTGCATGAAGTGTGGTGTAACGACGAGGAACTCTGTTAAGAGTATCCGAATCGGCACACGTGGGAAAAAGGACTTGGAGGTTGGATGGAGGTGAAGGATGGAGAGTGAGAGCGAAAACAGAGCAGTATAAACCACTAGATTCACTGGGGTTCTGTAGACTACGAACTATCTACTTATACTATCGAGTTTATGGACAAGTCATAAGGTGGTGGTACAATGGGAGTCAACAAGACGAGAGATAGGTGACTGGACTAAATGAAGCCAGTCGGAGACGAGACAATCTAACTACGGAAAGAAGTCAACTATAGGAAAGTGACTAGGAATGTGGAGAAAAGGACTAGCTACGAGTCAAGAAGCATAACGGAACGGGAGCGGAGCAAATGGACGGAAACGAGAGGCAGAACGAGTCGGGATGGAAGCGTGGGAAAGACGGGGGAGCGGAGCGTGGCCGAATTCCTACATACGCCCTCCAGGAATTTAAAGGAAATTCCTAACGATCAAAACATAGCGGAGTCGGAGTCGTTGTCACTATTGCGATGGCGGGGGTAGCCAGACCCGAAGTAACTGTGGGGTCTGGGGTCGAAGTCGAAGTCGCTCCGTCGGGACTTCTTCGGGGCTTGGCGACTAACGTTGCTTCGGGCCTGTTGGGCGTCGAAGCCGGCGAAGGCTGGGACGGATCCGTAGTGAGATACAGGGTGATGCTGCGGAGGATAAGGTGGAGGCGGCATATGGCGAGAGTAGTGTTGAGCAGGTCGATATAGGGTAGGCGCCGGCGGAGGCATGATAGGCGCGAGTCGTGGAAGGCCGGCTTGCTCTGGGGTGATATGCAAGTCGGAGGAGGTTATCCCATCACCAGCGATGTCGATCTGATTAGTTGTGGGGTTGTAGGTGGCGAACCGTAAACTGATAGATGCGGGAGCGCAGCGATTGAATATGCGAGCCACGAACAAATACCCAAAGGGGTTGTCGGTAAGGACAGCATCGCCACGGCGCAAACACGCATCGAATTTCGTCATGTCGTCCAATTGAGCTGCCGTGAACCGGGACTGTCGGTTGGTCTTCTCGTCGAGGATAAGGAAGATGGTGGGAGCAATACGGGTAATGGACGGATGGGTGATAGTGACGTACGTTGCACGCGGAGGCGCGGGGCGAGGCGTGGGCGCCAAAATCCGAGGTCGACGGGTGGTGCCTTCAACAGCCGATGAGGCAGTTGCACGAGGAGGAGGAGTGATGGGTCGCATGACCGCTTGAACCGAAGGAGGGACAGCAACTAGGGGAGTGGCAGTCTTCTCCAGCCTAGAACCATCGGATTGCACCTCCCGAGACGGTGACAAAGGTTCGGGAGGGGCGTCGGGGAGTATTTCTGGGTCCGAGGAAACGGCCCGTCGGTCGCCTTTCATCTCGTAGAGAAAAGGAACGATAGAGGGTGGAATACGAAGTGAAAGTGCTGAAACCAAAGTAGAGAAGTCAAGTTTGAGAGAACAAGACAATGAAACGAAGGAAGATGAATTCAAGTATTTATAGGAATTAGGGAACGGCTTAAAGCCCAAGAAACCTAGAAATATTTGAGGGTCGTTAGCAGGGGGTGAACCCGATCCTTTAGGAAGAGAATCAATATTTTCGACGCCGTTTAGGTCGAGATATTCGCTTAATGCATTTAGATGTTCAATTTCTGAATAGGGAAGCCAGGTTACATCTCCGGCTTTCCACTTGACTTCAAAAATGGAGTCTCTCTTCGAACCTGAGTGGGTGACTATTCTGTCAACAGCCCATTCAGTTTCGGAGTCATGTCCAATATTTACTTGAGAGAATAATCGTCCTGGAAAGAGACGATCATCGTTTGGAATGTGAATGCGCAATAAGGAAGCATGAAAGACATCATGCACTCCTCTTCTCTTCAAGTCAGAGGATAGTTCAAGTTTGAATGAATAGTTCTTGAAATCTTTCAAGATCTTGTAAGGCCCAATAAATTTTGGTATTAGCTTGCGAGCCAATCCTTTTTCAAATTTAATATTCAAGGTGGAGAGGTAAACTAGATCTCCCTCGCTGAATAAAGCCGGTCTTCGCCGTTTATTCGCGTCATGAGTCTGTTTCACCCGAGCGGCCAACAGACTATCATGCGCAGTAATAAGCGCGATTTTCCGTTGAATGGCAAAGTTTCTAACCGACGGATATTCGTCTTTAGAAGCAGAATTCCATATCATTGAACGGGGCATTCTCCCGGTATTTAGAAAGAACGGCGCGAACCCTGTACTAGCAGAGCGCGCGGAATTGATAGCGAACTCGATTGCGGGCAGTTTAGAGACCCAGTCGGTCTGCTTGGGTCCTATGCACTGACGCAACATCTGAGTTACTGTGCGGTTCGCTCTCTCCATAGATCCATCCGTCTCAGGGTGGTACGCACTCGACATTTTGAGCTGCGTTCCAATTAACCTGTTTAAGTGAATCCAAAAGGTACTCGTAAAGAGCACGTCTCGGTCACTTATTATATGCTTAGGTAGTCCATGAAGTTTATAAACTTCTTCAAACATCAATTCGGCGATTTGGCGCGCGTTATAATTAATGCGACTGGGCGTCAAATGTACCATGCCAGTCAAAAGGCAGATTACAACCGTGATGGAGTCAAATTGACCGTCTCTATTTTTAGATTCGGGTAGGGGACCAACGAAGTCGATCCCTACGGATTCCCAGGGACTTGACAGAATGGGCAGGGGGTTGAGTAGCCCGTAAGGCTTCTGATTTGATGGCTTGCTTCTCCTGCAAGTCATGCAAGTCTCACAGAATGCCATAGTATCAGAGGTAATATCTTTCCACCATACATGATCCCTAAGATAGAAGAGGGTTTTAGCTCCTCCGAGGTGCGCCAGCAACGAGTGTGCCTCAGAAATGATAATCTCGCGGGCGCTCCGTCCTTTGATAAGGATATTAGGAATGCATAGCAATTTCTTGGAATTAGCCAGCATGTAAATCAACCCGTTATTCACGGTAAAGTTCTTATGTTCAGATGGCTTTTTCATGATCCTTCTGAACACGGGGTCATTACCATAATTATTTCTGATCTCCTTTTCCAAGTCTAATCCAAGTCGAGACTCCGTCAGGACAGATAACAGCGACGCGTCAGAGATGATATCATCAACGCGAGTCATCTTGTCAGGGATAGCTCCCGTAACTTCCACATCTGGATCATGTGGCGGCATTTGCACAGGGGATTCTCCTTCAGGCAGGTTGTGTTGTATGATCTGTTCCTGTTCCCCGCCCTCCTTTCGTTCACGAGGGCCTCGGAGAACGAAATGATCTTTAACACGGGCAGCAAATTCTGCTGCAGTTTCAGGCCGACCTGTCTCAGCAGGTACGGGCTTAGCACGTGGCTTGCGTTGTACGGCAACACGAGCCTGAATTCCAGCCAGAATTGGCATCGAGGGGTTTCCCTCAACGCGCACATCGTCATTCACAACGTCAAAGTACGTATACTCACTTTGAGTACGAGTACCTTCCGTGTCATTAGAATACAGTCGAGATAAGGCGTCTGCGACGACGTTTTCGATGCCAGGGACATACATAATATTGAAATCAAATTCACTAATTTTTTCGCACCATCGTGCTTGTCTTCCAGACAAATTTTTCTGGTGCAATAAGTGGATAAGACCCTTGTGGTCTGTTACCCAAGTAAACTTGGCACCCTGTAAGAGATCCCTGTGGCGGAGCATAGTCTCAATGCCTGCCAACATCTCAATCTCGTGCACAGGGTAATTCTGCTGTGCAGAATTCAACTTAGCGGAATAAAATGCTGCAATCTTCGCAGTCCGCCAATCATCCCCTTGGCTGATGAGTCCGGCAACTCCAGTGGAGCAGCCGTCCGTGACCATCCAAATTTTTGGTGCCTTTTCACTGTAATTAAGCGGAACACGATTATGCGAACGCGCAAGGTGCACGAGGCGTTTCACATCCTCGAATGCGTGTTGCTCCGTGTATCCCCATCGGAAAGATACCGTATCTCCAGTTAAACCATGGAGAACAGCCATAGGAATTCGGACTTTTGGGATATCATCTGCAAGATAACTCACAGATCCCAAAAAGCCTCGTAATAAATCCTGATTAGTGGGAGTTTTCCAGTGCAAAACTGAGTCCACTTTATCCGGGTCCATTCGAATCCCATTATCGCTGACGATCCGGCCGAGTATTTTCAGCTCGGATCCTAAGAAATGAAGCTTGTTCTTACTTAGATACAATTTCTCTCGAGTAAGAACATCAATAACCATTTTAACGTGCTGAACATGTTCTTCCAGAGTATTTGAATAGATTATGACATCGTCGAGGTAGATGTCCATAAATCTACCAATAAATGAAGAGAAAATATGATTCATAAGGGCCTGATAAGTTGCCGGGGCGTTGCAATCGCCAATTTGAATCACTAGACTAACCATATTTCCGTCTGGTGTAGTCATCGCGGTACGATTGACATGCTCTGGCACAACCCTAATTTGCTCATAGGCATCCTTGCCGTCCATACTTGAGCGAAATGGATGGGCCGCAACCCTGCGTAAAATCCCATCAGGATCTGGCAAGGGAGAGGTCTGCTTATAAGTATTATCATTACGAGCACGCAAGTCTGTAACCGTACGGAGAAGCACAGGCTCGCCTGGTGCTCGGGGCTTTGGAATAAGCAACATAGGGACTGTATTCCCCGAGCTTGTAATTTTCCAATGGCCAGTTCTAATGTAAGCGTCTCGTTTATCTATCCACTGACTTCTCATAGCCTCGGGGCATCGAGAAGGGCGCCAGGGATAGATTTTATTCACGTCAATCAAAGGGATGCGATGATTAATAACCCGAAGTGGTGGAAGACCCGTCTCACTCGCGGTTTTGCACAAAGGTTCCGCGTAGGCGATTAATTCCGCACGAGCGGCATCAATATCCGTTTGGGATATGCTAAGCGCCCGAAGGGAGACTTTTGTAACAGAATTTCCCTCCAGAGGAAGCGGGACATCACTCCCAATGAGAACACGAGAGGGATTAAACCCAACACTTACCTGGTGTTGAAACAACCAGGGAGTGCCCAGAATCGCATCGTATTGAGTCAGATTAATGATATCAAAGTATCTTTTGCAGTCTATGCCTTGATACTTTAATTGAGCTGTTGCTCCACCATTAATTTTCGTTCGAGAGCCCTGTACAGCTAGCTGCACCTGCATAGGGGTGTCTAGCTTTGTCCTTGTCAAATTCAATTGATCTGCAAGGGTGGTAGATAGAAAATCGGCGAGAGAGCCGGAATCTAACAAGGCTCGAGCTGGGTGCCCGTTAATTTGAATCGTAATTACCACAGACTTTGGAACCGTACGATCCTTCGATTTCACGGTTGCTGCGGTTCGCTGAAGTGCTGGATAAGTTCCCCTAGGCACTTGGACCGCATTCAGCTCGATTAATTCGAGTTCATCGCGGGCATTATTATAGGAGGTTCGTTGGGCAGCTCTGCCACTCGAAAATCCTCCAGATTTAATGCATAAGCCTCACTCAACTCGTTTACACGAGCCTGGTCCGTTTCATGGTACCAGGGGTCATCCCCAATGTTTGGGAGATGAATTACAAAGGGATCCGATCCCTCCTCGTCGAATTGAGAGAATAGACGATTCTGATACCAAGCAGGGAGGTCAAAAGTAATATCCTGGATCAGATAAAAGGGTAGCCGGAAGCATCGCCCTTGAATCGAGTCTCTGAGGATGTATTCAGTATTATCCTCGTCATAGATAACTGAACAACGATTAGGAACACGAAATTCGTAGTTCTGATCATATAAATATGGCCTGGAATCTTCCAGAATTCGTTTAATGCTGCTAGAGAGGAAGAAGTCTAGATTCTTCAGAGCTTTTGCTACTTCAGTCCTCGAAAAATCGAGACCAAAGGCACGAGCACATCGACTGGCATAATGCACAGCCGGGTTATAATTTGGAGTGAGAATATCCCTCTCATAAAAGGTGGTATAACCTCGTAGAATATCTCGAACCACATAGAGAGATTCATGTTTGATGTCATAGACAAATCTCTCCCCTCTTATCCCCTCAAAATGAGGTGGATCACCCGGGTAAGGTGCATTCCCAGCAAGATTATGCATTAATTCTTTACCTACTAGATCCCCAATTGGTCTATCAGGTAAGACAATATTTCCTTCCCTCGCAAGCTCCCAATTAATTTCCTCGGGGCTGATCGGAGTGGAAGGCTGGGTAGGTGCATCGTCTACAGCCTCTCGAAGATCTAGATTATTGTCTTCCAAGCTAGGAATACCCGGAGACAACCCGTCTTCGCGATTTTGATCCACAGGCAGATCCGGGCTCAGATCGAGCATGGAATTGTCATCACATGCACTAGCCCGTTCAGATCCTTCGAGTAGACTAAATCTACGAACTTTATACCAGTTCCCAAGGTCAAAATTTACATTGGAGAGGAGCTCCGAGTCAATTATTATAGGTACGCCCTCATAATCATCATCATGAATGAAATGAGTCAGAAGCGACCTTTGCACCACGGTGAATCGAAGATCATCGTCGACGTCAGGCCTTCGAGTTGGATACAAGCTAGTGATGCCACTCGCTAAGACAAGGGCGGCATTATGGCCATATGCATCCGACATAGTCTGCAAGCGACTACGGTCATCGGATTGACCGAGAGCCTCATTGAGTTTATCAGCATACCACTGACCGAGTCGGAAATACTGATCCTTCAAATAGCTTTCGTGTATTTCGGCCCGACGAACTTGATACTTATCGTAGATCAAGTAAAATGGGCCTTCACCCCTCGTGACGTAAAAACGATGGAGAATACGCTCCTGATCGATGAATTGACTATCACCCGGATAGGGCTGAGTCATATTCAACGAGTGTTCTGCCATGTAGGCGAGCGCATCACCTAGACGCTCTCGTCGAGGGGAGTTCGGGTCATACGTGTCCCATTCGGGACCAAAATAGGATCGCGTAGCTTGAACAGGGAAGTCGCGCGGTGAAATACTTGCCATGCCTAGATACAGCGAGTCAACTACTTCAACATCGTCCGAAGGGGCTGGTGATTCTTCGGCAGTTAGCTCGATGTTAAAATTAGAGACGCCAGGTGGTTTTGAACCCGATGCTCGGACGGAAGTGCCTTGGGGGCAATTCCTTGATAGATGGCCGGGTTCTTTGCACCTAAAGCATTTCCCGGCGGCCAGAAGCTCAGAGCGCTCCTTATCACTAAGGGCAGGAGTATTCTGGCGGGCAGGAGTGCTATTCTTTGTGAATGGCTTAGTATAGTTGTTATTATTCGGTCGAAACACATTAGGCGCCGGTCTCGGGGCCTGGGATCGAGGTCGGTTATTCGGAAATGTCTGAGGCACTTGGGATCGCTCTTTATTGAAGGGTCGAGACCCTGATCGATTGAACGGGAGTCCTCGTCCTCTTCTTTGAAGAGATCCTGAGTGTCCAGGTACAGGGTGATTAGAGCTACCCGAGCTCTTGTTTACATGAAGCGGGCGCTTATCTCTGGCTTCGGAGATACCCTCCGAAATCTCGATAATCTCAGCATGACTGACGACATCATTCCATGAGGAAATCTCAGGATTAAGGTGGTCGCGCCACAATCCTCGTTGAATTGAGGCCCGAAGGCCATTCCAAAGTTTAATAACCTTTTCACGAGGATCATTGACTCCAATCATATTATAAAGTTCCTCAAGCTCGTGCACATAAGCAGAGACTCGTTTATCATTCTGGAAAGCGCGCTTAAGTTTAGCACGCTGTTCCATGCGATAATTTATAGGGAACGCATAATTAAAGAGCTCTGCGAAGAATTCTGGCAACGACCATTCATGAACATTCATACTGACTTTCTGTACATAAAAGTCGTATGCAATCCCAGAAAGATAATAGGATAGGACAAAAACTCGTCTATCACGAGGGACACGGCCATCATGTACATAGGCAGTCCCTTCCGTGACAAATCGATTATACGAGCGTGTATCGGCCGTGCCATCATATTCCTTTGGGGGAATAGGCTTCAAAGTCGATCGCGTCCTCGTCTTGGAACGGTGCCTACCAGAATGATGACTAGTGGACCGGTGTCGATGACTCCGTCGTGGGGTTTCCCCCTTGCCTGATGAAGGGTTGTAGCTCTCGTCGGAGCTACTGGATCCCGAGCTTGACGGGTCTCCGTCAGCTTCCGGAACACGACGCGTCCCAAAGTGATCAATGCCTTGAAGGGTTTTCCCCAAATAACTATCGGAGGCAATTTGATCGATAGGGCGACTCTCTGGAGCGCGTGTCATTCTGATGTCATGATTAAATACCTGCTGACCTGTGGATCGCACCGTGTTCGCGTACGAGCGCGCAGAAGCGGCTGCAACTGGTGCATTAGATATATTCTTCTGAAGATCAGCACGCTTCCGGGCGTTAAGAGACTCAAATTTGTCTCGCAACGCCTTTTGCTTTGATATGTACTGATCGTGCAGTGACTGAAGAACAGATCTCTGATATTCAAGGTCGAGTTCGTCTGCGGGAATTCCACTATTTCCCCAATTGAGAGTGTCGGGCCCTTTGCCCTTAGCGCGGGACGGCCCTTCTCCTCGAGAAACGGGGGTTTGGGGACTATTCTCAGTCTGTGGAGCAAGGCTAACATAGCGGCGTCCGATTCGTTCCCTTTGTTGGGAAGTCAATAACTTCTCGGCCTGCACAATAGGGTCCGGAGAAGTCGTGTTCTGAATATTCACAACAGGAATCGGTTTGTCGTTCCTGGTCTTAGCATTATGGAGCGACGTCAAGCTCCTGCTTCTTCGGGGACCAACCACGGTCCAGGGGTTGGGGTTTTTATCAACCCACCTCTCTAAGTTCTCATTCTCAGAGGGTACAACATCATCATTGCCATCGTTGCTAAGCATCGCGGAATATCGGTTTCTATTAGGTCCGAAATTTACATCCGTGCTCAAGGAACTATCCCTGATGACATTGTCTTGCGACGGCGAACGCGAACCCGCGATCTCAGCATATGTGCGCCTAGGCGTGGGAACAACAGCCTCAGCGCTACTCGGCTGGGGACCAGCAAGGGTCGAGACAGCAGACGGGTCAGGAGCCGGTGTTTCCTGTCCAGTAGTACGGGTTCGAAGGGAATAGGTTTTTTGGGAATGCATACCGAGATAGAGATGATGTTTTTTGGTGTTTCGGATTTTCTTCGGGGTCGTGAGATAACGAAGTCGAAAAGCGAGTCAGGTGTCCCAAGACGTTGGTAGCTCCGGATGATCAGCCCGAGGTGTTCCAGAAGTCGAGAGAGTAGAAAAGAGTTTAAAGAGTAGAGTCGAGCGTGGGGGGTACTATGCTCAAAAATATGTAACGACGAGGAACTCTGTTAAGAGTATCCGAATCGGCACACGTGGGAAAAAGGATTGGAGGTTGGATGGAGGTGAAGGATGGAGAGTGAGAGCGAAAACAGAGCAGTATAAACCACTAGTTCACTGGGTCTGTAGACTACGAACTATCTACTTATACTATCGAGTTTATGGACAAGTCTAGGTGGTGGGTACAATGGGATCAACAAGACGAGAGTATGACTGGACTAAATGAAGCCAGTCGGGACGAGACATCTGAACTACGGAAAGGAGTCAACATAGGAAAGTGACTAGGAATGTGGAGAAAAGGACTAGCTACGAGTCAAGAAGCATAACGGAACGGGAGCGAGCAAATGGAGGAACGAGAGGCAGAACGAGGGGTCGGAATGAACGTTGGGAAAGACGGGGAGCGGAGCGTGCCGAGATTCCTACAACTTCCTCGGTCTGGCATCAGGCGAGTAATAATTCAATCGGCAATGATAAACTAACGTCTTGTCTTGTCTGCTTCTGTGATGTCCTTGTCGTGCCTTCTCATTATTCACTCAGCTTTTTTGAGCGCGCGACTATTTGGCTTCGAGAAACACGACCCTTTCGCTGGAGTTCGTAAGGTTCACTCCCGATCCTCAGCATATATCCTGGAGGTTTTACTCGTTTCCAGTTAGTGGCGTATTTCTGGGTCTGTCATCCCAGGTAAGCGCGAGCTTCATCCCATTTGTCCCAGCATTTCCGATGACTTTCGACTGCTCACGTCGACCTTCTTTGGGCCCCGTTCAACCGTGGGATCCCCGTTTCCACAAATGTCAACAGGCGCTTAAGACACGCAATGGCCCAGTACGAGCAGAAGCCGACTAGAGGCTCAAGCCGCCTCGACTCCGAGCTCAGCCGCACGGAGAACTTCTCTCCGTAGGTGTCCACTGGCGATGCCGTCCTTTCACTGGCAACATTGCATAGTCGCCCATATGTGGGTATGTTGTTGCAGCATATACGCGGACACTGCTCTTCCCATTCGCACCAGACATTCGATTGACATGCTCATGGCTCGTTCCCTTTAGTACAGCAACTTGAAGTTCATTGCCACTGACTGTCATTTTTCTCAACCAAGCGTGACATGATGGCATCTTTGTTCTCGACCGGGTTCTTGAATCAAACGGGCGGCGAGTCTGTTACGAGTGACCGTCGTGTTCAGGTCCTCTCTTCGCCACGACTCGCTTCCCGTTCGCAACCTGTCACGCTCCGTCCAACCGAATCAGTGTCGGTGTTCACTACACACATCCGTTGCGTCCGGAGATGAAATCATGCCTCTAAGTTGAGCCCTTGAGCGTTGCGGCCGTTTGTACGATCTCAAGACCCAAATCTCCATCCACTTACTCTCCTCTGCATCGCCTGCAACAGGAAGCTGATCGGCAGCCCCACCTGAGCGTTGCTTGGGTTTACTCGATTCCACATTGAACTTGTTCCATGAGCAAATTGGCTTCGGTTGATGAATCGGATAAATACAGGGGATTGGACAGAAGCACCTCTGGCCACCCCTGAACGTACCTACGCCGGTATAGATGCGTCACGACCGCGGGGTTACGACTGCAATTCCTCCGTTCAACGTCTCTGTAAGTGTAAGCATTCTACTGCGTTCTCTCGAAGATGGCCGATCTCTTACAGAATAGCGCTCTCATCCTCTCTGATCCGGGTTTATTTTGACCTCGGACGACCGGCGTTGGTCGCACCACACAGGTAAGGGTTGCACCGAGTCTTGAAGGAAACCCTTTGGCGGTTTACATACGCACTGCAAGCTAACCTGGGATGAGGCATGCGTTCGCCGACTTCATCGTGGATCCAGGCCACGTATCGACCAGGATAACTGATATCCGAATAGCCAGAAACACGTCGGAGTGCCTCTTACACTTACGGCCTCCATTTTAACTCCAGGTTAGATATGACAAAGCCTGCGGAGGTGCAAAGGCCCGCACACCCGTGGTTCGTTTTTGGAAGGCTGTCATGTATGGTAGG
>MPNV01001953.1:15479-39169 GCA_013376435.1 Cyclocybe cylindracea | reverse complement strand
AGACTGACTCCAGTAGGGCCCTACTGGGCCCTTTATATTATTAGAATTAGCTAATCGCGCTATGGCATTTACCACGATAAGATTAGAGATGAGATAAAGAACCTTAGGTGCTTAGGTGCTGAAGGTATGTGATGAACATGTGACTCAGTAACGATCAGACATTATGTCAGCATGGGCGCTAAAGCTACATTTACATGAGTGGCTTATGAAATCAATGGCTTCACGTGAAATGAAGTGTCCATTAGAAGAGGAAATAGACTTGTGCACCCTACTATTGACCAGGGACGGTCAAGATTTAAGTTGGGGGGAGATGAAGAGCCATGCTCCGTATAAGCCTACAATTTTCCGGCCTCCCACGGTTAGTCAACCACCCACTTAGAGAAATAAGCAGTGTTATTTGCCCAGTCAGAGACTCGGATTGAAGCAATAACACCTAGTCGCAGTAAAGGCACTGGCCAGTAATTGTTATAAGTGTTACCTTAGCTTGGGAGCACGATGATCAATGGTGCTTAGCGTGATATCAGGAGGAGACTAGCCCACCTCACACCAAAAGAGTCACAAACCAAAGCACGGTCTATGGAATTGTCTAAGCGAGGTTCTAAATGCGTTAAGCTAGTACAGTCAGTCAAGAGTGGAGAGCAAGAGTGTTATTGCGATATAAAGGACAGTCAAGCACTACAAAAGCAAACATAGTGTTTCATAAGTTACAAGACTACAAACCATACAAAGGGGAATTAACCTTCCCACCAGCCTAGAGAACGGCTGGTCAGGTCATGATCATTACGTTGTAATCGCGACAAGAGTCATCGCGTTAACGGCGCTAATTGGCTAAAGCAGTGGGCCAAGTAAAGTCTTGGGAACGAGTCAAGAACACCATGTGTTTTCACAGGACAATTTAATCATGCTAAGACCGATATCACAGTCCAAGCAGGCCAAGAACGCTCAAGCATAGTGCGACAGCCGAGTTACAGCGAGAGGCCTTCCAGGAATAGTGAGCGGAACCAAAATGGTCATAGTTACTCGTCGGGGATAGTACCCAATTAGTACCTGTGGCATTGGTCCATGCTGTTACCACGATAAAACCACCACATGCTCCACTCCAATTTGTTATTTTGCATATGGTACATTACTTGGCCTGGCTCGTCTATATACCAATACCCCTGACTGTGTTTGTATAAAAGGACTTGAATAGTTTAGATTTAGGCAAGCAATCATTATCCCCCAGAATCTGAATTTCAGTTTGGTGCGAGATTGACTTCGTGTGATTGAGTCCAAGGGAATTTGAACCAAGAGCAATTAGACAAGCAAAGAGTGCTTAAAGTCGAGTTTTCGTGATAAAACTTCTAAGTCGGTCAAAGGACCATAAGCTAAGCGGCTGAGTACTGTAAGTCGGTCTGTGTACCGTAAGTCAGTCAAAGGGATCAGTAAAGTCAAGTGGGCAATTGAGCCATTAGAAGTCAAGTCAGAGAGCGAGTCCAAGGGCATTTCCAAGTTTTCAAAGTCAAGTCACCAGTTCAGAGCATAACTTAAGATCCATCCCACAACCACCCAAAGGTCCCCTACCAAGTGTTGCTATCACGTTAGACAATGGTGCTGTTGCATTCAATTGTATACCTTAAATTGTCTCCCTCCCTAAAATACAAATTTTGTTGGTTGGGTAGTTGTCCCAGTCAATAAGTTGTGTTCCCCGTGAAGTGGTTGTTCGATCCACTTTGTAGGCACACTCCTGCAGCTACCTCTTCATCGCGTTTCGTGCCTTTTGAATGAAATTAACCCAGGCCCTTGCAAGAAAATTCCAGCAGCCATGCCTTCAACTCGCAGTGGACCATGAGGTGTGTTTTCTGATCATAAAACTGCAGTCTTTATTACTCAACATCTCCTGCAATCAGCTTCTTAGATCACGGTGTACCAATTCCTGAAGATACATTATGCATCTGTGGTCGATTGGAACTGGAATGCAGACATTCTCCATATGCACCCCAACTTCTATAATCACCAACAAAACAACTTTGCCCTCATCCAAGTTAATGGGAAAGAGTGCATCTTTAGTCAGCTCCTTAAGCTATTTTTGGTGACGTACAATAAGGTCAAATGCTTCTTTGCCCTTGTTCTCCCCCTCAATAACCTGTCAATGCTCTGCAACTGACCCCAGGACAAAGCACTTTGATTAACTTGTGTCTGGCCTTGTTCCCGGAGCTCAAGCACGATTATTTGGAGCAGCCTTCTGACAGCAGACTGGCAGTCAGAAGCAGGGGAGTTCTTGATAGTTGACATTGTTGATGAAGATATGTGGGTGAGACTGAAAGATATTCAACTAATTAGACATGCCAATTTGTAGTCATGGGTGAGCAGCTTTCTTTGCAATGTAAATTTATTTGTCTCTTCAGCAGGAAGCCCTCTGTACCATGGCACCCTGACACCGCTTGAAAACATCACTGGAGCTGAGCCTTCAACTCGGACAGCCCTGTCATCACAGATCTATGCGTATATGTTCCCTGTTCTGTTGCTACAAAATATTAGGTACTTATTGTCAATTTTTGACCAGTTGAATTACGTGCATCAGCATCCTCGATCTCCCAGATTTATTGATATCAACTTTACTGACAACCCTTGATGCTGTGCACTCCCACTGATGTCAATGTGCAGGCATGGGTGGCAACTTTTCAAGTTCACGAAAGCATCGCGTACTGGAAAAGGAATGTGCTGTGATAAGTATGATGACCCGAGGCTTAAGGCATGTCTAGTGGATGTCCCAGCCAGAGAGGATTCAGACAGCATGCCTTTGCCGTGTTGGTGTCAGTGCTCTGAAGGTATAAAATACATTGATTGTGAGCCTCACCCTTGAGTCATCAGGTCGCACAGTCCTCTTGTCTCGCCAGCTTTGAAAACCCTTCTCTTCACACTGCTCATGATGTCTCAACATCTGTGCCACCTTATCCACTCAACGTCTGCAGGCCAGACTGCACCAGATCTGTTGGGCAGCTCCTCTATCCAGTGCATCTGCCCATCTGCCATTGCCTCGTCCTTCTAACAGGCCAGATGTTGATCCTCTGGATTCTGGCAACATGAACTCCCTCTCTGAGGAAGTGGTGCCACCTTATCTTGACATCCAGAAGCTGTACACAGTGAGCATCTCAACTCATGAGAATGGCAATATATTTTATTCATACCACTCCTGCAGGATCACTGACAATTGCAGGTCCAGTTTTCTCATCTTGGTGTGGAGAACAAGGCCTTCAAAGCTGCAAATGCTGACCTCGCACTCAAAGTCAGTACCATGGTTTGTTCTTGGTATGCAAGGAAAGGAAAAGGACCATGTGCCACTTGCCCGGAGCCTCTTGACAACGGTCTTGCCATGGATGAAGAGGAGAACAGGCTGTCAAAGGACATAGGTAAATGGGGTGCCTTCTATTGCCTATTCGATAGTTTCTGGATCCCAATCTCTGCATTTTCCCCTCATCTTCACCTGAATTTTTGTTTGAACAACCCGATTCACTACACCTCAGCCCAAAACCAATGAGCTGGGCTGTCAGCAGAAGTGTACAAGATTGTTCCAGCAAAGCATCACAAGCTTATGGGGCAATCAGGGCTGAAGGACGAGGGTGGGCCTTTCATGCCAGTTGTGAGTTCTTTCTCTTCTTAGCCTTGAGATAAGATATTGATGCACAACTTGATTGATTAGTTTCGTGGTCAGAAGGGCATGAGCGGTGCTTGTTCCCAGCTATTGCAAAAGCTCTCCAACATGAAGTGCTCTATATTTGATGGGACCCTGCCCACTTCCGTGCTAATTTTGGGGGATCAGAGCGATGAAGTTCACCAGCTTCTTGGACGCACCATGAATCCAGTCACCAATGAAGTGTCATACAACAAACATGCCCCAATTATTTATGAGGATGGAGACAATACAAATCCCAGCAAGGCATTCCAGCATAAGGTTTTGTTCCAAGTAAGATTATATATATCTTATCTTGTCAGTCATGGATGACTGACTTCTGTCAGGGTGCCCAAGGGATTCTTTTTGGGAAGAATGCGATTGACTCCATGGGGCACATGATTGTCCATTCCAGGAGCATGTGCCTTCACCCTGATGCTCCAGCTCAGACAACAATTGGGATGATTTCATTTATGGCCACTATGGTATGTCAATTCAAACATTTTGTGCATTTTATATCCTTATTTTTGCCTTTTTTGTTTCTAGACTCATTACACCCTCTCCAATGACAAGGAGTTTGTCGAACAAAGGAGTTGGTGCCAAGACCAACATCAATTATTACAACAACTTCAAATTCTACAAGAGGTGGCTCATTGATGTCCAAGAAACTGTATGGTTCAAGGGCCTTCTTGCCAAATGGGACGCCGAAGTCTTTGCAACTCATAATGCACACAAGGGAAATACTCTGGCTGATGTAGATGCTGAGACAATTGACATGGACAACGACGATGACAGCACTCAAATTGCTTGTGATCTAGAACAACTCTGCCTCACCGAGGAGCCCCTTGTATCTGAATCATGACAACTTGGCAGTGCACCACGTGTTCAGGTTTCTCACCCAGTTGCACCATTGGACGATTCAGATGAGACTGATTCAGATGTGGAGCCAGCTGTTTTAGCACCCATCGGTCACAGTCACACTGGATCAGGACTTCAAGGCATTTCTGCTCCTCCTGCATCTGTTATTCATCCATCAGATCAGGCCACTGGCAGTACCATCAACCATCCACCCCCCACCAATGGGCCTTCTCCCATTGTTCATGCAACCCATCCACGTAGCGAACTGTCTGCACCTGTCCCAATTCCCACTCCTGTGTGGCTGCCCCCTCCTCATCATGAACCATCTGCACCCATCCAAATTCCCACTCCTGTGCTGCCTCCCCCTCCTCCTCATGATCTGTGCACTTCTCACTCGACTACTGTTCCCCCTACCACCATTGAGTTTGGAAGCCCCAATGTTGCCCTGCCAATTCCTGCAAGATCAAGATCAAAAGGTAGCACAACCAAATGCAGAAAGAAGAAGGCCACACCTCCTTCCTCAGGTGATCCAGATCAACAGGGTGTGGGTGCAACAGTCCAGGTGCCTCACCATTCTACAAGGGAGTACAAGTAAGTCATTGACATTGTGTAATTCCCTGGCCAGTTGGGTTACCTTTTGAACATCATCATCATATTAGCTGTAGACTACATACAATTCTTGTAGTCTTAAACAGTGCTAATATATGCAGCCTTCACCACTGGTCATTATCCCAGAACCCTTAGGAATAAGTTGAGGCTCAAAGGAAGTTAATCCGGTCACTGCCTCTTCATCTTGAGGATATCTATAATAATTTCACCCCATCTGGCCACCATCTCTTCATCTCATGAACACAGTCTTTTGGTGAACCAGATTTATCACCTTCTCGTAGTCTACATGCATCATGTGTGTAGATAGGACCTGTCCTGCATTCACGCAGGGCCTGGGAGCAACAGCACATGAGAATATGGTGAAGCTGTTCACTTAGCGTATAACAGACATCAGGAAAAACCTTTGTGTCTTAGGTTGTCCTGAGGACAATTTAAGACATCTAAGACACCAAGGACAGTAAGACTCCTGAAGTCTACGTTCCTAGGTGTAAAATCCTCAGGCTGTCCTCAAGATGCTCAGAAGACAGGCTAAGACTACAGTAGATGTAATTCAGGACATTTCATTTCTTCTTCTGTTCACACTTCATGTATTGAAAGAAGACCCAATTATATTTCTCTATCTAATGTACATTGAACAGATTACACTAATACTAGTACCATATGCTATAATACAATCTCCTTCTACTGAAATATGCACTCACCCAGAGCATAGAAATCATAATCTAGATATATAGTCAGTAGGATGAAGACAAAAAAATAATATTACAACTCACTCTAGTACTTGTAGCACTGCTACCTGACTCCCAAATTCTCACTTTCCAGATTCTCACATTGCCACTCCTTCAATTCTCTTCTTGTCCTGCAGCAGGTTCTGGAATGTGTTCATGAGAATCTAATCATTGAATGAAAAATAAATAAGTACATACCTATTGTTGAGACTGTGAACTGGGGGCTATGCAAGTATGCGGTGGCAGGAGAGATGCACTGTGAAGGGGAAATATGGGTATTTAGTGACATGAAGATCATTAAATATGTGATAGAAAACATACCTTTAAAAAGAGAATATAGCATGTTTGAAAGTAGGTGAGGTAAGGGAATGGGAAGAGTCGTGCAAGTAGAGCACTGGCAGGTTTGACAACACTTGCTGCACACTTTGTTTGGTGAAGCTATGATGGCCAAACAGATGCACCATGACCATCATGTGACTTTGTTGATTGTGCAACACTGTGATGATTCTGTGCCATGCATGGCACAGATGTGACCATTCTACCCAGCTGAATACTGCAGGAAATACATCAGCTATCCTTCTCAAATTTTGTACCAGTGATCTCATGATATGAATGAATGATATCCCAGAATTTCAGATTTTTATACCATGTCTGCGCAGTTTTGAAAAGGTGTACCTCTAATATCTCAGTGAATACTCAATCAAATATCTTATAACTTTGCAGGAATCATCAATATTATGTAGTGTAAGTGCCTGTAAATTTTTATGTCCATAGCTGCAGCGGTTCCTGAGATATTCAGCATCCACCTCCTGTATGAGCGCTCAGCCTGTCTGAGTTTGAAATGACTTAGAGCTTGAAAATGATGCACTTCCTCACAGTGTAGGCTCAATATCTCAACAACTGCTTAAGCTATCAGGCTGAAAATTTGCAGGCAAGTACTTCTGGTATTCTTGTTAATGGATCCTGGCTTATGAAGCTCTCGCTTTATTATATGTTGAGATATTCAAATGCAGGTTTTTGAGAAAGTGCAACCCTAATATCTTGGTTATTTCTGCAGGAAAATGTTTGAAATTTTAGGACTGCATGCACTTATATGGTGTCTATGAGTGTACAAATTTTCATGGCAATTGACTGAGCAGTTGCTGAGGAATTTCATCTCAACCCTTGAGAAAGCGCCCAGCAGTGGCTGTGCTGAGGGCACGGTGCGACTCAGTCGTAAATCAGTGCTATGTGTAGTAGCACATCTTTAAGAGGTCCAATTCCCTACATATTATATACTGTCAGAATTGCATTTTAATGCTTATTTTGATTATAACATTTATTTTTCTCATAAATGCATTCTTTCTACATAATTAACAACATTCCTGTAAAGACTTCATGGTTTCTGGGTTTCTGCATGAAATATCTCCATAATCACTAAGTCCATTGCCTTTATATCCTGGGACCCAATAGTATGCATATATGTGAGAATGTGTACTAAGTTTTAGCCAATTTGGTCATCATTTGCATACAGAATGTGATGTTCTTTACTTTGCTCAGTAAGAAAAATGTGCAAATCTATATCTCTGGCGATATTGGGCATACCTTCACAAAATTTTGAAACTGCATGAGCTAGCTATGTATCTATTTGTATGCAAAAAATTAGAGCAAGAGAGTTTGTTTTGCTACTGCTATGTGCAAATCTTGCTGTGCTACTCCCCCTCTACAGAGGCACAAATAACATACCTGGTGTCTTTTTATTTAATAGAGCACTTGAAGAATGGATATAAGAGTATCCTAAAACACATTTCTGGTATTTTTGCAGGATCTTTGTAATTGAAACTCAAGTACCTGTCTAATCAAATGTCAAGCATACATTGCTTTTTCCCTGTGATACTGGCCAGAAGATCAAGAGAAAATGATTTATATAGGGCCAGATAATGTAAATTTAATTTTGTCTACCAATTAAGAGAACCCATGATGTCTCCAGAAGGAGGTCAAGACAGTGAAGACACCTTAGGACAAGCACAAGACAGCACAAGGGTTCTTAGGTGCACCTGACTTGGCTGCTGATCTTAAAGACAACCTAAGACAAAAAGGTTTTTCCTGATGGATGGCAATACAATAATTAGCAGTAAATTAGATACTAAATATCAAATAGATGGTGTAGCAATAACTATGGATTGAGCGACAATGATTAGGTAAGCTCACTCCTGAACTAGAGTTCAATTCTGACTGACGATGACACATTAATAATCGGGCAAGTAAACCCCTATTAAAACAGATGCCTACATGATGAGAATGGATACTGAATAATTGTAGCTGCGCACCTATAATCATATATGTAGCCTCTAATCGTGTATTGACACCCTAATCTTTGCTTACATACTGATCATGCCATGGCCGTAATCATGCCCAACTGCCTGATCAGCGTGTGCATGATTAGCGTAGCCAGCATCCTGATCCACCTAACTGTGACCATAATCATGTTGGCAGTGTGTGGGCAGCATGATCGCCTTAATCATGCCATCCACAACTTTCTGACAATGGTCCCACGCCCCGCATCTAAGATGTCAGAGGCTGCTGCTCTGCAACAGTTGGGCACCCAGGTCTGAAATTCAGGATGGTCTCTCAAATATCCTCCAGGACCCTGGGTGCCAAATATCTAAGCTGGGTGCCCTCTGGTTGTCGCTGAGCACAGAAACAGCCTGAGCGAGCCAATGGCAAGGCCCAAAGCTGGCATCAGGCTTGGCACCTGACCCTGAAAACTTGGGAACATGGGTTATAGATGTCTAGCCACCTGGGTGCCCAATACCTAAGCTGGGTGCCTTCAGATGCCCTCGGGCTGACAAAAAAGGTTAGTCTGCCCCCCCACTAACCAAACAACATCAGGAAAACGACTTTGTTCCTCAGTGAGCTCCTAATAACCCTGGGGATATCTGAGGGACCTGGGAGATCCAGAGATCCAAAGATCCCAGACATCCTTAAAAGTGGACCCATGTGCTTGGTTTTGTACTCAGAGATCCTCAGAGACCTCTTAGAGATCCTGCATGCACTTTTCAGAGATCCTTTTGCGCACCTCACATGCTTTGAATATCTCTCATATTTCTTAAATTCACATAATAAATGCAAAAAAGGATTCAATTAAGGTACTAAACACTATATACATGCATGTACAAGATCTAGACTACTCATATGTTACTCCACAATCAGCTATGTCCATTATGCTAGCACAAGAGAGAATATTAGCAGTGCTATTAACTAGAAAGAGAAATATCACATACCTAATATGCTTGGATGACTTGCTTATAGGTGAACGAGGCAGGGTCAGGGCGTACATGCAGGAGGGGAAGTTGTCCTCATTGACCTCTGTGGCCTGCACATATGACACAGTAGGAATGATGGAGTAGCCCCATATCCAGGGACCCAGGATGTGTGGTGTGGCATTGTAGTCAATGTTGGTGGGGCAAAGGTGCACACACATCTATGGGGTCCTGAGTGGTCAGTAAGGGTGGTAGTTGACACAGTCAAAATGACTCACCTTGTTGGTCTCCCCTCATTGGGACTCCCCTTGTGCACTCCCTACATTAGGGCTCAGCAGATACTGCAGAGTGGTCTTATATGTGAGGTGATGAGGTGCCACTGATGATACCTACTGAGCATTAATATCAGTGGAGTAGCAGGATGAGAGAAAAGGAAACACTTAGCTGCATTTGAAGCAATGCCAAATACATAGCACCCACCTCAAAACAATATATTTGACACAAGGAGTGGCCAGTGTCACAAAAGAGAAGTGGGATGAGGATGGCATTGGGGGTTTTCAGTTTCCTCCAATGGAGAAGTTGAACATTGATCACATGAGTGTGGGAATTGGGAGACAAGCTGTCTACCTGAGGGCAAAATTTCCCCTCTGGCTATAGTTCAAATGACGGCTCAAATACTCAAGGAAAAATGTTACACAGAGGCCCATAGATAGGAATGGATATCAACTTCCAACATTAATAGACTAGAACAGAATAATAAAATGGTTATTGAGTGACGTACTGTAGCTCAAGTCAGAGTTTGAAATGACTGCAAGCCTTGAATAATGTGCACTCTGCATGAGCATGCCACTCCATATCTCAAGAATGAGAAGAGCTATAGGTCTGAAATTTTTCAGACAAGCAGATGTCATGTCCTTGTTAATGGATTTTGAGTTACAGATCAATAGCTTCCATATTTACTGATATATTCCAATGCAGGGTTTTTGAAATGTACACCTGTAATATCTCAGTCAATACTTAATGCCAAGACATGAAATGTTGAGACAAGCTACTCTCTAATATAATCTAACAGTTTATGAGATTTTGTACCTGTATCTGTTGCAGTTCTTGAGATATTGACCCTCTAATACTGAGAAGCAATGTACTCTAGCCCAGGGTGGGGTTTGAAATGACTTCAAGCTTTGAATGGTGCGTGCTTTGCATGGGTGCACCAGTCAATATCTCAAGAGCAAGAGTGGCTATGGGTCTCAAAATTGGCAGACAAGTAGATGATGTGCTCTTGTTAATGGATTCCACACTACAGGTAAATAGCATTAATACTAGCAGTTCTTGAGATATTAGGTTTCCAATGCTGAGAAATTGAATGATGTGCTTTGCATGAGCACACCACTGAATATCTCAGGAACAAGAGTAGCTAATTTGGCAGACAAGTAGACAACATCTGCTTGTTAATAGATCTTGGGATACAGATAATTAGCATCTAAGTCAAGATATTGCACTGCAAGTTTTCAGGAATGTGCACCTACCATATCCCAGTCAATACTGGACTTGAAAATCTGAAATTTTGAGATAGACTATGCTCAGGTATTATTAAGTTGTGTACAAATTTTCATATTTGTAGCATTTGCGGTTCTTGAGATATCAAGTTTCCAATACTGAGAAAAGCAGACAACTATGCATCTTTGACATTTCAGTGATCAAGTAAATGTATTGAACTATCTGGTAATAGAAATATGTTCCTTGACATGTAATAGCTCTATAGTAGTTAGTAGCTCATAAGTTCTGTGATATCTTTTGCAGAAGGGCATCAGACCTCCTGAGGAAGCCTGAGAGTGCTCAGAGGGATTCAAAAATGCAACTGATCTCTGCAAGGCAGCCTTGCTCCTTTGGGATTGTGAGAATGCACTCAAGTGATGTGAGATCAAAAGTCATTTTCCTGATGAATAGGTACAGGCTTGAGACAGCAGAGGCTGCTGCTCCACAACGGCTTGGCGCCCAAGTCTGAAATTTGGCATGGTCCCTCAAACATGCTCCAACTACCTTGGCGCCAAATATCTAAGCTGGGTGCCCTCTGGTTATGGCCCAGCATGGTCCCACGGCCTGCATCTGAGATGTCAGAGGCTGCTGCTCCACAACGGCTGGGCACCCAGGTCTGAAACTCAGGCTGGTCTCTTGGATTGCCACCAGGACCCTTGGTGACAAATATCTAAGCTGGGTGCCCTGTGGTTGCAGCCCTGCACAGAAACAGCGTGAGCGAGCTGACAGCAAGGCCCACAGCGGGCCCCAGGCTTGACATCCAGCCCTGAAAACTTGGGAACCTGGGTTTTAAATGTCCAGCTACCTTGGTGCTGAATATCTAAGCTGGGTGCCTGTGGGTGCCTTGAGGCTGAAAAAAAAAATTAGTGTTGTCCCCCCCTAATGAAACCCTAAGTATAGGCTGCTGCTCTGCAACAGCTTGGCATCCAGGCCTGATATTCAGGCTGGTCACTCATATACCGTCCAGGACCCAGGGTGGCAAATATCTAAGCTGGGTGCCCTCTGGTTGTGGCTCAGCATCGTCTGTTACGGACACCATCAGTCTTGGCAGACTACGCGCCGTACCCCCATAGTTGGATATGACACACAAGGCAATTGTGGCATCGGCGTTGCGATCAACGGTGACAGGCTATGAATTCAGCTGGCCACGGAATTTGTGAATTTACGTGTAATTCATCGGTTCTGCAAAGGCATTACAACCTTGATCAACCCAACTTATTGGGTCGGAGGTGCTTCCCAGCGCCTGCCGGTCCATCCACGAAGGTACTACTTTGAGTCCTTTTGAGCTCTATAGTGGGCGCACACCAACCGGGGACCTCGAGCTAACGGTTATGTGGCCATGGCTAACCTAGTTCGAGACCTATGGGACCAAACGCACTAGCTCGCGGTGCACGATGAGCTGTGGAGAAACCAAACCAAACGGGACACAGCTCCGCGGTCCACTCGGATTGACGGAATATATTGGATGAGATAGATAAGATTACACGAGGCTAAATGACCTTGTGGGGAACCAGACTTTTTGAGACACAAGGTGATGCGACAGAAGAACAGAGCGTGTTGCGTCGGATAAACACAAAACCAGAGGGATCGGAGCCTGCGCGGCGGCCGTCGCGTATGACTCAAAGATAACGGTCGAGATGGAAAGATGGAACGTGATTGGACCCATAACTCGCTTATCTGGAACATAGCATCCAAGGAGAGTTGTAGGTCCATTCTAGAAACGGGTACACACCCCTAAACGATCGGATGACTCACTTCTCTGGTTAACTAGCTTAGGCTAAACGGATAGAACACATCCGGTGGACCTACAAGGTGACACTGTACCAAAAGAAGAAGGTGCGCATCATCTTGGCGTGTACCTTTCTTACTCACCCAGCCCGTCACCTCATGGCGCATCGTTCGGGTAAGATACCCTCGAAACACTCTCTCCTTTCAATCGTGTTGTAAATTATTTGGTTTCTGTCTGTCTCTCTAGTATAAAAGGCCTGTACTCTCACTAAAACAATCCAGTTATTTGGCACCCATATCTGACTTGCGAGTGACGATGGAGCTCTGCTTGTCTGTCAGATTGAGTCTAGGTAAGCTCACAGGACACGGCGAGCTATATCTTTAGTTGTGTGGATAACGACGGAGCTCTGCCCACCTGCTTTAGAGAAAACTTCTGTCCCACCGTTCCATAAGGGCCGGGCGCTGGTGCCTTCGTTTAAGTCGGGACCCCGAGACTTCAGGGGGGAAGTGCCCTTGGTCGTTCATGTCGCCGCCGAGTAGGCTGTTCCGAGGGTTCAAGGCGTCGTCCCTTGCTTGTCGGTATAGAATATCTCGGAGACGAACCGAGTGGTTACAGGGGGAAGTGCCCTTGGTCCTGTTTGTCGAAGCTTGCATTCATTCATGCCTCGCGACTGCGTTTATTGGGAACTACGCGTGTCAGCTTGTTGTACAAAGATAGTCCCAGATCCCTTGGTCGAAGACCTTGCACCCTCGTTCCAATTCGACTCAGTGCTTTGAGTCCTACCAAGTAGCTAGGTAGAAAACTGTTCAAATAAATCCCTCCCCACAAACTTGGAGCTGCTCCCTGAACTGCTGCAAACGTAGTTAGGACGTCGTGCGCTGTTTCTACAATTCAACCACCTCCCCCACCTAAAGGAGAAGGTCATCTGAGGAATAGAGGATATCTATTGGTTGTTCCGACCCACTTTGTTAAGTCAGTGGCGTCGCTCGTGTCATTAGAGACTTGCTCCGCATTGTGGTTGAGTTCGTTGAGTGCGCCCACGCCGCCTTAACTTAGTTAAGTCAGTAGCCCAGGGTAGGCTTCTCATCGGTCGCAGAAGGTGAGAGGGGGGTGAGAAGAGTGAGAAGGAGCAGGCAGCGAACTGAGCCAGGGCGAACAAAGCTGAACCTAGGTATTCGGTGTGATTCTTCATAGCTTGAGAGGGGCGATAGGCATAGGAGGGGTGAGAAGGGGCGACATCAGGGGCCAGAGGCTAATAGGAAGGGTGAGATTTACCTTAATCATGTGCATGAAACTGACTTTTCTTGTGCGCCCATACCTCCCATTGTGGTATTGATTTTTATTATTATTATGCGTTGGAAGGGCAAGAGGGTTGCTGCAGAGGGCCAGCATGATTACGAGCAAAGAGGGCCAGGAGGCATCTTTACTACAATTCTTTCAACCCAGGTTCATCAGTTAAAAAAATGTAGCAAACTATTCAAATGTAGCTATGCCATCAATGTAATACTTACTGTGGGAAAAAAAGCATGGATGACCATAACGTGGGAAAGTAAAATGATCTCTGCAACCTGGGTTGAAAGAACGAGTCTTACTTATGTAAGAACTCGTAATCCCTCTTGATGGACTTTTCACTGGGCCTAAACCATGACCCAGCTCAGCCAATACTGGTCAATATCTGGACTTTACTCTACTGTGTACCTATAGATCGCTCTCCTGAGTTAGAGTTATAGTTTTCTCAGAAAAACAAACAACTTGAAAAAGTGTATCCATCTTTCCTCCTCTCTCAGAGTTAGGCTTATACTCTTTCTTTCAGGAGTTACGCCTGCATGCTTGTGCACAATAAAGAGATATACAGAAATGGTTGACAGTCCAGAAGGCAAAGAAGTAGAAAAGAAATAAAAGAAGAAAAAAAAAACAAGAAACAAGTAAACTAGGAGGGACTCATGGATGCATCATTTACTTGAGTCGATAGATCATGGCTCGAGTCGATGGATCATGGCTCGACTGTTGCAGTCGATGTTCAGGGATCACTACATCCCAGGCGACTCAGGATGAACCTTATTTTCCTAATGTGGTCTTAGCTTTATTTATTTGCACAAGATCTGATAGTGCCTTGTGCCTCTTTCTTACCTACCACCACTATCTCTTTTCACCAGAATGACGTATGCTCCTCTCTGTTGCTCAGAATGTACTCTAAATGTTTATTGCATGCCAGATCTACCTGTGCTCACTGCCCTCAAGAGTATGCAGCTGATGCTAGAGGCATGAAAGTGTATTCTTTGCATCTTCAGAGGAATCACTGTGCAATAGTCCATGTGAGGGACAGGGGTGAGATAGCTGTTTCTACAGTTACAGGGCCTTAGAAGGCTCACATCTGTGCTGTAGATTCAAAGACATCACTTGGGATTTGCCACCGTACGACACCCTCGAGCGACTTAGGCTGCTGCTTCAGCGACTGCACTACAACAACTGTGTCTTGGCGCCAGATGGAGACGCATATCATCCTCATGCACAACAATGGCCAGAAACTTGAGTCCAATATCAAGCTCTTCCCTGACATTGTGAATGCTCCTGTTCTGCACTCTGTGGAGGCGAGCCCTACCGAGTCAGAAAGTGACTCTGGAGATGCACGGTCTGATGCAGAGCCCCTTGCTGATCATGGACGACCTAGCCGATCATCTCCCCATCCACGGAGGAGCTCACGCTCTCTCAGTGGAAGTCGCGGTAGTTCCCGAACACGGCCCTACCTCCGAGTCTCACCAACGACCTCTCGCAGCCCATCTCCAGCCACTCATTCTGCTACAGGACACGCCTCAACCCCCATGCAGCCCTCACCCTTGGTGCAGCTTGCCTTCTCCCGTCCAGTCTCACCTTCACTGCCTAAGCCAAGCTCCGATAGCAGCAACAACAATGGAAGTGATGAAGAAGAAGATGACGAGGACGAGGGTGAGGATGATGATGACAATAAAGGTGAAGAAGCCAACAACACAGGCAGTGAGGATGAAGACATGGGGGCTCCAGACAAAGATGTAGAAGATGAGCAACAACAGCAAGATGACGATGAAGAAGAAGAAGAGCAGGACTCCACCTCTTCTATGTCAGTGGATCACATGGAAGCAGCACCAACAATCGAGGACCTCCTTCTTCAGGCCTGCTTGCGACTCATCACTCTCGACACCCTTCACGAATTTCCATCACCACAGATGCTCGCCTGCAGGGACTGTCAGTCTGGGTTGCAACCTCAGAATGCACTCAAGCACTCTACTGCCCATGGCATAACTATCCCACAGAAGGAGAAGCTCCGACTTTCGAACTGGATTGCAAGCAAGCGGCTTATTGGGATGTCAAAGGATGTGGCCAAGCCGAACCACCGAGAGCCTCCGATTGTGGGGCTTCAAATCCACATTGGCTTTATATGCACCCTCTGCCGTTACTGCTGCCTTAAACTTGCAACCATCAAGTGGCACCTAACTACTGTTCACCCTGGGGCTCCAGGTCAATACACTGAGAATTCAGAGTCTGGGGTCAAGGTCCAGACCCTTTTCAATGACTCTCCAAGCTACTTTCAAGTGACTCCTGCTCTTGCTGGCCTGTCTAAGGATGATCTGTATGCTCTGTATCTTTGCCAGAAGGTTCCTGCCATCGAGTTGCTGTCAGAGGAGAAAGCTCCACCTACATCTGTCCACGAAATCCCACCTCTCCTCCGCCTGACTGGATGGCATGAGCACCTTGCCTCTCACCTGAAAGATAAGCCTTCAATTCGTGCGATTCGGGCTCTGATACAGCTGCCAACGTCACAGAGGGGAGAGAAGTGGCTGGGCCTTCCACTGGTAAGGATTATCCACAAGTATATGAGAGACATACGCCGCAAAGTCAAGCAAGGAGGTATACAGGTACAGTGTCTTTTGGCAGAGTGTCCTCAGTGAGTCATCCATCTCACAGACTCAGCACTGAACTTACAAAAGCTTTGATCAGAACAACCCAGCGTGGTGCCTTCTGGCAGCAGCTTGAGGATGACAAGAGTCTTGACAGTTATGGAACCATTCTCCATCACTGGTCACATGCTGTTCTCCTTTCTCTCGAAAACAACCCTTCTGGCTATAGTTTCCCCTTGACCGCTGTCGACCTCGAGCATGCTGAAGCTTTGAAGCAAATTCTCAAGTCCGGAGAGCAGAAGGATGCTGTCCTGGTCTTCCACACTTTTATTAAGCCTTTCTTATACCCAAAGGCACACTCAAGTGATGAAGAAGATGAGCCATCAAAGTGGAACCAAGTTTTTGAGTGCCTTCTTGCAATTGAGCACCTACGGGAGGATGGGAACTTCAAGCCAGCTCAAGATGTTACTCAGACCTTTGCTCATCTGATCTACCATATCCGTGGTGCTATTGCATATGAGGGCTACCTGATCCGAAAAGATTTCCAGAACAACATGTATCGGTGAGCACCTTATTTCCATCCTTGGATGAACCCTGCTCATGAGGTGTGTTACTCAGAGCCATTGAGCATGAAGCCATGAAGAACATGCCACCTGGAGTTCTGTCACCCTACAACTCATGTATCGACTACCAACGCTACGCATCTGCCATCGCCTACAACACGAACACCCCTCCAAACACCACAGTCAGTGTTGATGGGATGTTCATCACATTCAAAGGCCATACTCTCAGCATTGCAAGATGGCGTGAAGGGCTAGCTCGTCTCGCCAATGAGCTCGAGAAGGACTTGGCTGAGCTGTGTTATGGACAGTCAGCACAGCTGAAGCAACCTCAAGAAATTCCTGATGACTGGACAAACGATACTCGGGGCTATGGGTGGACAAAGAATGCAGACTTTGTGGATGATGAGCGATGCGTCCTCAAAGCCATGCTCCAGGACGCCAACCTCCATCTTGCAAGCATCGAGGATGGCAAGCTTGAGTTCAATACACGAGTTGTGTGGAACTGCATTGAGAAAGGCGACAAATTCATCCTCAAGCTTGCCATCTTCTCTCTTCTGACTCCAGGCCAGCTGCCTCGTGTAACGGAGTTTCTCGATCACAAGTTCTGCAACTCGACACGTCCTCGCACTCTCTTCCATGAGCTTCAGGACACTCTGTGGTTTGCCACACGCCGAACAAAGACAGAGAGTCTTGCCCGAAAAGAGACATTTCTTCCTATCAAGTGCCATCCTCGTCTCACTCGCCTGTTGAAGACCTACCTCCTACTTGTGCGACCCATTGAGGCTGAGCTTGTTCACTTCCTTCAGGGCAATGAAGCCTATCACATCTACACCGAGTACCTGTGGACAAAGTCAGGGAGGCGTCTCAAGGCAGAGGAAATGTACAAGGCCCTCGAGTTGTTCTTCATTGACTATTGTGGGGTGGCAATAGGCATCCACGACTACCGTCAGATCACTGTCGAGATTGGACGCATCTTTCTTGGTTCCGAGTTTGAGATTGATGAAGAGGAGCTGGATGTTTTAGCAATGCAGTCTGGTCACACTGCAAAGATGGCACAAGCCAAGTATGCATCAGAGGTCGGCCGTCTGCCTGCAATGTCAAGCGATCTCCTCCTGCGCTATGGTCGTGTCTCCGAGTCCTGGTGGGAGGTGATAGGCTTCAAGCCCAGCACACCTCCAATGCTTCCTCTTCGAGCTCGCATAAAGCTTAGAGGTGCAATCCAGCCTCTTCACTCCCCAACAGTGGCCCCTGTCTCCCACACAGTTGCACCAGAGCTCAACATTTCATCAGTGACACAGACAATCATAGCAACCCTCATCTCTGAGATCCAGCAGCTCAAGTCTGGCATTAGGAATGAGATACGTTCAGCAGTGGCAGAGGCCCTTGCTACAACAACTCTCAACCACTCCATGCAGCCCAGCTCAATCTTGGAAGGACCTGCTGTTCTTTCCTCTGGACTTAGGGATAGACAAGAGCCTGAGAACACAATGGATGCTAACAATTCCTTCTACAGCACACCCCAACCCTCAGTTATTGTTCCTCCAATGCCTGCAGCCATCCAGATACCATATAATCCTTCCTTGGACACTCGTGCTCACATGTTATCTCTTCTGCAACAGCACTTTCCTCATCTCGACAGCCCACAGTTCAGGTCTGAAAAGCAGATGCAGGCAGTCGAGATGGCTCTGTCACGAGAAGAGAACTTTGTCGCTGTCCTTCCAACTGGTGGTGGAAAGAGCCTCATCTTCACCCTTCCTGCCTTCCAAGAGAAGAGCTTCCAAACTTATGTGATTGTCCCTAACAAGGCCCTTCTCGATGATCACATGAAGCGTACTGAGACTCTGGGCATAACGAGTGAGCTGTGGACTGCACAGAAGTACAGTATAGCAGAGGGAACACAGGTAGTGTTCACTGCGATGGAGAGTGCAACAAGTAATAAGTTCAAAGAGTAAGCAAGCCAATCTCCATGCATCTTACACATTCAAGTATTCTGATCATTCCACACTAGGTTCTGGACTCGCCAGGAGGCCTCTGCAATCCGTCTCATCACAGATGAGGCACATCAAGTCCTGACAACCCAGGAGTTCCGGGGAAAATTCAGACTTGTCCAGACGCTTGCTCAATTCAAGGTCCAGAAGGTTATGTTGACCGCCACACTTCCAATTCGGCTCGAACATGTTTTCTTGCGTGAAGTTGGCCTCCCACTCTCTACAAAGATCATTCGTGCACCTTCCCACCAGCCTCAAGTGGGTTACACGCGTATCAGCTACAGCTCTATGAATACAGACCCCATTCGTCTGGCAATCGCAACTGCTGGTATTCTTGAGTCCATATGCGAGCCCGATCGACTTGGCATAATCTTCTGCACAAGCATTGGAGAAGCAAAACGTCTTGAGATGGAGTTCACCCACTGTTCTTCCCATTCTGACCTCTCAACTTCAGACAAGGCACACTATGAGACTGCTTGGAAGCTGGGACATCACCGCTGGATTGCTGCAACCACTGGTCTCATTCAAGGCATTGATGCACCCAATGTGGGAATGACAATCTTCCTTGGAATGCCATTTGGCCTCCTCAATCTCTATCAGGGCTCAGGACGTGGAGGAAGAGATGGTCGCAAGTGCTGGTCCATTGTTCTCTTCCAGCGGAATTCACAACTTATGCTAAGTCGAACACCTCCTGATTTGGATTTTGGATGCCAGAGAGAAGGGGAGGCATGGTTGGCAAAGGACGAGTGCCGACGTATTGAGTTCTCCAATCTGCTGGATGGACAACGAGTCCAATGCTCTGACCTTCCTGATTGCCACAGGTGTGACTTCTGCAGCCCCGATACATCATTGGTTGATGCGATCAAGGCTGTTGTTGTTGACCCTGCCCCCACTGAGATGGAGGTTGATGTATATGATGCGTACAACACCAGCCTCATGGATATCGACCTTGAAGGCATTCCAGAACTCGATGGACCAACACCAATCGCCCCTCGGTCTCATATTGCTGCACCAGTCTCTGCTGAGGCTTCTATGGCTGTCCTCCGAGATGCATCAATATACCACCAAATGCTCAGGACCAAGGAAGACAAGGCACAGCTGTTGAGTGCTATGACATCCAGGCTCTTGCACAAGTGTATTGTGTGTTGGGCTTATCATGGTGTATTCCGTGAGGTAGGCCAAGGCCACAAACTCTTCTTTGATTGCCAGGGCACAGGGAAGTATGTCACTTGGTCAATCGGATGGCAGGCATTCAAACATAGAATCCAATTCTTGGAGCGATACATGTACTGCTTCAAGTGTGGGCTTCCACAGAAGCCTAAGTACCGTCCGTCAAGTCATCCTGACCTAGGTGAAGGCCAACGTGGACACAAGGCCTGTCCTCTGCAAGACTTCGCAATTCTCATCATATGGTGGATCCGACATACTCCAAGGTGGTGGTCCAAGGCAGTCAATGCCTTTCCAGGTCTGGTGAGCAACATGGAAGAGGACAACTTTGCAGCATGGATTCGGCAGGTGGCTGATGCAAAGAACTTTTACAATGGACTTGAACTCGTGTTGTGGTTTTATCTGCAGAAGTCAGAAGAGGATTCAAAGTAGTCATTAGCATGTCAAATGTTGGATAAAATTGCCACATGTGTTACGACCTGTGCTGAGCTGGAGTGAGCCAGAGTGAGCTGGGGATCGGATGCATCGGATGAGCTTTGGAAGTGGGAGTTCGATATGGACTATGGCTTCAACGTGCATGTGTTGTGCCCTCAAGATAGTCTTGGTCCGATTTTGAAGTATGGGCTTTAGGCTGGTGTCAGATGTTGAGCAGATGCCAACAGTTGAGAATGGATGAGAATGAGAGTAGGAGATTAGAAGTCGAGTATGATATTCAGACTGCCGGACTCGGTCGTCCTGCAGTTCCTTATATACTACAACGGATAATGGACTACCTATGACAATGAGCTGTCAGCTGTACGACTCGTGTAGGGAACGTGTATGCTAGTGACAACAAGATAATGAGGCACCTGTACGCTAAGAAATCAAAGACAAATAACAAATAAAGGAACAATATAATCAAAGAGCCAAACCGGCTACGAATGGATCTCTCTCAGCTCCTGATCAGATGTCATCAGCCCAGAACAGGTTGTGACAGTACCTCCCCCTTAAGGCCAAGCCCCCGAGGCCTTTACTGTGGCTGATGTTTGGTCTTGTGTTTGCCATGTTGAAGTTGCCATTTGGTGTTGTTTACATTTAGGAAATTTTCTCTTCCGTTCCACAACCTCACCCCCACAACCCCAACCCCACCATGTCTAACCCCACAACATCTGAGACCCAATGCCAACTCGAGCAACACAGGAGGTTGGCAGAGGAAAAGACACGGGAGAGGCAGGAAAAGGTGCATCAGAGGCAGTTGGAGGAGGAGAGGGAGAGGGCCAAGTGTTACGACCTGTGCTGAGCTGGAGTGAGCCGGAGTGAGCCGGGGATCGGATGCGTCGGATGAGCTTCGGAAGTGGTGTCGGATATGGACCGTGGCTTCAACGTGCGTGCGTTGCGCCCTCGAGATAGTCTAAGTCCGATTTCGAAGTACAGGCTTTGGGCCAGTGTCGGATGTCGAGCAGATGCGAACGGATGAGAACGAGAGTAGATGATTAGAAGTCGAGTATGATATTCAGACTGCCGGACTCGGTCGTCCTGCAGTCTCTTAAATACTACAACGGATAAGTGGATCTATCTACAAGACAATGAGCGTGGGCTTACGACTCTGTAGGGACGGTGTACGCTCGTGAAAGTAGGATAATGATGCATTGGTTATGCTTAAGAAATCAAGAAAAAAACAAAAGACAATATAATCGGAGAGGCGAACGGCTCACGAGAAGTAGATGTTCTCGCTGTGATCGGAGTCGTCGCCGGGACGGTCGTGCGGTGCGGTACCGTCCCCCTAAAGCCGAAGCTCCCCAGGCCTTTACTGTGGCTGATGTTTGGGTTTGTGTTCGCCATGTTGAAGTTGCCGTTTGGTGTTGTTTACGTTTAGGAATTTTTTTTTCTTCCGCTCCACCACCTCGCCCCCACAACCCCAACCCCAGAATGTCTAACCCCACCACATCCGAGACTCAACACCAACTCGAGCAACGACGGAGGTTGGCGGAGAAAAAGGCGCAGGAGAGGAAGGAAAAGGCGCGGCAGAGGCAGTTGGAGGAGGAGAGGGAGAGGGCAGAGGAGGAGGAGCTCGCGAGGGAGGTCGCGGAAGCGGAGCAGGCCGCAGAAGAGGAACGGCTGCGAAACGAAGCGGCTCCAGGAAGAGGAGGAGGCGAGGCGAAGGGCAGAGGCGAAGAGGAGGGCCGAGGAGCGGAGGCGAGAGGAAGAGAGGCAGAGGGCCGAAGAAGAGTGGGCAGCCGAAGAAGAACGGAAGGCCGAAGCGGCACGGAAGGCGGCTCCTGCGTACCCGAGCTCAGACGAGGAGGACGAGGAGGAGGTTGTGGCAAGGGCCCGGCGTAAGGGCAAGAGCAAGGCCACTGTGCCGTCGTCCGGTGAGTAATGGGCTTTCGGATGTCGGAAGTGGCTAACAGCTGCTGTAGGCGAGAGCGGTTCGGAGAGCGAGAGCGAGAACGGAAGCGAAGAGGAAGCGGAGAAGGGAAAGGGAAAGGGGCGAGAAGAGGAAGAAGAAGAAGAAGAAGAAGAAGGAGAAGAGGACGAAGAAGAGCCGGAGCCGGAGGTCGTGCCGGAGCCAACGGCGAAGACGAAGACGAAGCGAGCCGCGAAGTCGGAGGAGGAGAAGAAGGAGATCCGGGACCGGCGGATCGCAAGGGCCGAGCGGGACTGGCCGGTCGCAGCCGAGCCGTGCTCGCACTGCGTCTCGGCTGGCTACGTGTGCCGGTGGGATCCGGTTGCCGTGTCGAAGTGGCGCAAGGCCGTCGAAAGCGGCAGGGGAACGAGGCGGGCCCCACCCGGGGTCTCGTGCCCTGCTTGCATGCGCGCGAAGATTTCGTGCACGCTGCCGGCCACGAAATGGATGCGAGAGCGGCTGGACAAGAACAACGAGGGCAAGAGGAAGCGCGAGGCGGAGGACGAGGGGGACTTCGAACCCGAGGGAAGGTCGAAGAAGCCAAGGGTGGAAGAAGCAGGGGAAGTGCCGCGAGCCGGGCCGAGCCGTGAGAGGCCGCGTCGGGCTGCGGCTGTTGGGGCGGATCGGGCGCGAAGGAGGCAGAGGAAGGAGCAGGCCGAAGCATCGGATGACCCAATGATCCACCTGGCGTGGTCCGTCGAGTCGATGCGGAGGCAGCAGTCGACGACGAACCGAGCCGTCCTCGAGCGGCTCGATACGGCCAACCGGCTCCTAGAGCGGTTTGTCAAGGCCTACGAGAAGGCCAACGGAGTCGAGGAACCGAAGGGCGGAGCAGGAGAGGGATCGGGAGGCGGAGCGGATGGCGAGGGGTCAGGAGGTGGAGAGGGCGGCAGCGCGGTGATGTGGTAGCTGCGGGAGTGTGCCTACAAAGTGGATCGAACAACCACTTCGCTGGGAAACACAACTTATTGACCGGGACAACTACCCAACCAACAAAATTCGTAGTTTAGGGAGGGAGATGATTTACGGTATACAATCGAATGCAACAGCACCGTTGTCTAACGCGATAGCGACGCTTGGTAGGGGTACTTTGGGTGGTTGTGGGATAGATCTTAAGGTATGCTCTGAACTGGTGACTTGACTTAGAAAAACTCGGAAATGCCCTCGGACTCGTTCTCTTGACTTGACTTCTAATGGCTCAATTGCCTACTTGACTTTACTGATCCCTTTGACTGACTTACGGTACACAGACCGACTTACAGTACTCGGGCGCTTAGCTTATGGTCCTTTGACCGACTTAGAAGTTCTTATCGCGAAAACTCGACTTTAAGCACTCTTGGCTTGTCTAATGGCTCTT
>MPNV01001953.1:5127-15435 GCA_013376435.1 Cyclocybe cylindracea | reverse complement strand
GGGTTGTTGAATTGTCGGAACCGTTGGACGACGATGACGGGTGAAGGAAAGCATGGTTTCTTGAATGCCAGCTTGTTGGGCAGTCCTTGTGTTGCGACCTGTAGCCATGTAGACAGACTATTTGAGCTTGTAGTCTGAATATACTGTTATGACCTGTGCTGAGCCGGAGTGAGCCGGAGTGAGCTGGGGATCGCATGCGTCGGATGAGCTTCGGGAGTGAGTGTCGGATATGGACCGTGGCTTCAACGTGCGTGCGTTGTGTCCTCAAGATAGTCTTGGTCCGATTTCGAAGTACAGGCTTTGGGCCGGTGTCGGATGTCGAGCAGATGCGAACGGATGAGAATGGATGAGAACGAGAGTAGGTGATTAGAAGTCGAGTATGATATTCAGACTGCTGGACTCGGTCGTCCTGCAGTCTCTTAAATACTACAACGGATAATGGACTACCTATGACAATGAGCCGTCGGCTGTACGACTCGTGTAGGGAACGTGTACGCTAGTGACAATAGGATAATGAGGCACGTGTACGCTAAGAAATCAAAGACAAATAACAAACAAAAGAACAATATAATCAAAGAGCCGAAACGGCTATGAATGGATGTCTTTCGGCTCGTGATCGGATGTCGTCGGCCGGGGACGGGTCGTGACAACAATGGATAATGGACTACCTATGACAATGAGCTGTCAGCTGTACGACTCGTGTAGGGAATGTGTACACTAGTGACAATAAGATAATGGGGCACATGTATGCTAAGAAATCAGAGACAAATAACAAACAAAGGAACAATACAATCAAAGAGCCGAACCAGCTACAAACAGATGTCTCTTGGCTGTTGATTGGCTGTCGTCAGCCTGGAACGGGTCATGACAACATGGCATGAAACGATAGTATTGTCCAGAGTCATGGTCAGGATACATGTGGTTTGTTCTTTTTCTGATAGGTGCAGAACTTGAAATGGATAACAATTCAGCAGTTAGAAGGGGGGGGGAGACAAGGAAAAGAATGTCAACCTAATCGTACAGCATAGAAAGAGCAGTCAGAAAGAGGGGGGGACAAGGAAAAGAACTTCAACCTAATCGTACAGCACAGATAGCAATCAAACCAAGTGAGAAGTCCACTTACTCATCATCAACACTGTTATGATCCAATTCCTTCTTCAACTCCTCCTCTATCCCTTCAAGTCGCTGCACCGCTTCATCTTGTGCCTCACGTATGGCAACGATCTGCCCTTCGAGAGTGTCGAGGTGCTGCATAACAGCTTCCTCCACTTGGTCAACACGGTCCATCATGGCCTGAAACATCTCATTCTGGGATCTAATACTGGCCGAGATGGCGGTGAGGTCAGTGCGGAGTAGATGAAACCCACGATTCGGAGTGGAAGGGTTTGTGCCTGGAGAGGTGTGTGGGTTTATAGGAGAGCTCAAAGGGGCCACTGCAGGGTGGTGAGATGATGAGGCTCCCCGCAGATAGCCTGGCCCAAAGGAGCTGGCGAGTGGGCTGGGATAGATTGCCATACCAGAACCAAAACTGGAGGAAAGGCCATGCGAGTCGGAAAATGAAGCTTCAGGACTAGTGGACATGCCTCCAAAGGGCCTTGCAGTAGGAGACATAAAAGCCGAGCGCTTTTGGGGAACAGGGGAGCCATCATGTAGCTATAAAGTGCCACAACTCATTAGCTGCTTGGATCGATCGAAAATAAAGAGTATGACTTACAGCCTTCCTTTTACTGGATGGTGCTGAATGACTCCTGATGTCATTGTTGAACTTGGATGTGACCTGGATGATGGGAAGCAGCTCCTTCTTGACAGTGACTCCAGCTTTAGCAGATGAACGCTTAGTCGGCGAGGGAGTGCGAGTCGTGGTAGCCTCTGCAGTGGCACCTTTACCACTACGGGAACTCGCTTTGGTCCAACCAGACCCCAGAACTGCTTCAGCTGCAGGAAAGAGGCAGAACCCTGCACCTTTAGCCTTGCACTGATCGCATGATGATCCTGCAGGTCGCCGCTTCGTGAAGTCGTTTGCTTCCATAAATGATTCAAATGATTTGTAGCCTGTCTCAGAAACAACACAACTCTCGTCATGCTGGCGGCAGCGCTCACAGCATGAAGCGTGAAGCATGATGCGTTTCCCATTTTTGATGATAACAGTAGGACTGTCAGCTGCATTGAAAGAAAGGTCAGAATCCCACAGCCTATGGTGGACTGAGTACTGACCAGAGGGAGCAACAGTGCTAGTCGCTGGTTCGATTGACTCAGCTAAGAAGGCTTCAACATCGTCATTGATGGCCTGCGAGAGGGCTAGCAGACAGTGGTTAGAGTTGTGCACTATCAGGTGTATGAAAATGCAGACCTGCAACTGATTCATTGGCATTGATTGCATGGTTTATAACATCAGCGAGTTGATTGGTGTGCTGATCAGCTGGACCAGATTCAATATTCAATGTTCAACTTAGAAACAAGCTATTCACTCACAATTATTCTCATGAGATGTAGCAGTTGGTCCAGTGCCCAGAACTGCAATCGGAGGGGCCTGAAGTTGTGCTGAGGTGGACAAGGTATTGTCGGCAAGCGATCCAAGAAATGAGATTGGATCTACAAAAGATGTACTGAGAAGGACGCACCTTCAGCATGAGACTGAGTTGTGGATGTATTCGACACATTTGCTATTGTGACCATAGTGTCAGAGCTCAGTTCGATTGGCACTGGAGAAGCTGTAGATGCAGCAGCAGGATTGCTGGAGTCAGTCGCAAGGGTCAGAGTGGCAGAGTTGCCATCAACAACTGTCTCAGAGGATGCAGGAGGAGGAGATGTTGGCATAGTGTTTGACTCGTTGTCGTAAAAGAAAGAAATAGAAAAAGAAAAAACAAAAAGCAGCAAAAGTTGGAATATTTGATGGTGGAAGTAGAAAGACAAGAGAGGTTGCACAGCCACAGCCAGCTATAAGGAGCAAGTGGAGTTTGAATCTGAGTTTGAATCTGAGTTTGAATTGAACCTTAATACTTAAACCTAAAACACAAACTTTAATTGACTGTCACGACCCGTCCCGGGCCGATGACATCCAATCACGAGCCGAGAGACATCGGTTCGTAGCCGTTTCGGCTCTTCGATTATAATGTTCTTTTGTTTGTTATTTGTCTTTGATTTCTTAGCGTACACATTCCCTACACGAGTCGTACAGCCGACAGCTCATTGTCATAGGTAGTCCATTATCCATTGTAGTATATAAGGGACTGCAGGACGACTGAGTCTGGCAGTCTGAATATCATACTCGACTTCTAATCTCCTACTCTCGTTCTCATTCGTTCTGAACCGTTCGCATCTGCTTGACATCCGACACCAACCTAAAGCCTATACTTTGAAATCGGACCAAGACTATCTTGAGGGCACAACACATGCACATTGAAGCCATGGTCCACATCCGACTCTCACTTCTGAAGCTCATCCGACGCATCCGATCCCTGGCTCACTCCAGCTCCCTCCAGCTCAGCACAGGTCATAACATTGACTTGACTTAACCATATAAATAACATGTATTTGCTGGTGTTTGGTCAACATCTATAAATAGTGAGTTTGGCATCCTTATCAGACAAGTCAAGGAGTTTGATGATTGGGTTAAATGTCATATGGTTCATCTGATTGGCAGATAACGTGATCTTAGTCATCATTGACTGACCCGATTGGCACCCTGCTTGCCTGATTAGCATCTGACTTGCAATCCACTCTCTTGGTTAGTCATTGACATGCTTGAATGATCAATCAACTGGTCCAAGTATGAGGGCCGAATTGGGGAAAAATTCCCCAGTGATTTTGAACACATGAATTTGTATTTTATACATGCCAAAGTCAAATTTAAGATACATGCACAGGAAATTCTATACACACACAAGAATTTTTAAACACACACACCACGATTCTATACACACACACAACAATTTTATGTACACATGGCACGATTTTATATACATACATGACAATTTTATATACACACACACACACACACAATGATTTTATATGCACACACGTTGATTCTATATACACATAGGGCAGTTCTATATACACATAGGGCGATTCTATATACACACAGGGCGATTCTATATACACACAGGGCGATTTTACATACACACAGGGCGATTTTATACAGACACACACGAGATGTCCCACGACACACTCAGCTATTGGCAATTCCAATGCTGAGCAGAGTTTCAAGCCTCTCAGCAAGCTCAGCAGAGATTTGGTGTCCTAGGGCACCAAATTTGCTCTCATGGGCTCGCTGGACTGCCTGATCATCTGACCGTTCTCACAAGAGTTGGCCTGCCCTAAACCTCAAAGCTGAAAGTTGCACAGGTAGCCAATGTTGATTTCTTTTCTACGTTGCATGGAGGTTACAATAGTAGGTACTTGTACTGCATTTGGAACCCAACTATGAATAATTGTAATGCTGTAGGCATGTCTGAATCACAAAGACTGGCAAAGTGTCAAAAATTTCTTGTAAAAGACCATCTGTTATTCAAATCCAAGGACTAACATCATATCCTCATCAGCTCATGTCCAACCCTTTCTTGGACCTGGAGGTGTTAGTCAATGGACAGGGGGAAGATGAAGGGGATGAGGATTCCCTTGACACATGTAGGTCTTCATTGGATTTAATTGATACCCTGCTGAATTGTCTGCCTAAGTGCTCAATGATGATGACATTGAGGAGGAAACAGGTCTTCCTCCTTCTGCTTTGGCTCATATATACAACAAGGAGACATTCAAAGAACGTGATACCTGGCTAGGACTGGTCCAGAGAGCCAAGCAACATGCACGAATGCTTTCTGCTGCAAGCAGCCCTCCTCACGAAGGAGACACACTCTGGGAGGTTAGATGTATTGTGTGTGCTGAGGTTTAACCCTCCTCATCTCCTGATGGTTTCATGTCATTCTAGCCTGGAAAGGAGGACATTATTGTCTTCCAGATCATGAAGTGTTGACGAGGTAGCTGCGGGAGTGTGCCTACAAAGTGGATCGAGCAACCACTTCACGAGGAACACAACTTATTGACCAGGAAACTACCCAACCAACAAAATTCATATTGTGGTGTTTAGGGAGGGAGATGATTTACAGTATACAATCGAATGCAACAGCACCGTTGTCTGACACGATAGCAACGCTTCGTAGGGGATCTCTGGGTGGTTGTGGGATTAATCTTAGGTTATGCTCTGAACTGCTGACTTGACTTCTAAAACTTGGAAATGCCCTCAGACTTGTTTTCTGACTTGACTTCTAATGGCTCAATTGCCCACTTAACTTTACTGATCCCTTTGACTGACTTACAGTACGCAGACTGACTTACAGTACTCAGGCGCTTAGCTTATGGTCCTTTGACCGACTTAGAAGTTTTATCACAAAAACTCGACTTTAAGCACTCTTTGCTTGTCTAATTGCTCCTGGTTCAAATTCCCTCAGACTCAATCACACAAAGTCAATCTCGCACCAAACTGAAATTCAGATTCTGGGGGATTGTTACGACCTGTGCTGAGCTGGAGGGAGCCAGAGTGAGCCGGGGACTGGATGCGTCGGATGAGCTTCAGAAGTGGGAGTCAGATATGGACCGTGGCTTCAACGTGCGTGCGTTGCGCCCTCAAGATAGTCTAAGTCCGATTTCGAAGTACAGGCTTGGGGCCGGTGTCAGACGTCGAGCGGATATGAACGGATGAGAACAGATGAGAATGAGAGTAGGAGATTAGAAGTCGAGTATGATATTCAGACTGCTGGACTCAGTCGTCCTGCAGTTCCTTATATACTACAATGGATAATGGACTAACTACGACAATGAGCTGTTGGCTGTACGACTCGTGTAGGGAACGTGTATGCTAGTGACAATAAGATAATGAGGCACGTGTACGCTAAGAAATCAAAGACCAATAACAAATAAAGGAACAATATAATCAAAGAGCCAAACCGGCTACAAATGGATCTCTCTCAGCTCCTGATCAGATGTCGTCAGCCCAGAACAGGTCGTGACAGTACCTCCCCCTTAAGGCCGAGCCCCCGAGGCCTTTACTGTGGCTGATGTTTGGGTTTGTGTTCACCATGTTGAAGTTGCCATTTGGTGTTGTTTACATTTAGGAAAATTTCTCTTCCGCTCCACCACCCTGCCCCCAAAACCCCAACCCCACAATGTCTAACCCCACCACATCCGAAACCCAGCATCAACTCGAGCGACGATGAAGGTTGGCAGAGGAAAAGGTGTGGGAGAGGCAGGAGAAGGCACAGCAGAGGCAGTTGGAGGAGGAGAGGGACAGGGCAGAGGAGGAGGAGCTCACGAGGGAGGTCGCAGAAGTGGAGCAGGCCGTGGAAGAGGAGTGGCTGCAAAACGAAGCAGCAGCCACGAAACTGCTCCAAGAGGAGGAGGAGGAGAGGCAACAGGCGGAGGCGAAGAAGAGGGCCGAGGAGAAGAGGTGAGAGGAGGAGAGGCAGAGAGCCAAAGAGAGGCGAGCAGCCAAAGAAGAACGGGTGGCCAAAGTGGCACAGAAGGTGGCTATGGCCTACCCAAGCTCAGACGAGGAGGACGAGGAGGAGGTTGAGGCGAGGGCCCAATGTAAGGGCAAGGGGAAGGCCGCTGTGCCATCGTCCAGTGAGTAACAAGTTTCGGGTGTCGAAAATGGCTAACGACTGCCGTAGGTGAAAGCGGTTCGGAGAGCAAAAGCGGGAGCGAGAGCGAGAGTGAGGAGGAGATGGACAAGGGTAAGGAGAAGAGGAAGGGGCGGGAAGAGGAAGAAGAGGAAGAAGAAGACGAGGACGAAGAAGAGCCAGAGCTGGAGGTGGAGCCAAAGGCAAAGGCAAAGATGAAGGCGAAGCGAACCAGGAAGATGGAAGAAGAGAAGAAGGCGATCTGTGACAAGAGGATCGCGAAGGCCGAACGGAGCTGGCTGGAGGCCGCAGAGCCATGCTGCCACTGCGTGGCGACGCAGACCATGTGCTGGTGGAATCCGGCTGCCGTGGCACGGTGGTGCAAGGCCGTTGAGAGCGGCAAAGGGACAAGGTGGGTGCCTCCCGGAGTCTCTTGCCTGGCTTGCATGCGGGCAAAGATTTCGTGTTTGCTGCCAGCCACAAAATGGATGTGGGAGCAGCTCGACCGCAACAATGACAGCAAGAGGAAGTGGGAGGAGGAGGACAAGGGGGACTTTGAACCCGAGGGGAGGTTGAAGAAGCCGAGGGTGGAGCAAGGGGGGGAAGCGCCGTGAGCTGGACCGAGCGGTGAGAGGCCGCGTCAAGCAGCAGCTGTTGGGGCTGATCAGGTGTGAAGGAGGCAGAGGAAGGAGCAGGCTGAAGCATCGGATGACCCGATGATCCACCTCACGTGGTCCGTTGAGTCGATGCAGAGGCAGCAGGCGGTGACGAACCGGGCCGTCCTCGAGCAGCTCGAGATGGCCAACCACTTCTTAGAGCAGTTCGTCAAGGCCTACAAGAAGGCCAACGGAGTCGAGGAGCCGAAAGGCAGAGCGGGAGAAGGATCGGGAGGCGGAGCGGAAGGTGGCATGGCCCAGTAGACACGGAACGTCACAGCTGCAAAAAAAAATGTATATATGAAATTTCCTTTATTTTTTGTTGAAATAGAGGTTTTTTGAAACGAAAATGAATGTAGTAAGAAGGAATGGAAGTGGACGGCAAAACGGAAGCGAACGGAACTGAGATGGACTTGGAAAAATAAGGAGTGCAAAAGGGGCAGATGAAGAGAAACAGAAGTCAAACCAGCAAGGGACCCGGCTTGTTGGGATATGCCTTGTGGAATTCTTCAACTAGTTCTTGAGCGTTCGGGAGTTCATCGGCCAGCTGCCAGGAGAACTCCTCATCCGTGTTCTCATAGCCATACCATCAAACATAGTAAAGGAGCTTGCACTTGCATTGTTGATCAATTTTGGAATCGACTATCTCAGCGACCTCGTACTTGAGCTCGCCTTTGATTTTGACGGGTGCTGGCAGCTCGACGGCTCAGTTCAGAATAGTACTCAGCTTGAATGGCTCGAGCATGGAAACATGGAACACTGGATGGACTAGTCGCATAGACTGGGGAAGGCAGAGGATGAAGGAATGAGATCCTACTTGGGCTATGATCTCGTAGGGGCTGAGGAACTTCTCGGCAAGCTTCTTGGATGGGCAGGTGGTTTGGAAGAATTGAGCCTTGACAAAGACTTGATCGCCGACCTTGAAATCGGGAGCTGGAAGACGTTGGTTGTCGGCTGCCTTCTGGTAGCACTTTTGAGACTCGCAGATGTTTTCCTTAAGGAACTCATGGAGTTCTCCAAGGTCAACAGCAAACTCTCAAGCACAGCTGGAGGCAATGTCACGTTCCAGATGCACGGCTAAGTTCGGATGATAGCCCTTGTTGGCAAAAAAGGGCGATATGCCTGTAGAGTCGTGTGGAGCATTGTTGTAGGCGAATTTGGCAAGCAGAAGGAGAGTGACCCAGTTGTCTTGTTGGTAGTTGCAGTAGGCTTGGATGTATTGTTCCAAGGTTTGGTTGGTGCGTTCCATCTGGCCGTCGCCTTCCGGATGGTAGCCGGAGGTGAAATGCAGTTCTATGTCGAGAGCCTTACCCAGGCCTTGGAAGAAGTGCGAGACGAACTCGGAGCCATGATCAGAAGTGATGTGAGAGGGGACACCGTGCTTGGAGAATACATTGAGGATGAACAGTTCGGCCAACTTGACAGCTGTGAGATCGGAATGGGTCAGAATGAACAGGGATTGCTTGGTGAGCCTATCAATGATGACTAGGATGTCAGTGAAACCAGTGGAAGGTGGAAGCTTCTCAATGAGGTCCATGGATATGGAATCCCAAGGACGCTCAGGAACCAGAAGCTGCTTGAGGAGCCTGTAAGGCTTGTGGCGGCGCGGCTAATGACAGCACTGACATCAACATCTTGTAAAAACTTCATGATGTCAGTGGTGATTTTGGATGCCCTTTCCCATATCTTTCCACCCACCAAAGGGAATCTCATCCGGTCTTTTGCAGTTTCTTCGGAGTGTCAACAGGCCCTCATATGTGACGTTTGGTAATTTTTGAGCAAGTCCGAGGTACCCATTTTAAATATTTTCGTGTTTTTCGCGCATTTTCCACTATTTCTGAAATACCATTCCCCCCAGGCATCTGAGCCTCATCCGTCATTACTGAAATATAATAATATACATTACCCTGACCGGAACACACCATTGAATCAGTGCGATATGCAGATTTGGTAGGTATTTACATAGATACTGATGTGGGGGATTACCTCCTCCTTCTCCTCTTCATAACTTTACACACACTCATCCCCTTGTCCTCGCAAGTACCTCGATCTGTTCCTCTCTATTTATTGTTATTTATCATGATCCTACATGTGCCAATATCCCCCATCCTGCAGGTCAATAGAATATTCTATTTCCTGGAAAACCGGTCAATGACCCAACTTCAAGGCCACATAAAATTATGATAAAATATGTTAAATTCATGAATATACATCTACTATCCACGTACCAACTTTTAGACCGTCAGAGCAACGTTTAGTAGGGTATCTGAAGTGGGTCTCCTGGTGGACCTATACACCCTCTCAGATCTAGTACACCCAGACATCCCCTGGCATTATCAATGATGCCATCACTCTCAGACATGTATTTCATATTTTTGGCTGAGTCAAATGGCCTAAACATGCCCGGGATGCTGGGTGCACCATCCCATAGTAGCCAAATCACTTTGCCATATCTCAACGAGTTCCATCCGTTTTAAGTGATAAGGTTCTACAGGAAGGTATCAATGTACCGACATTCGTCAGCGAAATAATGCGAGGGGAAGCCGGAATTCAGCATGGATGTCCAACCATCAATGTGCTTACCTAATCTGAAAAGCGCATCAAAACCGGCTGCACCCGCTATTCCCTGCAGTGTGGCGCATCCCATAATTCATAATAAATGCTCGAAATATTTGTGAAGCACCCTCTACCATAGATACGCGTGTCCACAAAATTTCACGCCGAAATATTAAGTATTCGATTTGATATTGATTTGTTTTGTATTAAAATTGCAAAAGACTTGGCTTTTTTCGAGTTTTTTGCCTTTTACGGCCCTGCCGCCCCATCCCGCACCCCGTGGATGCCATGATAATTATTACCATTCATATCTGACCTGCCCAACCCATTTTTAGGCCCGCCGCACCCAACACCCTGCAATCCCATCCCTATTGCATGCCCCACCATCCTGCCTGTTTCAGATGGATTTCCACGCTTTCCCCCCCCCCCCCCACGGGCTACCAACCCCGCCCACCCCGAGGGTGTTTGGTCATTTATTTACC
>MPNV01000756.1:234158-256920 GCA_013376435.1 Cyclocybe cylindracea | reverse complement strand
GACCTCAACGGAGAGGGTGGAACATCCATTGAGATTTCTACACCGGTCTTAGACGTAGGTGAAGGACATCCTTACCTATGCTGTTCCTCGAGAACCAAACCCACAAATTTCGATCAGATGTGACGAAAGTCATGACAATTGAAATAAAACATCGCATCGCCTGTGTGGATTACGCAAAGATTGGTTCATCGAAATCCCCTCCCCAAAGGGTTCCCTTCCTTTTCGCTTTCCAAACCCCTTCCATCGTCTTTGTCTGCTTTCACCTGTTTTCCCTGTCTGTTGCATCGACCTCTTTCGCTTACACCTGCTTCATTTCCAATGGTGTGGCTCCCATGGAGATTGCACTTGTTAAGCGGGGCCTCTATCGAGGTCGAACGTGCATACCGTGCAAAAACGGTCTTTGCTCTATTTGCGGACAGCGGCATGCATTATTCTCTTCTTTTCAAGTTCCCAAGAATATTGTTGGAATTGAGCCGCATAAGTACTGGCAGGACCAGTCTGCACAAGCTTGCGAAGCTTTGTGAGCGCAGTTCCCTTACGATCGCTATCCTCAAAATGCTTTTTGAACGCATTTAAGAAAAGCGTCGTAGTCATCAAAAAGCATCGGATATGCTTCTCGAAGCGGCATACATGCACTCGGGGTCATCCTTGAGATAGACCGAAGTACAGGCATTCTCGCAATCCGTAGAAATGCAATGACGTTGAAGGAAAAGCGAGTTGGAAATTTCACGTACGAAAGGATCCCCTGGCCGGGCAAGCCGTCATACATGCGAGGCTCACGCACACGGGGGGCACTTGTTGATGCAACAGCCTTGGGCGGTGGTGGTGCAGGTGCCGGAGCATTGCTGAGGTGAATAATTTGGTTGGCGAGCACAGTGAGGACTTGTGACGTGGCTTGTGATTCTTCGAGATGACGGCGTGAAAAGGATTCGAAGTTATGGCCCAAGCCAAAGAGAGCACGCTGGATAACGAGGCGCTCCTCTTCGTTGGAGTAGGGCGGCAAGGTGAAGGTGTCGGTTGAAGACGTCGTGGGAACACCCTCGGACGTGTTGCCTGGAGGAACCCACGAGGTTTGGTCGAGATTGGCGTCAGAGTACGACATGGGAAAAGAGGGAGAAGCCGAAGGGGATAAAGAGGACGAGAGCGATAAAAATAACAAAGAAGCAAAAAGTTGGTGTCGAGATTGGAGTGGTCGAATCAAACTGTGACGGTCAGGCTTGATGACAGGCGGAGACGAAGTCGGACGAAAGAGAACACAAAAGAATGTGTTGATTCGACGAGGAACAACGAGCTATGAGACTACGACTATAAGTGAGAGACCGAAAGTGAGACATGTGCACGGACGTCGTGACATGACCGTGACACTGCCGGCCCATCATGCTTGCGGAAAATTTGTACTTGTTTGTCCGGGCTCCCCAGCCCTTAGAGCCGATAGATGCTCGCTTCGCTCGCAATTATTATTATTATTATTAGTACTGTTACCTGCGTTCCGCAAATAGAAGTCACGCCGAATGCCTGGGTAGACGAGGAACAAAGCAGATTGTCGTTATAATACTTGACGTACAATAAGATAAAGTAATGTACTCTTGAGTGACGGAAAGCAGAATGTGAGCGAAAGGAAAGGAACTTGATGGAATAAAGTTTGAATGCCATTGGCTATACTAAGTGAGTACTTCAAAGCTTGAAGCTTGAAGCTTCAAGGTCCGACCAATCGAGGACGTGTCGTCCTCCTTTTCTGTACCCCGCCCTTCAAGTGATTTACTTCCTCAGCTCGTCTATCGTACTAGGAGAGCAAGTTCTCGGCTTTCTTAACTGGCATGTCAAGAACTGATAACTCCTGCTCCGTGCAAACCAGCCCACCTGCAAAGGTCAACCAGTTGTTCTTGCAGATGAACTTGAGCATTGCATTTGAAGTTCTTCCATCTTCAGAGGGGACATCTACGACCGTCTGCAGACATCCATTTCCTGGCTTGTAAGGGACTGTAGGTATCTGAGCAGGAGACGGCACACTCCATATCGGCAATCATCGCGCTACCCCAGAAAACAAGTGAGTACATGACCGCAACCGAGCTTACGAGCCCCTCCTCATTATCGTATTGGGCTCCTTTAGGGTGATCGCCAGCATCTCGCTGGGTGCGCCTAGGACCTTTATTATGACGCAGGACCCTAAGGCGCAAAAGCGAAAGGCCAATCGTACCAACCCTTCCTCTGTCGAGAGCGTTGAGGGCAGCGATATAACACCTAGGTCAGGTACCCCGACGAGATTTGAACCGTCTTCCTCCAGAAAGCGTCCAGCCGATCATCAGGAAATTGAAGAGCCGACATGAGGAAAAGCCGGATATTGGCCCCAGGGTCTCTCCTCGTGATGCAAGGAGAAACGCAAAACTATTGGAAACATGAAATCCCCAAGTAAGCTCTGCCTGTCGAATAGGTCCTGACTCATATGTTGTGCGACCGCAGAGAGCCAAAAGTGAAGCAAGGCAGAATTAGTTTGATTTTCCGTCAACCCATCTCCTAGAGCTATAAATGAATCTGACGGTAATTGTTCTCTGGCTTGCTCTGGTCGAAATATACATCATGTAGATGAATTTTTGACTTGTTTCTCTGCGATTTTTTCCGACTAGAACGTTTGGGCAATGTCAAGATTCTCTTCCGGTTGACTTGCAGCGTGCAATAGTGCCGTGTGAGCACGGCCCCGACCGGTGCATCACCACAGCGATGCTCCGTTTCATCGCCCAGAACAGGAGAAAACATGATACGCGGTGGCTGTTCTGGTCACTTTCAGGGCGAATGCTATGCCCAAAGCTGATCATATAAAAGCCAGGGACCTGTCTTGTGACACAACCTCTGTTCGCTGGTTCGAACAGCCCGAAGCCACCTCCTGGGGAAACCCACCAATTACCCACCTCGTCTCCGTTTTTTTACGACCGGTCTACGTTTCTTATGAACACAAGCCACGGAAACCCGCCATTGTCCGCGCGGCCAGCGCCGTCGCCTCGTCTGCTGCAGCCCTACTCACCCCGACGACCGTCGCCGCTCGGTTTTCCGCCCCTCGCACCGCACATGGCCTTCCAGAGTCCCTCGTACCCCCTCACGCCGGAGCGCCCCATCTACTCAAAGGGGCCGCCCGAGACGCGGGTCGCCCTTCCCGCGGAAGCTCGTCGCCCGCTGGCCGGAACGACGCAGCGCCCGCGCTCCCAACCGCCCGCACCCTTGAATCTGAACACACCATCCACAACGCAGCCCCAGAACAGGCAGCAGCAGCAGCAGCCCGTGACGACGCAGGGAATGACGACGCGTCCAGCTGGCCCACCGAGCCCGACCCCAAGCGACGCCTCTAGCGTGAGCCTCTACAGCGCAGAGAGCGTCTCCAAGAACTTCCCGATCGACGTGCGCCAGGGCAAGCAGCAGCAGCAGCAGGAAGAAGAGGAGCGGCCCTCGAATCCGTTCTGCGCCTGCCTCAGTACGTAGTCATGTTAATGCTGTATCGCATTGCTGGTCGCTGACAATCAATCATCGTCCTACCAACAGACCTCGGAGCTCTTTTCGGCTCGAAATCGAAGTCGAAGGAGAGCAGGATCCTGGGACCGCCACAGCAGCCGCAGCCACAGCAACCTGGGCCTGCACCGCCCATGACGCAGGTTCCCCGACGGCGACCGTCTCCACTGAACCTGTGATGTTCGATTGAAGGAAGGAAGGGAATAGGGAGGGGTGGCTGGAGTCGATGTAATTACCAACTGCAAGTCCCTCCGCAGTCTCCTTCGTTGACCACGCTCTGTCCTCTAGTCATCGACTCCCATGAAATAAATCTTTATCTCAACTCATCTGTCGCTCGCAAGAGATGCAAGATCCAAGCCCGATGCACGGTTTCTGGAGGGTACACTTGATCAATGCCCTGCTACTTCTTGGCGATTAAGATGCCCTTGATCTCCTACGGAAGCTGTCTGCGCTAGGCGACTGGCGCTTCTGGGTTCTGGTTTGACGGCCAACGTCGCGGTTGATTGGCTGCGTGGACATGGTCGATCCAGTCGGAGGCTGTTCACATCCCTTCGTTTCAGGTTCTACATACTTACTAACAATTGATGGATTTTAGAGCGCTGTAATAGGCTGTAATCAAATAATATTAATAGCAAGTTCTTTAGACGTTTCAACTACCCGACTGCTTATTTGCCTGAGGAGGAGTTGACCGTTGTCACATCGGGCACGATTCGGCGACCTCTGAGATCTGGGCGCAGAGTAGGACGGGTGCTGCATCCCCAGCTTCATAGACTCCTCACTGAAGGCCCAGTAGGGATATCAGAACCGTCTTGCAGCATGTTTCCACTGAGCGCTTTCACGATCTCGAATAGTTGCGTGCCAGAGTTAGGGATCCGAGAATAGACGAGCCCCATTCCAGAAAGTTAACTTCGCCAGAAACTGTCTGCGCAAACCCCAATCTTTCCAAGTTCTCTCTCCTTTACTACCTTCGCAGCGTCCTGTTGTTTTGGTCGCATTTCAGGTATCGGATAGACCAGAACGCGTTGGGCTATATCCCAAAGAAATCGACGAACAGCAACGCGTTCTCGATCTTGCATATACTCTATAGAGATAAGTAAATCAGATACCTTCGTTGCAGACAAAGCCCTACACAAAAGAAATAGCCTTGCATCGGCACTGCCTGCCATTTCACCGCGTCAATCACACCACGGTTTCCATAAAGATGTGCACTTACATAAAGCACGTCCTCCCTTGTTCCAGGCTTCCGGTATGCAAAAGTGCTCCGAGTCGTAAGAGTGAATCGGGCGCGCAATCGAAAGATAAGAGATATTAGTTCCTGGATACTGAAGCCGGCCCTATGGAGGGATAATCATGGAAACACGATATCTTGTCGAAAAAAAGAGAAGAGTACGGAGGGTTGTTTATCCAGTGGCCAATAAACAGCGATAAGCGCCGGATAAGCGCCAAAGGGGCGCATTGATCACAAGATTGCGGAGCCGCTCTGGGTTTATGCAATTTAGCATTTTACAAGCGAACCTATGGCACCAAATATTTCCCTCCTAGCTACTATCCCAGTGTCGGACAGACGGATTGGTCGACTTAGTGCAGGGTTCATGTCTGTTCTCCAGCGCACTTGCCTGCTCTGTGATATTCGGTGGTATATGCATCTTACTCCCGTACATCACAAGCCCTCGCATAGGCAATTCAAGACTTCGGCGGAATCATCAGAGAGTACACGATCAGAAAAGTACACGTAGAAATATTGCAAAGTCGGAAGGGAGTGAGCCGTTGCAATGGAACTTTCAATGGCTTCATCGACGTCGCATATGTTTGGCCTGTGCAGTTGTGTGAGATCGATGACAATGTCAAAAACGCGGACGACGCTGAACGACGCTTCCTCCAGGCGCTTGAAAATTGAGTTCTCGTTGCTTCCGGACAGGGCGTGCTGGAAAGGATAGTCTTAACTTTTTCCCTAAGCTGACTGGGCGCATTTCCTCAGGGCCTGATGTTAAACGCTCTGTTGGATTATCATTAGTGTAACTTGGAAGGCGAGACTGCTAGGGAATAAGCGGGTACGAAAGAAGCAGAACAAGGCATCGCGAGTCGTAAGTAGGGAAGGGGTCATCGCAAGGTCATGTCAGTCATTACCGGGTCGTCAGCAGAAAATAAAAAGGCGCGAGCGATGAATCGATGAAGAACCGGGCAGAAGAGTGGACGAGAAAGGAAAACGAAGCACTGGGAAATAATAACGATATAGCACGATGAAGTAAATGATGAGAAATTGTGGAAGATCAGCTACCAATAAATATCAATGAGAAAGCAGTCATGAGGAACGAAAAGAAGGGAAGTAGAAAGCGATCCAATCAAACCCGGGACTCAACGACGTCCGAGTAGTCCACCAGCCCTCCTGGTCAACACCCTCAGCACAATGACGCACATCCCGAGGCTCATCAGCACGAGATAACCGCCAGACAAGCGGGGCAATCCACCAAGAATAGCATCACGCCTGATCGCCCAGGTGCTCGTGAGGTACGGCTTTGGACGTGTAGGGTTCAGGTCTTCCGACGACGTAGCTTGAGGCTTAGTCTTGCCTATAGAGTCATGCACAGATGAGGCATCTGGAGAGAGGAGCCGCGAAGGGTTGGGTGACGATGCGGCAGATGAGATGTCCTGGTCTGGTGCTGAGGGCAATTCGGACTCCTCCTTTACCGTCGCGGCGTTCTTCGAGCTTAAGAAGGCAGGCGTTCGCTCCTCGCCAACAATAGGTTCGACCCAGGAGCCCCAAACCTTCTTCAAAAGGTTGAGGGTAATGGGTAGAGGCCATGGAGCAGGCGTAACGTCGATTCTTCTCGAAGCCTTGAACATCCTCTCCTGCTCCTCCAATCGCCCTCGCTCCCTCCCAACCTCAGCCTCGTGTCGGCTGACTTCCTCCTCCCTCCGTCCAAGTCCCACCTCTTTCTCCTTCAACTCGACCTCCTTCTCCTTCAGCGCCACTTCCTTTGCCTGCACAGCCTGCTCGCGTTTGCCCACCAGAACCTCGCGCTCCTCGAGCTTTGCGTGTTGTTCTGTATCATCTTTTTCTTTCCGTTCCAAGAGGACAGTTTTTGCTTCATACTTCGACTCTCTTTCCTTGAGCGCCTTCTCCTCGGTCGCCAAAGTCGTCGCACGCTCGGTCAAGATGACGTCTCGTTCAGAGAGCACGTGTTCTTTTGTCAGGAGAGCGGACTCGTGCTGCTCCAGCTCGCTACGGCGGATGATGACAGTCTCTTCGAGTTTCCGAACTGTATCTTCACGTTGTCCAACAGCAACTTCTCGCTCGACAAGTTTCTCTTCGCGGGCATCAAGGGCAACCGAGCGTTCGTCGATATCGTCTGGCTGGTCGACCTTCGTCTCCTCCTCGCCCTCAACAGGCGGAGGCTCGAATAAGCCCAGAATCCCACCCCTCCTTGTGTTATTCTCCTTCTCCTTGCCACGCGTCGCCATCGTTCCTCCTGCACCGGCAGCCCGACCTGCCTTCCTTCCGATCTCCGCCACAGACCCAGGACCCACGTCGCGACTCGTGCCCTTCTTCGCGGCGCCGTTCCCACGTTCGCCCCCAATCCGTTTGACAGTCTCACCGAGCTCCATCTCCCAGGCCTCCACACCGGAGATAGGTGCTGGGACGGCATCTTGGCCAGTGCGGAGGAGCTCCTCGACCGTTTTCTCCTCTTCCTCGTCGCCGTGCTGGACGGTCCCAGTGCTCCGTCCACTGTCACTCCGCGAGGCCTGGCTCTCGAGGGCTGTATCATATCCCTCCGTGCCGGTGGTCGTTCCTCCAGGCCCACTCTCCTCGTCGGCACTCTCATAGCCCGTATCGACTTGTGCAACACCAACGAGCCTCCTCGGTCTTGGATGGTGCAGCTCTGCTTGGCCAACGACGGGCGGGTACGGCAGCAACCGCTTGCCATGGCTCCGCCTTCCACTTGCCGGTTTCACCTCTCCTTCGACCTGCCGAGATGGGCTGGGGTTGTGGCGTACGACGTAGACTTGGGTGTTTGGGTCTGGGTGACCGTGAGGGCTGCGGTGTTGGTGATGAGTCGGAGAGCGGAAACCCAGCTCGTAATCGCTCGCGCCGTACCCTGTTTGCTGAGGGCTCATCGGAAGGGGGTAGGCTGCACCGGTGTGGGATGGAGTCAAAGCCGGTATTGCTTGTGGGTAGGGATAGGTGCCACCTGGGGAAATAAAGGGGGTTAGAACACAGGGGTTAGGGGAGAATGCATGACTTGACGGAGAAAAAGTGGATAAACTTCTGCAGGAAGAAAGAGGAAAATACGCGCAAAGAGAGAAATGAAGGAAAGGAAAACCATGGCTGCACAAGAATGGTTATCGAACGTACCAGTATGAGTTGGCGGGAAAGGCAGCATTCTAGGTTCTCGCCCATGAACGTTCCTCTTCGCAACGCCGGTAATCGTCGCGTCGCCCTCCTTCTCCTCCACCGCAGCCTCGGATTCCGTTCCAGCGATCTGATTATCCGGCATTGCAAACAAATCGCTGACGGTCCCTCGTTGCGGCAGAGGCCTCGAGTGCTTCGAAGGTGAAGCGGATGCGTTTGAAGGACGTCTCTCTCGCTGATGCATCTTGGTCGGAGACGTCGATCGAGAGCGTTCCTCTTCCTCGAGCTGTTTGGTCCTCTCCAGAGATTCAACCATATCTCTCACTCTCCCAGCACTCTCGCTGGCAGAGCTCGAATGGCGGCTCCTGGTCCTCCTCACTTCGCTCGAGGTCGACGACGACGACAGATTCCCTGGATCTTCGTCCGGCTGGGTCTGAGGATCCGGGGTGTTGCCGAAGCCCCATATGCGACCGCGCAGGGTGCTCTGTCGTAGGCTTCGCGACGAGGCAAGCAGGGTGTACCGCCAGAGTTGGTTGATCCCATACCTGCATGCATAGCTTAGACACTGTAGGCAAGTCGAAAGGACACTTGGCACTCACTGGATAAGATCGTCCTCTGAGAGCCTCATGAACGCCTTTCCCGTGATCCTGTTCTCTCTCACAAACGCCGCGATATCTTTCGCTACTGGTTGAGGTAGATCGGCATTCCCTGCTCGCAATGTCGATGCAAGGTAGGTCGACAGCTGCGATGGCGTCCACGTCTTCGGGTCTTCAGGCAAATCCAGGTTCGCTGGAGGAGATACCTCAGGCGGCCCAGTCGAGGAGGGCAGCGTTTCCGCACGCTGGCCCCTGCGTCGCGGTGTCTGATCATCGTCCTCTGACTCGCTAGCATTCCCCAGCCTGATTCCAAGACCCATCTTCCTCATATGCGTCGGAGAACGCGAAGGCGACCCCGTATTCCCGTACGCGTAGCTCGCATTCCCCGCAGAGTTGTTGTCAGCATTCGGAGGGCGTGGAAGTGGTTGGGGCAAATCTGAGGTCAAACTCCGGCTGTACCGATGCCTCGAGGGTTTGTAGTGCTTCGTTGGCGAGTGGTTGGCCTGTGTAGGCGATGGCGACGTTGGCACATAGTGATGTGCACTAGTGGAGGACGTCGTTGAGTTCGACCGTGAAAGAAGGCCAGACGATGTTGTCTTGATCGCGTACGGATGGGGATTCGGCCGTTCTTTCTTCGGTATTGGGCTTGGGAAAGGAAGTGTGGGCGACATTGGCGACGGTGAGGGTGCGGTCGTCATCGTCGTCGTGGACAGCGTCTAGCAAAACATTTGGCGTCGATGGTGTGGTTCAGAAGAGGAATGTGCACACAATGTGACACTCTTGTGACGTCAACAAAACTCTTGTTCCAAATGTTCTCATTGCTTGTTTTGTTGAATCACAAACTCGTAACTATGAAAGTACAACTTATAGAAGAGACGACCGTATCGATTTGCAGAAAGTGACGGCTGAGCCAATCGATTGTGCATTGTGGACAAATTCTTAGAGTTGTAGGTCGTCATCTTTGTATACTTAAATAAGCACTCAAATATTCAGGTTACACTGCGAGTGGATAGTGGTTCGTGGTTTCCAATTCTCATGCCTGGTTTGATCTTTGGATGTTTATCTACGCAATAACACCAAGGTTCGATCCTCAGGTTCCCATCATGACAAATAGCAAATATAGGAATTGTGGCGTACAGGCAACCAACCGTCTATGCAACTGGCAGTGAGACCTGGTGAAACCATTCCTTTGAACCCCATTTGAAAAGTCTCTTCATGTTTCCACGGCAACAGGTTTCCTTGTAGTCCGTCGGCGAAAGAACAAGGCAAGGATGAAAGTTGTGATGGCATCATGGATTAATCCATATTTCCAAGTCTCCATGCCCAGAGACCAAACCATGACGGGCACGTCGTCCGCTGAGTGGTACAAACAAGGTTCATCAAGAAATATTGATTTCACATGTAGGATAATTACGCGGAAAGTAGGAGAAATACTCGTTCGTCAGTATTTGCAAACCGGCGATGAAGTGTTCACGGTCACCCTCCGGCCCAGTCGTGTTTATCGTAACCTTGGTCAGCTGGGCACAATCTCCCGTGTGGGCAGGTGAATCATCCGTATATCCACTCCGGGACACAATCATCTGGAAAACTATGAGGGCGGTTCTCGGAGTGGCGCAAACGTTCATCACAATGTCGTGCAGGTGTGGAAACCGGACGTGTGGGTCCTCGTCGTGGATGGTGAACAGAGAGACGGTAGCATCGGAAACTTTAAAATGGGCCTGCAGAGTCTTTATATTCTGTAGCGATTGAAGGCTCAAGAATTGGACATAGTCCTCCTCTGGGTGCTCGCCGTCAAGAGACAAGTACTCTATGGACTCCGACCTAGCGCAGAATTCGTCTAGGGCGTCCATGGGGAAAGGAATGGCAGCATCTTTGAAAGATACCGAGAAATGCATCAACGCAGGTGCATCGAAGCTCCGAAGGAAGGGGTCGATGTCCAGCCATGACGAGATTGTCAATCTTTTCAGGAAAGGGCAGTGAACATGCGCCGTTGGAAATTGCAATGCTTTTGTAGGGTCCGCGATCCGAGGCGCTTCAAAAACTTCCAGGCGAGGGAAGCTCTGCAAGAACTTCATGATATCGACGGTGCCTAAGACATGAGAGATGCAGATTTCGCTGAAATTGCTGCTAAAGCCCGGTGTGGAGCGTGGCCGGATGGTCATCCAGAATATGCCCCATTTAACGTAGCGCAACTTCGGTGCCTCGTGTATCGCTAGCCACATGTTGTGCAACATGTCCAGTCTGATGCGGACAAGAGGGCTTGTACGGTTTTGCGGAGGGAACGTTAGAGTAGGTTGCGTGGAAGGGATATTGATAGAAGCGGATTCAAGTCTCCCGTACGATGCAGGTGACAAGCGTCGCGTAAAGGCAGCGACAGGGATGTAGATTGGTGACGAGAGTCCATCGCGGAGTTCCGCAGAGAAATCAACAACTCTCCACCACTCTCTGTGTTCGAGGAAGAGATTTAAAATGGTAGCTGTCATCGCGTTGGAATCACCCCGATCGTGAAGGAAAAGATAGAGCGGCCGCCCACGGGAATTATCCAGCCATCGTCGAAGGCGTTGCATGTGGACGAGGTTAGGGGATGATATACGGATCGTTGACCAAAGAGCCGGGAGAAAGAGGGCTACGCGCCGCCACCAATGGCACACCATGACCAATATTGAGGGATCCACAAAAGGTTTACGATTCAGCGGGTATTGCAATTTGAAAGGATTCTTGGCTGGGAACCGCTCGTGTTGGTCTTCTAGGAACTTCAAGAAAATCTCGCAGAGGAGCTCATTGGGTAGTTGGTCAAAAGGTGATCGGCAGTAGCGTGTCGTCTTCGGCCTTGGTTCATAGAAGACGAATGGGTTTGCTGTACGAGATAGCCCACGGTCTTCAAGCGCTAAGAAATGGTCAACGCCTTGTCATTGCTCTTTAGAACTCAGAGACTTCACATACCCCAGCGAAATGGCAGACGGTCGCCATAGTCTGGGCGGTAGTAGACGGGATCATCTGGTTCCCCCATGACAACATCTCCGTCAGGTCCTTCAAGTTCTGAAGGTGTGTGTTAACGTGGGTCCTTTTTTCGGCAACGAACTCACCTCTAGTGTACACTCGTGCCCTCCGCACTTTATACCTATAATTTCTGGGGATCGCCTGCATTGGCTCTAATTTCAGAATCAGGTGGCTGGAAGATTGGGATTGGGGGCGAGAAGGGTTTGTCCATGGGTCGTGAAGGCGAAGGCCATTTTAACCGTCAACGACGCCAAAGCACATTTGGGGCTGAGTCAAAGCGATGGTGGCGGCCGAATGTTCGAGATAAACAAAAAGCCTTGGCGTGGTAAGTGAATTTCGACTGGTGCAACACGAGGCAATCTTCTTCCGCCCATCATGACCTGGTTTTCCTTGTTGATCTCTTTCCAACTTGTCCAGCCTGTAGTTTGACTGTGAGTACTAAATGACATCCCGTGTCTATAGAATAACGTCACTTCAGTTCTGTATGTTTTTTTTTCGATGCCCACCAACTTTTTGCGATGCTTGTAGTTGGGGCTTTGAAATCCATTATCTTCCCGGAGGGCCCGGAGCGAAAGTGACATTCTTATTTAATCTATTCGTCCGAGTCGTTAATGTTGGAACTGTGGGTTTATCCCACCTATGCCATATGCTGCTCCATCTAATCGTACAGTCTCGTGCAGTGTCGCGCAATCGATGTTCAATACAGAGTGTCAAGGCCCCAAAGCCAGTTGGTGACCTCCATATCTTCGGTTACGACTTGGCGTCTCACTTCTTCTGCAGACCTTGTCTCTGCATTGTAACTTCTCCCGAAATCTATTAGCCTATAACTCCAGTTCACTCCATGGTCGCCAGTTTCTTCTGCGTTCCTAAGCCGCTCGGAGGCTGAGGCCGTCAGAGGACCAGGAGCGCGAAGTATATTCCGACGAGCGACGGAGCCATGGATGTACCCCGCATCATGGAAGCGGAGAACCATGGATACACATTCTTTCCTGGGGAAACCAAAGGGGAATCGTTATTGACTGTGGATGCATCCACAAGGGGCAAGAACAGGTACGTACCTGTCGTCGACAGTCAGCGATTTTGGTTCAATCGGTTGACCGCATTTCTCGATGAGCAGAATCGGGCTGAGGTAGCCTGGCCGAACTCTGGGTTTGGGAACAGGCGGGGACTCTGCAGCCTTTGAGTCGTCGTTGTTTTGGTCCTCCTGCCCTTCTTTCGAAGCTTTCACCTTCTCCTCGCCTTTTCTGTCGCCACCAGGGGCTTCAGCTTTGTCTCCCGCGTTTTGGTCTACCGGCTTCTCGCTTTGCGACTTGGACTCTTCGGATCCACGGGCGCAATCCTCAGCTGCTGCGTCAGTCATTTGGACATCTTTCACGCCCTCGTCCGAAGCATCCATCGCCACCTCTCCGGAATCACGATCGGCACTTCTATCCCCGTTCTTCTGGACATCCAATCCCCTATCGTCGCCTTGCTCTTTTGCCTCTCCAGTCTCAAGGGAAGGAGATTCATCGGCATTCGATGGGTCGTCCTTCTCCTGGTCCTCTGCCGTCGCTACCTCCGGGTTTCCGCGATCGCCATCTCCGACCTCCATGTTTTGGACCTCCGTCGCGGTCGAAATTTGTTGCTCCTGTGACGTTCGGCGAGCCGCCTCCTGCTTCGCCTCTTCCTCCATCGCATCATCGTCAGGAACATAATACCCATAGAACTGTGGTGCCAGCGGACCGATGGGGACGGGGTCGTGAATTGGGTGGATGAGATTATAGCCGCTCCAATGCTCCCAGAAGTGTCGAGGGAAGCCCTGGTAGCTGTTTGCTTCTCTAGCCAGATGGTAATCATGTTTCATCGACAGTTTCGCAGCGACGCTGACCGTAGCAGTGAGGGGGTGGATAGCCCTCTCTTCCTTCCGGATATGCTCGCAGTATGGGCCGCGCTCGAGGTTCTGGTACTTCACTCGACTGCGAATCACGCGAAGAGAGCCTTCGTAAACCATCTTCTCGTAGTAATGCCCTTCTTCGAGGATGTACTCTTGCTCTTCACCGTCCTCGTTCGCCATCGTCGTCACTACCTCCGGTCTCGACTCAGCCTTGCAAACGTACACGCCACACACACCCTGCGACTTCGCTTCATCACCTTCCTGTTCCTTGAGCTGCTCAGCCATATCGTCCATCACGCATGCCATGCAGAGCTCTTCCTTCACAAGGAAGGATCGTGGCAATTCCCACCGTGCCTCGAACACATGGGAATGATTTCCCGTGCCAATCCTCTGAGACGGCATCATGTAGAGGTGAGCCTCCTTCGGTGGCGTACGTTCGGGCTCAGGCGGAAAAACGATAAAGATTGGCGGTAAATGGCCTGACTTGCTGTCTGTCTGGACCATCACACCGTCTGGAAGTTCGTTGCGCGTATGCGGGTCGGCGAGGAATGTCTCCAGTAACTTCGTACGCTTCTCCTCTCTCGCTACCCTGTCTTCTTCGTCCTGCTTCTTCGATGGGGTATTCTCATTGCTGGAGAGTTTGTATATGTACGTCATGTCGTCCTTGTCTGACCATTTTCTCTCGGCATCCCACCAGCTACGGGTCTCCCACGTCACAGTGAGCACGTTCCATGGGTCGTGCACGACAAGTCGAGAGGGCAACAGAGTGTGCGGGATGTACTTTCGCAAGCTAGCGACGTACGGATCCGCGTTTTCGTATAAAGGTCCCCTTGACCACTCTGGAGGATAAGCGTCCGACTGAAACGCAGGTCCCGTTGGATGCTGTCAAACTGGTCAACACGGGAAGCAGCGCAGCCGGAAAAGGAACTCACCCATTCCATGTCGACCTTGCCCATCCGCGTTCGCAGTGCCTGCTCCATTTCCATAATTACCTTCACAATGTCGTACGGCTCGATCTTCTCCGGGTCCGGTTCTTTCTCCGCGTTGCGGACAAACTCCTTCGCAAATTCGTCCTCCCCGTGCTTTTTCACCCATGCGAGCATCTTGCTGCCCGTCGTCAACGTTGCTAGGCCCATCAAGTCCGGGATTCGCCTCACGATGTAGAAGTCGAGTAGTGACGCGCCCCAGAGCTGCTGTCCGTTCGGCGCCATCTTCCCCAGCTCGCTGTTCTCCTTGCGGAGGATTTCGCCCTTCGGCGCGCGCGGCCACTGCTGAAAGATGAGGCGGTGGCGTGTCTCCTTGTCGTTTAATATTTTCTGGCGGCCACGAGCTTTCTCTTCGGGAGAGATATCAGCAGAGAGGTGGTGTTTCCTGGACGAAGCGAAGCGAACTACGATGTCTTCGATGAACTCCTTGCGCGTTTTTGGGACCTTTGGGCCAGACTTGACTTTCTCGACGGCGTTGTTGGACAGAGTGGTATCAATTTTAACGCGGTCCCCTATGACATTTGTAAGACAACGGCATACTTGCAAATAAGACGCGTACCATTCGGTTTCGCGTCTTTCAACACTGATTCCGGTCCGTCTTCACCTGGACCGATTTGCGCATCTTCGGTGTCGTTCTTTCCTTCCGGTCGCCTCTCGGTCTCATCAGCGATTGAGAGATGTTCCATCTGACGCCCGTTTTCGGCGTTGGTGGATGGATAATCGTGTAAGGCAATGACTTCGCCTTCTTCAGTGTATGATGCGTCCTTCGTTTCAGGCTTGGCTGCCTCCACGGTGTCGTCGGATGGGGTGTGATCTGGGCTGTCGACTTCCATACCATCACCTACAAAAACTGTAAGAGAACATTACATTGAGTCCATCGAACGGACACGCACTATTAATTTTTGTTCCTTCCGACATCGTGAGTTCTGTTTCCTTCCCCTTACTCAAAGACGTTTGCGCGTCTTCGGCGCTGGTATCTCCTTCTGACGCCCTCCCAGAACCATTTGGATTTGAAACGCGTTCCTCTTTGCACTTTTCAGAAGTTTTTGGGCCTAAAAATTGCCGTCAGACGATGATTCTACACAAATCTATAACCATACCCGGGATAGCGGTGTCTTCCGGAAGTGGGGGGACCTCTTCCAGCGATTCCTGTTGCCTAGCGTCGTTCCCTCCGTTAGAAAATGCTTTGTGGGGATCCAGAGAAACGTCTGCATCGTGGCGCGTCCCATTACAGACACCCAGGTCGTGAATTTCGTCGCTACCTTCCTCTGGGCTCTTCTTCGTTTGGGTGGCATTCGTGTTTGGGGGTGGTTGGGGGTCAACACCGTTCATTTTGGCAGCTACGACATGTTCTTAGGCTCTTATTTTGCGCATATATCGACAACATACCTTCTCCTTTCGCCTTTTCGATCATATTGGGTCGCCCATCGGCAGTTCCTTGAACCTTTTTCGTGTTTTCACTGGTGAAGCATGCACTGGGAACGTCCGTGACCATCTCCAAGAAGTTTACTTCGACATTCGCCGACTCTGTTACTCAAAACGCGTCATTTTTTGCTGGTAAATGATCAGGGGACTTACCGTCTACAAGCAGGTCGTGCATCGTGGTGAGTGGCAAGCAAAAGGGTGGCCATAGCCCTTTTTATAATGATCAGGGCTCGATTAGATCAGATGTGCCCACAGTGCCACATACATGTACGTAACGACGCGTCGCGTGGCTACACTGACGCTTCTTAGTGTAAATAAGAATGCTGAAAGGGGAGACTGCTGCTCATGATGTAAGTACGTCTATCCGAGCTGACGCTTTCTCGTTCCTCAAACCCCTTTGGTTTCATGAATATATGAGTAGATTTGAAAGAAGATCATGATACTAGGAGCCGGAGAATAATTTACTATTTCTATGCGCCTTATCCTGATGCCAGTTGGCATCCATCGCCGTATAATGGTCCAAAAGCAGGGAACAATGGGATCGCGTAGATTCCGGATATTTCGAGACCATGTCATTTATCCCTTATAAATCACCGAAATTTGAATAATTTAATTCCAACGAGATTAATCCTAATCTAGACGCCTGTTCTTGTGATTGTCGAAATTAGGGGCTCTTTACCTCCGCTCCATATGTGGTCATGCATATACCAGATTAGGATGATGAAAGACAGTTTGAAACAATTAGATTTGAAGGGGTATGGAACCTCTCGCCTAGACACACAAGGCGGACATTTTTCGTTCTAGGAGCATTTCTGAATCACATAATTATTGAACGAACCAATAAACTATCGGTCAAAGTACATACGTCAAATACATATTCGTGCTCTTTGTTTCACAAGTTGAAGAGACAACAAACAGAAAAGTTTCTTCTCTATCCTCTGGCTTAGAAGAAGAGAGAGAACTTCTCGAATTTCTGCTTTGCGCTTTTCTTCTTCAGCCACCATCTAGCACTTTTATTCGACATTTGCACGCTCCTTCAAGTCCTCCCATGCATTTACCCATGATATGTCTCAATAAGTGAGTGTAATTCACCCACAAGAAATCATCCCACTTCGTCACAGCCTTCCGACACATCGGAGGAAGCAGTGGGTTTGTACCGGGTCATTTTTGGATGATTTGCCTGTGTTTCCGTAAAATCGGGTCGGGAGAGCAAGACCAAGCATCAGGAATCCAAGGTCGGCAGACAGGTCGCGTCGAGTGTTTCAAGTCAAATTCGGTTCAAATAATGATTGATCGTTTGTTGTTCAACTTTCAGTACGCCTCATAGAGAAAAAAGAGCCCTACAATTACCGGGCAGCTGCTAAGGCACGTAATTACCACCTTGATTGTAAGCTGCCGGTGCTACCTGATGTGCCGTAGGCAGTTCCATCGGGCCTAATCTCGAATTCTCGCAGCGACTACTTCCCTGGTTAACTGACGAAGCTGTTCTTCGAGCTGCCTATTCTTTTCTGCAAGGTCCATACTCATCTTGACAGCGTCTTGGGCGTCCTTCTCTGCCTTCTTTCTGAGTTTCTCCTCTTGATCTGCTCGCTCCTTTTCCATTGCCTTCCCCCCAGCGCCTTCGATGAATTTCTCGTTGATCTGGGCACCTAAAATAGTCAATGTCTCCTTAACTGAAGATCAAAGATCAAAGATCTCACAAGTTCGTTGTTTTTCTCCAAATTATTTTTGAAAATGTCAGAAATTTTCTCGACTTCCCGTGCGTTGTCTTTGTTGACTTGAAAGGGTACATCCTTGACCGTGTAAGACCCTCTTCTGTCAAACGCTTCACCGCGCCCGCTTGTTTTGGGGTTGTAGTTGCTAAGAACTACTTGCACTGTGGTCCGACAGAACCAATAGCACTGTTGAAGAAAGAGCAGGTATCGTTCCGACGAGGTGGACACGCTCGAGGCGGCAAGGACGAAATCGCGAAGCGTGAGCGTGCCATCAAATGTGTAGGATTCGACGAGGCTGGCGGCTTCTTTGCAATCTGCGAGTTGCCCACTTGCGTCGCGAGTCCGCGTAATTGTATCATATGCTTGAATGCAGTTGAGTTTCTTGTCAGTAATCTTCTGCATTTTGGTCAAGCCAGCTACGCGCAATACTCGCTGCTCCGCACGAAGATCCTTCAGCATAGCCTTCGTTACGTCCCTTGTAGGAGTCTAAATGTGTGAAGGAAACATCGTCAAGCCGTATCCTCTGAAAGAGAGACAGGTATAGATGTACCTCCTCGTCTATATCTGGGCCTACGGCAAACTTTTTTGTCAGGACCTGATCCTGGGATGGTCTGCGCTCGAAACGTAACACTGCAGGTTCCGATTTTCCGGTCTGCCGCACTCTCAAGACCAGAAACTCGTGCTGGAGACCATCGCGGTTCTTGTACCAATCCAGGCACTGCACCAACGTCTTCTTGACGTCCTCTGGGCTCGAGTAGAATCCGAGCAGAATGGTACACCATGTGTTGATCATTAGACGTTCTGAATCGGCGCCAGTAGAGACCAAGGAGGGAATCTCCACGCCCCACGCTTGAGAGGTGTTGTCGGAAGCCATAGTGTCTGATAGTTCAGAGTGCGACGGGGAGGGTAAGTTCAACGGAGGGGGGCACCTTCCTTGCTGATAAATTTAAATCCTACGGCCACCACGCAGAGGTTCTTCGATTTTTAGTGTCTGAAACGAGAGCAGAGGCTCGATCCACATCCCACTGTCGTAATCATAAACACAGTTGCCAGGCAATTTAATGCGGAGTAATGAAAGGTCTTCCGAGAACTAGATAGGAAAGTCCAAGGCAGAAGTAACGCTAGGGCTTCCGATACTGTATTGATCAAGGGTGTTCGAAACGAACTTCCTGATTTTCAATGTCACAATTGAGAATGGTCTGCTGTGGTATCAGCAATTAATGTAACAGGCGCCTAATTTTGGGCCTCAACCGGTGAAGACGGACCCGGGTGGGGTTTCTCCGTCTGACGCATGGCAAATAAAAGACAAACGACGTAATTTCCATGGCTGCTCTGGCGGTCCACTTCTGAGCGTTTAGGACGCCTTGCACCCTCGCGGTGTGGCATGACAAAGGGGCTCGGAAACCCGCTCTACACCCATTCCCTTTATTCCCCTTCAAGCACCGCTTCTCTGTATATGCAAACGCCGAACTGCCTATAGAGGAAACTTTGACCTTCCGTGCTGGCGGACGGCATACGGGCGCCTGATAACATCTTGCGAAGCGCCCTCGTGGGTGGAAGCTGTTGAGGCGCCACCATCAGCTGATAAAATTTGGTAACCTTAAGGCGAGTGCAGATATCACCTTCGTTTTTCACCCAACACGAGGTACACACGTTGCATAGGACCCGTAAAGGCACGTTTTAGAATGGCGATGGATTAACGAGACATTAATTTTTCGCTGCGACCCTCAACCGTTTCACCTCTTCTTCAAGCTGCCTATTTTGTTCCGCTAAAGCAGAAACCTCTTCACGCGCGCGAGAGGCTGCGTGCTCAGCGGCTATCCGACGCTGTTCTTCTTCATCTGCACGCCTTTGTTCGAGGACTTTTCCACCTGGGCCGGCCATGTACTTCTTCTGGATCTGAGAGAATATGTGAGAAATATACATGTCTCGAAAAGCAAAAGCCTCACATGTTTGTCGTTGTTCTCGATATCCTGAAGCAGTCTTCGCGAAATCTCGTCGATTTCTTCTGAACTATCGGCATTGAGAATGAATGAGGGGCGTTCCGTGTCCTTCTTGAGGCAATAGCACCCGCGGCGTTCGAAAGCCTCGCCGTATTGAACTTCTTGAGGCAGGTAATTCTGGATGACCGCCGCGACAACGGTTCTTGGGAACCAAAACGCCTGTTTCAAAAGCGCAAAGTCTCCGTCCATGAAGGATGATGCCTGATAAGCCGCGAACACGAAATCACGCAGCAAGAGAGGCTTCTGGAATTCACCAAATGATGCAATGAGGGAGGCTGGTTCCTTGCAGCCCGCCACCTGACCAGCCTCATTGCGGACATGGATGATAGTGTCATTGGCTTGAAGGTCCTGCCGCTTATCATGTAGTTTCGGGACCTTCATTCGTGTCGCTCGGCGAACCATGACCCTTTCTTCTTCCACATCTTGAGATAAGGATTTCCATTGTTTGGGGCTCAGGGTCTGTGTTTGGGGATTGCATGAATGTTAGACGCCTTTCCAACCGTCAGAAAGCAAAGTGTACGCCACCTCTAGAACCTCTGAGGAGACGGCAAACGTCTCAGACACGATTTGATCATGAGACGGTCGCCTTTCAATCCGTAATGTGGCCACAACTCCTCCCTGGCGTTTGACAGTGACAACTAAAAATTCGTGTTCCAAGCCACCAGAATTCTTGAACCATTGGATGCGCACGACGATGGTATTTTGGAGATCTGTCGGGCTGGAATAGGAGCCACCAACGTACCAATGCCACGTCGATATGAGCTGTTGATGGGAATCATTGGTTTTGCTGCTGAATGGCGGGATTTCTGCATCCCAGTCGTCCGAACGCTCAGGCGTCGGGGTGACAGCACGTAGAATGCGGACAAAAAAGTAAGCCGACGAGCGTAATACCGTGTACATCGCGGTGGAGGTGGGCAGCAATGGTGACACCTACACTAATGCCACCGAGTCAGTGAGGGATGAATGCTACAAGGAAGGAGTACCTGCAAGCCTCGCGTTCGTCCTGAGGTGTGTTACTGCAAGATGGTGTCGCAGTTTTAAGGTTCCACGTACATCTGTGCTCCGTTACGTGGATGGATGGTAATTGATCCAACACGTTCTGGCAACCCTGGGCAGACTGTTCCCGGGTTAGATCCTCTATAGCTTCCACTGGAAGAGCTTCGGAATGGCGAATTGTACTTCATCGTGGAGATGTGCAGAAAGTGACCAAGTCTTGAGCCCTACGTAGCCCGAGATTGTATATTACCAGGATCACATCGGTATCACACCCTCTGGGATTCTCACAAATAGACGCTCGTAGGAAATTATTTCAACTCGCCACTGAACATATCTATTCAACAACATCTCGAGACGGAGTAAGCTGAACAAAAAAAATATTCGTCTCCGTCCTCAGATTACCCGAACCAACAAGAGTATATGCTCTACGTTTGCGGCCGGCGACTAGGGGAAATTACCTGGGCTGGAGCTCTCGAACGTACGCAACCCGTAGGCTGGCACGAGTCCTGCACCACACCACAAGCGTATGAGTACGACATTGAAACCCCATGATAGGTGCCACCAGCCTCATAGAAGGGGAGACACCATCGGACACGAGGAGTGTATGTCGCCGTTTTCCGAGATGAAGAAAGGTTCAAGAACGAAACTACTGCAACCCGTTAGTGTTTACTCCATGGGTGGTTCCCGAGTCAGATCCAAAGTCCACACTCCTCGAGACGTTTACCCTCGGCCTCTCCCATGAGGCTTCAGCAGTGTCAATAGGGTCTATTGTATTTGACAGCCCTGCCTTTTATTTAATTGCCTATACAGGCCTCTTTCACACCTTCTGTATTCTTAAGGGATCATTAAATGACTCCTGCAATGGGCAGATACCTCAAACAAAGAAGCCAAATAAGCGCGCGTGGAGAGTGTTCGCGGTCGTTGACGATCAGATCGCAAGAGCACTGACTAGTGACTGGACCTCTACCACTTGCGGTGTATTCAGTCTTGCCACTGTTTTAAAATGCCCTTATTCCGCACGGAGAAAAGCTGGTATACATGCTTTACGTCTGGACCCCTCGCAGTAGGAGAGGAGATTACTTGCGAGAGATCGTAGCTTTGATAAGACCGCTGTAGGGGAGAATATCAGGGCTGCAGGATATCAAGAAATATGTCAATATAAGTACCTAGGAGCGGCGATGGGAGTGAAAACCTCGGCTTCGGACGGTGTGAGGTTGTCGACCCCAATATACCTCATGTCCACTGGGACATAATGTTTGTTTGGCAGGGAGTATGAGACCGATATGACAGATCCATTCTCCGCAATAATCCGTTCCCCCATCTTATACAGAGTAGCCTGTTGCGCATAACGGAAATTTCAGAGACAATGCTTCGTCTAAGAATGAAGTTTCATACCTGTACGCTGGCGCTCTCATCGACGGCGAACGTTTCCAACGTGGCTGCACGGGCACGGCCGGAGACTTCTTCATCCCACACACTACCGGCATACCCTTCTTCGCCTCTCTGGAGAGGGATGACGAATTCGAGCTTCTTCTCGTCCGTAGGCGCCGCAATTTGGAGTGGGGCGAAAGTGTACGTGAGGTCCACTGAGGTGGAGAAAATGCGGTCATCCACCTCTACGAGCGTCGTATATTCGTCGCGATAGAAATTGGTGAACCCTGAACCGGTGGATTTAAGGACTAAAAAGAGGTAGGTGGAATGACTTGAGTTAGTGCCCAATGAATAAACAGAGAGAAATACCGAGCAGGTCGGTCACCCCAGACGTCACTGTTGCGACAAGCTTATCCTTTCCCCCTGTTGCATCGATCTGGGATGCTCTAGATTAAGCATCGATATGAAGTAGAGAGGCGAATTAGAACGTACGACAGCATTCACTACACGTCAGGAAGCACCAGCAACAAACAGTGAAGTGAAGCGTAAATGCGAGTAATGAAACAACGTGACAGCCGAACTCTGGATTGGCAATACATATCCTTGAGACGCACTCAAATGACCAGTACCGTTAATCCGAGTCCAGAAAAAAATACTCAACTCATCCGAGAACGACACTAGCAAGTGTCAGAACAAGCATATGTCCAGCGAAATGTCAAGAGATTAACAGTCATATGTTTTTTTTTAATTATCTGGACATAATATACAAACAACGCACGTCAACATACTGCCGCACCAGGACTTTAAAACAAAACCAAAAAACAGCTTTTGCGACAGCATTACAGCCGAAGGACGGCAGTGTTGCAACGAAGCCAGAGGCCGTGACGGCCAAGACCAACGGCTGGCAAAGCTTCCAGAGAGACACTGTGCACCGTGTAGCGGTGATCG
>MPNV01000756.1:152624-234148 GCA_013376435.1 Cyclocybe cylindracea | reverse complement strand
TCCGGCGATAAGAAGCGAGGGTGAGGCCTTCCAGGAGATGCTTGCCAGCAACGTGAATGCGAGTCCATCGGAGTTGCTCGACGGTGACGAAGGCTTCGACCAGGTGCGCGTACTTGGACACGAGAAGGTCCCAGGTGCAGTGAACCTCTCAGCATTGAGGATGTGGAGAGACTTGGCCAAACTTGAGGACAAATTAGTTCCTCGAACAGTATCTTACAACATCCACAAGACAGTATGTGATTCTGTAATTAAGGACCGATAAAGAGAACAACTCAGTTCATCACCTAGAACATATAGAACGCCATACTGAACAGCTGCGACACAACAGAAGTTATCGCTCCGTGTACTAAACGCGGAGTAAGCAAGCCCGTCGTTTATAGTCGCCACGCACCTGTGGCGATACACCTCAACGAGGCCTCCACAATTGTACTCCACGATGTTGGCCAGCTCCTTCTCGGACGATGCGGAAGACGCGAACCTTGGCTTCCCGTAGCCGCGCAGCAGTGAGCTCAGTGGCCATAGTCGGTAGATAACGAGAAGAGATGCGTTATCGACGTCTCGGACGTATCGAGTTAAGGCGTAAATCCTGATGAGTTCTGGCCCGATCTTGCCTCTTCTAGAGGCACTTGAAGCTAGGTGCGATAGTCTGATAGTGGCGGCAGCGGCTCGATCGCATCGCGCCGGTGATAGCTTCAATTGATTCCGATAACGAGAAGGAAGATAAGATAACACCTCCCCAGCCAGTCTTGCAATCAGAGATGATGATGAGACTTCCCGATGCATGGAGGAAACGTTATGTATAACCATTGCACCGTGGTCAGGGAAAAAAAGAGCTCCATTGGACTTGTGGTATGCAATAGTTTTTTTTGCCCGTGGCCCCCCCTTGGTTCGGTCCTGCCTCGATGAATCATCGGTCATGGAGGGAAGAGCTGGATATATTGATAGCCAGATGTAAGGAGGGATAAATTAGGCCACTTTCGAATAAGAGCTCTCCAATTTCGTGCCGGCGGTCTAATTTCGAAACGACGACCGACCTAAGATCGTGTCCAGGTGGCAGGGTGTGCATAACGTACGCACTTGAAAAGCATGGCGGAATTGACGGAAAGTTACGACTTCTCAATTCATTGTTCATTATAATCCCTGTTTCGTTCATCGGCAACTGGCTGATCCATACCTAATTTGTTGACTGACTCCGTCATTGCACATACATTGCGCCTACTCGCGCCGCCATTGTACTCGGCTCATTGAGACCAACAGAGTCAAACCCATTGACTAGGTAATGCCGAGTCAGGTCGACCTTACACCATTCGCGCCCGTCGCCGTCCGGCAAAGGAGTGCACAGTTTGATTTTTCGTTCTTCTGATGATGTCGTTCACCGAGCTGCAAAGCGCAATCGTATGTCAGTACATAGCGGAAGATAAACGCGAGTCAGTGCGCATGTTTATCTTTACAGCTAACGGCAAAAATCTTGTAGACGTTCGTCCAAATCTCCACATGCGCCTGCCTGACGTCGACTGACTTATGCAACGCCGATTATGATACCCCTCACCCTGTGCCCTGATAAAGGAGCGGTTTGTCATCTCACCCGTCCAACTCAAAATACGCTAATCATTAGTAAAGACGACGTAAAATCAACACCATCATTGATAGGTTCCGTGTGCGCGGGCTTGCCACGATGAGTATTGCCAAATGTGCCTCTTGTGCACTTGACGCCTACACCCCTTTCGTCCATCGACCCAACCAGTAAACTGATTGAATATTTCATTAATCAGCCATATCACTCCACATGCATCCGCAAGAACATTCCCGTAAAAGTCTGTCCTGTCAGGTGGTGTTCCGGAGGGAAGAAGATAAAGGTGGAAAACATCATCGTGTTTTTCAAGCATCCTCAAGAAGCAGAATGAAGCACAACAAGAGAAGGCTTAATGTATGTGCAACCATTACCAAGTATGCTCGGGCGAATCAATTCGCCCTTTCGGGAGAAGCAGTTTTAATTCTCCGTCTCCGATTCATAATCCGGAACGCGCTCCTCGACACACACGACACGCACCCTGTTCTTTCTCAGACTGCTGTCAGTCGATGCAATTCAAGCGAGGAATGCGGTGCAGTTCACTCCAAAAGAGAAATGGCACCTAACACGTGAGGAAATAGAGCGACGCCGTCGCACTTGTCGCAGCATTGAATGTCCCGACTATTCTCCAAAGATGTGAGCATTTCTCGATACAGCCCGGGCCACTTCAAAGAATCATCGCATCGAAGTATGCGGCTTAAGGATGCTCCATGTAAACACGAATCCCCGAAAGGACCTTCATCCCGTCGCTCAGACAGTCGTCTCGGAGTGGGTCGATGCAAGCGCTCGTAATCACTTGCTTCCCCCGCTTGAACTTTCACTGCACCCATGGCTGTCGTGACCTTCTACCGTTCAATGCGTTGCCTGTCGCTTCTGGCTCTCCTTCGCATCACACGCCAGGAAGCAGGCGTGGCAAGCCATTGACGCGTGGGGCAACTATCGGCTTAATACTTTCGTGCCGGATGTGTCTGTCGACGCAGTAACCACCCAGGCCGTGTTTATGAGGATTTTCTCTTTTCCCACCTGTCCTTCTGGACCCTTGGACGCTGAAAACTAATACGCATAACGTACTGGCAACCGGACTTCAAAGCCTTTCAGCGCCTCCGAGTCATCCTTAACATCGACAGCACAACGATCGTGTCTGGTCGCCCAGCCTCGACGTCAACGTTCCCTTTGCTACGATCTCGGCGTTGAGCACGGAGCGAATAGTTCCGTACTACGCAAAGTCAGTTGTCGAGTCGCAAAATGAACCCCCTCTGAAGGCTAACTTGTTTCGCAGTCTATCCCACGCAGCACGTGCAGTGACGACTGCGGAGAGAAGCAGTAGTAAGTATCAAGCGTCGAAACAAGGACGTAAAGGATCTTACAGGTGGGGTTGCAAGGTTGGAGGCGAAGAGCGTCGAGGAAGAGGTGAAGGAAGACGATGTTGCCCTCAGTGCCAGCAGGGTTGGTCCTGGCGGTCGCAGACCATCCATGTTGGGCGACGAGAGAAGCGTAAACGTTGTGGAGGATGTTGGCCCAGATTTCGCCGATGCGGTGGACGGAGGTAAGACCGCTGACATTCGAGTATCTTAAGGGGTTGGTGGTCGCGCTCGTCGAGTAGGGCCTGGTGCGAATACCAGCGGGGTTGTTGGTGACGTAGTCGCCCAATACGAAGTCGCGGACGGTAGCCGACTTGTGCTGAGTCCAACTTTTATGTCAAAAGCATCAGAACCGCGAGAACGAAATCCTTAAAGACAAAACACGTACTCGGCGAGAGCGTCCGACCAACCCTCTCCAAGACCACCGGCCTCCGTGGTCTGCAGGCAACGCCCAGTTCCACCACCAGTCATGCGGTTGGTGATACCATGAGTCATCTCGTGGACGAGAATGTCGTTCTCGAGCGAGCCATCGCGGTTGGGCTGAAGAAGATAGAAGGAATTAATCACTTGCATCGTCAACATAGAGACCTGCTTACCGTGGTCTGGGTCCAAATATACATGCGGCAGATACCCGACTGGCCACTAGGCGCGTCGTCAACACCGAGCAAAGGCAGCCCAAGGGATGCGAACTTACTCGGGAGGGGTGGCGAAGTTGGCATTGTTGGTGCCGGAGGAGTCTTGAACAGAGACCTGGACACGATCATTCGCAGCACCGCCCCTGCCGAAGTTGTCGGTCTGGAAGTTGAAGGCAGTCTCAGTGAAACCGTAGCGGTAGGCGAAGTCGTGGATGGTGTTGATGACGTAGAACGCATTGGTGCGGGCAGAGTTGATGTTTGCTGTGGTGCCAGGAGCGGCGGAGGCCGTGTAGGGGTAGTTGAAGACAAGGCCAGTGGCGCTTTGCGAGGTCAGTGAGGTCGTCGTGCTACGATAAGCGAGAACGTTGTTGCCACTGAAGAATAACAATAAATTAAGAAATAAATAAATGCTAGATGGAGAGTGAACGCACGAAGTGGTCGTTGTGGTGGTCGTTCCCCAAGCATGCCAGCCCGAAGGCGAGGCAAGGGTGTCCTGAGGGTTGGTGAGAGTCTCTTGGCCTTCGGTCAAAATCTTCTTGTTGATGGGTAGGACGGTGTACTGGGTAATTGTCAAAATGGGCTTTGCAGAAGAGTGACAAGTCTAACTCACGGAGGCGTCGGCGACGTAGTCGGTGGCAGATAGGACTTCGCCAGTGTGGGCATCAACGTAAACTTCGTACCAGCTGTTGACATCAAGGTTCTGAATTTGGATGGTGTGCACGAGGGCAACGGAGCCATCAGCCTGAGCGAGGTACTCGAGGCCGGTGGGCTGGCCGTTGTATTTGCCGTCAAATGCAGCTTCGACCTTCGAGATGACGGAGGAAGCGGCAACAGTTGGGCGAGACCCAGCGATGGACTCTAAAAGGCCATCAGTGACTCAGCTACGACAGAAAAGGAGCTGAATACGAACTGGGCTTCACGAAAGAGGCACCAAAGGACACCACCTTGTCATCCTTCCAAGCAACGTTGGCAACGGCGTTAATGAAGGGGATGCCGTCCTAGGAGCGTTATTGGAAGTTAGTAAGCTTCATGTTTAACCTTCAAACAGGAAACTAACGTGGTATTGCTTGACATAGGCGAACTTCTCGCCACCCTCTGTGTAACCACTCTTGAAGCCAACAGAAGAGGGATCAACACCGAGGCGGGATTGAACGAAGGAAAGCGCAGTCGAGTTCAAGTCCCTGGGTGCGCGAGCGTCGAGGGTGTGCTCGATTCCGGTGCCGAAAGTCTGCAAAGACGCCGAGTGAGATAAAGACGGGGAACTCCAAGTATAGCATGTACCTCGTATGTCGACTCGGGGTGAAAGACTTCGAGTTTGAGGTCGCGGCCGATGTGGCGAACGCGGTGCGTCGAATGCTTCAAATCATCGACGACGCTGCGCTCCTGGAACGCGGAAGCGACGGAGGAGTAAGCGATAGCCAGAAGGACAGACGAGAGGACTTTGTTGAAGGCAGCCATTCTGGAGTCGAGGCGAAAGTGCGAGACTTGGCTGGCGAACAGGTTTGAGGCTGGTCGCTTTTATATCCCCTCCAGAGCCTCGTAGATATACTCGTCGCTCGAGATTGGTCAGGAAGGTCCAACAGTTGAGCATAGCGTCGTGTGGTCAGATAAGATGGCGCATTGCTTGGATGATTCTTGTGTTCGACCACATCTTGGCCTTGGAACATCGCGTAATTGGAGGGCTGCACTCCGATCGTGGAAAGGTGCCGCATGCGGAAATAGAAAAGACTCGGCTTAAAGCAACGAAGTCACGAAAACACTTCCAACGCGGGTGCCAGACTCGTGCACCGCCCAAATCGCCATAACGAGGAATAGATAGCGGTTGCCCACAAGGCCAGCTTCGTGAATGCGCGTGTTCCCATGTTGATAGAATGGCGTTCGGTTACCAGCTATGGGATTGCTGGTGGAACTGCATGTGGCCGGGATGGTGTACATATGCATCGGCAGGATGACGGATGGGATGTGCTGAAGGTTTAGACTAATAACAGTGAGCCTCGTGTGGCACCTAAGGATATGATGGAATCGTAGTAAACTCACGGCACAAGAGCCATGCTGTCATCATCGCGTGATCGAGGGTCGAAAAAGACAACAAGGCTCGTTCAGCAGGAAGAAGACGCGTCGAATATAGTTATGATAGAGTTCCTGAAATCTCCCTGCGCTCTTGAATCGGTAGTTCCACACCGAGCAGATAATGCTTCGGGGGGTCCTGTCAAGAGATAACGCATAGATAGAGGGCGCCGTCGAAACTAGCTCTGAGAACGAAGCTGAGAATGGCATGTCTCGACAGACGGCATAAAACCCACAGCATCACCATGCAGCTAAGACAATGCCAAGACGGTGCATCGCATGCCCACTGCGCTCTGATTCTGAATTTTCCTCCATTTTCTCCGCGTCCTCGAAGTCGTTCTAACCGCCTCAGGGCCTTTCTCAAGGGCATGAGATGGCATACGGCGGATACAGAGTTCAGGATCTTGCAAATACGGCCTTGTTGAAGACCATCGTAGTTCCGATCTGAGGTATGAAAGACGGCAAACCCCACAATCGCGACGGTAACAAACTCCAGACTTCAGAAGGAACAAGGGATTCTTCGCATCGTGGCTGATACCTTGGCAGATGAAGAGTGAATTAGTTTAGATTATGATTCCTGTCTTGCACGCGTCCACCACTCACGAGTTTTCCGGGCTCTCCGCCTCAATCGACATGCAAAACGGTGTCAGCGGGTGGTATGCTTCCGTACTCGCGTCAATTGTTGGTAATAGAGGCAAAATGGAGATGACGGTTGAAGGAGATGGCGGCAGATGGCGGAAGACGGCGGAGACGTTGCTGTCGTTCGGTTGTCTGCCGTCTTTATTTGTTCGAGCTTTTTTGGGGAACCCTTGATGGATTGATGACTCATCATATGGGCATCTCGGCAGCTCGAAAGCAAGCCAAATAGGCGCCCATATGTGGTCAGACCTTCCTTGACAACATTTACCCAGGAATTAATTTTAATTTTAAATCTGAAAATCTCCAGAGAAGGACAGGATACATCTTACACAGCGTCAAACTACATTTAAGTATGAACAACATGGCACAGCCGACATTTAGCAGTCAGCAGGGATGTCGTTGTTGTCAGTGTGAGTACCAGACACGGCATTAAGACCCAGACCACGGCTGGCGAAGGCCCTCCAGAGCAAGCACCTGTTGGCACCGTCGTACCTGTTGGCATCAGCTTGGATCCATGCAGCACGGGCGTTGACAACTGAGAGGGAAATAATGGCGTCAGAAACGCACAACACGCGCTTAATTAGTCGAAGAGACTCACATGTGGGGTTGCAGGGTTGTAGCGCAAGTGCGTCGAGGAACAGGTGGAGGAAGACCACGTTGCCTTCTGTGCCATCCGGGTCGGTCCTCGCAGTTTCAGACCAGCCGTACTCATCGACGAGAGCAGCATGGACGTTGTGGAGGGTGTTGGCCCAGATTTCGCCGATCCCTGGGCCACTGTGAAAATCGGAAATCTAGAGAGGGCTATGATACTTACTGTGAACGGCGGTGATTCCCCGGATGGTACCATACGTCTGGGGGTTAACGGTGCTGGAAAACGCAAATTAGTACGCTGCCCTCGAATTTACTTTGTTGGTACGTACGAGCTCCTGGAGTATGGCCGGGTCCTGATACCATTGGGGTTGTTCGTCACGTAGTCGCCGAGGACATAGTCCTTGATCTCCGGAACTTGCTCGGTCCAGCTAAATTCAAGATATAAGTCCTCTTCACCCGGTCAAAGAAATTCGAAGACGTACTCAGCAAGAGCGTCTGACCAACCCTCACCAAGACCACGAGATTCGGTGGTCTGCAGGCAGCGAGCGGTACCTCCACCAGTCAAACGGTTGGTGATACCATGTGTCATCTCGTGGACGAGGATGTCGTTCTCGAGAGATCCGTCGCGTTGAGGCTGTACGTGCGTAGCGTTGAGCGTAGATGCAGCCGAAGAAAGAAAGAATACTCACAGAAGTCTGCGTCCAGATGTACATGCGGGCAGTTCCCGACTGGCCACTGCAGAAAATGGATCAATAAGATAGAAACCAAGGGTAGACGGCGCCACTTACTCAGCAGGTGTAGCAAAGTTGGCGTTGTTGGTGCCGGAGGAGTCCTGGACGGACACCCTGACGCGGTCATTGGCCGCACCGCCCTTGCCGAAGTTGTCGTTCTGGAAGTTGAACGCCGCCTCGGTGAAGCCGTAGCGGTAGGTGAAGTCGTGCACAGTGTTGATGATGTAGAAGGCATTTGTGCGGGCGGAGTCGAGGTTCGCGGCTACGGCAGGCTGGAGAGCGATGTCGTAGGGGTAGTCGAAGTTGAGGGTGGCAGAGCTCTGCGACGTCAGCCCAGTGTCTGATGTCTTGTACGCGACGACATTGTTGCCGGACGTGGTGATGGACGAAGCGGTGCCAATCGTGTGCCAGCCAGAGGGAGAAGCAAGGTCATCCTGGGGATCGACAAGCGTCTCTTGGCCCTCAGGAAGAGCCCTCTTGTGAATAGGAAGGACGGTGTACTAGATCACGGAAATCATTAGCCTGAAAGAGGATACTTCGGATGAAAGACGGCTTTACCGAAGCATCGGCAACATAATCCGTTGCGGAAAGGATCTCGCCAGAGTGCGCGTCGACGTAGACTTCGTACCAGCTGTTCACTTCCTCGTTCTGGACTTGGATGGTGTGCACAAGGGCAGCTGAGCCATCGTCGCGCGCCAGGTATTCCAAGCCGATGGGGAACCCGTTGTACTTGCCCTCAAAGGCGGCTTCGACCTTGGAGATGACGGTGGAGGCAGCAACAGTAGGACGGGTTGATGCGATCCGCTCTAGGTAAGGGAGTGGTCAGAAAATGAATTCGGGCGGACTCTGTCTCGATCACTTACGGGGTTTGACGAACGACGAGCCAAAGGAAACAACCTTGTCGTTCTTCCAGGCCACGTTCGCAACGGCGTTGATGAAAGGAACTCCGTCCTGGAAAATTAGACTTTTAAAGACGACGAGCGAAGCTTCGGCCGACCGGAACGCACATGATATTGCTTGACGTAGGCGAACTTCTCATTCCTTGCCGTGAATCCGCTCTTGAAGCCGACAGAGCTGGCATCAACACCGAGCCGGGATTGGACGAAGGCGAGTGCAGTAGAGTTCAGGTCCGTCGGCGCACGAGCCTCAATCGAGACATCGGTCTCAAGCCCAGTTCCAAAGGTCTGGTAATAGGTGGCTGTTAGTTACTAAGAGACGGGTTGGGATGTAGAAGACGCACCTCAAACGTAGAAGCGGGATGGAATACATCGACCTTGAAGTCGCGGCGTACATGGTGGACATGACGAGTGCTTAGAGAGGGTTGGAAGGCGCGCTCCTGGATGGCGTTTGCCACGGACGCGTACGCAATAGCGAGGAACACAGAGGATAAGAACGTTTTGGTGGCGAACATCGTTTACGTCGAGTGTTCGGGAGGGTGGAGACCAAGAGATATCCTGCCGTTGCATCGCTTACAGACGTTGCATTTATAGTTATCGCTTGTGAGTAGCACATGGATACGATTAGGATGATCTTTCCGTCATGCAGCTCGACGCATTGGTGAGATTGCGTGCTAGACGCAACAGAAGGGCTCGGACGGCTGGATTTACAGCCTCGGATGACAAAGGACGCTTCTCCATGTGTATTTGGGCACATACACGGTCAGCGCAATAGTGCTATCTGGCATGATGTGGTCAGAATACTCGTGCAACGCGACTATTAGAGCATACTTTGGGGAAAGATAATCCACGAAGGGGGGTAAGGCGACAACCAGAAACTGGATGAGGCATATGGTCGTCTGCTGTCATTGACCGCATGTACAGAAATATCTTGCCAGGCGTAGCCTTTCGTCTTCGAGGTCGATGCCAACATGTAGAGAAGAACTTGGCCTTTTCCCGGTGGTTTTAACCTCGTGGTCCGGTGAAGGAAAGCTTCTTTGATTCTGGTCACGGTGCAGGCATGCATGGTCTGTCGCAACGCCAGGTGATGCGGGGAACGCCAGTGATATGTCTAGTCGTTCCTATGGCACAGCTATAGAAGGTTCCGATAAAGTATTAGTGGGTCGGTAGAGGTCGGTAGAGACTTCATCGGTGAGGCTGAGCGGTGCGGGGAAGCGAACACTGTTTTCGGGCACCTCGTCAAGAAGTCTGTCGCGTTATCGCCACTATCTTTCCAGCAGGGAATTTTCCATCGGTCTCTCCACACGAGAACTGGAGAGGAAGCTCACTTGCCATGCAGCTAAGCCATTGCCAAGCTCTCTGCGCGCTCTGAAACCCTCCGTACGGTGAATGTATTCTTCGGCAACAGGAAGGTGTTCTGAACAGAAAAGATCAGTTCAGTCAAGTAGACTGGTCCTAGTTTCAGGCGGAACAAGGTCAGCTGTTGATGCTGGACATTAGTCTCACCTCAATTGATGCTAGTCTGTCGAAGACCCGCCATAGATCCCCGGGATGGCCATGTTATTGCGAGCGAAGCGAGCAAATCATTCACCAAAGCCTACTGGCTGCGTCAATGTTGGTGAGCCGTATTTCGTGAGACCTAGGTCATATTCTCTTCTGTTAAGCTCCACGTAGACCATTTATACGTCATAGAAAAGGTTGCTTCAAGAAAAATCACCTTTGGAGACCGTGTTTTGGTGTTCCAGCAACCTTGGGCATGTCCCCTCATGCCATCACAGGTCGGCCGGTGTTCCCACGGTCTGCATTATAAGCACTCTGCGCGCACAACCAACGCACAACATCCCTCAGGCTCAGAAAAAATCCGAGGTAGATACTTCAGTGAAAAATGTTGGTTTTGAGATGAATTGGAAAACTAGGAAGGCGCAGCCCCCCGCTTCCAGCGGTTACTTAATAAAGAAGACAAAAAGGCGGAAACCGGGCCGCCTATATTTGCTCTGAGTCAGCACCTCTTCTGAAGCAAACAAACAACAAAGTCAGCTCCAGTCCTTCTACTTCTGCAGTCCAGCCTCGACGCTCGAAGCTTCAAACTTGAAGACGACTCATCCAGATCCCATCTCCTTTCCTGTATGCTTAATCCTCGAATCTTCTACGAAATGGCTCTGGCTACCGCCTTGTTTCTCTGCGACCATCTGTTTTCATCCAAAAGGCAACGTCATCATGGGCCATACTGCTGCTAGTGGAAAGAGGAACGGCAGCATCTTCGAACTTCCAGGCGGTTCTTCAGGCGGCTTCCTCTCTCTTTACGATCCTGCTTACGACAAAAAAGAAAAAGATAAACTTTCGTCTACTATCAGGTCTCCGCAGCACCTCTGATGGTTTATCAAATTGGCAGCGATCGGCTACAGATGTTCGACCGTCGTAAATTCTCCCTATCGCGGGATCTAGATGGCTTGGGCTGGTCCCTGACTATGGGCGCTTTCCAAAAATGGGCAAAGCGCAAACTACCTGTCATTGGGCAGGATCTCGATCTAGGGCAACTTCCTCGGCACGGATTTTCAAGTGGCTGTCTTTTCGAGCGCCTTCGAGAGGGTACTCACTAGTGCAGAGCAAAATTACTTGAAAAGGCAGGTTTAATCTCAGGTGGGCACCCTTCCAGTCACCCCGTACTCGAATAGCACCTTGCGGACCTCGGGGCCTGTTGTGAGTATAGCCGATCTCATCAACTTTTCGTCATACGCAGGCACGCTCAAATTCACGTCAACAATGGAGCCCTTCAGTGGCCCGTCTACCGTTTGCGTTTGCGCATTGTGGGAACTCTCATCAGTGGCACCGGGCCACAGCTTGTATAAGGCGGAGGATTTCGATTAACCCCCATTGCCTCTTCCTTTATGGCTGCCAACAACGACGACTACGAGTTCGACCTCAACGACGCGACGCCGACTCCTACTCCGGTGTCGACCTCATCGTCTTATTACCACCCATTCCTATCACCATATTTTCCATCCGCCCTCTATACTCTTCCCGGAACACCAGTTGACGGGATTGATCCAGAGTTGGCAGCCGCCTACGCCCGATTGCCACGGCTCTCCCTCGAGGTCATCGACAAGATCGTCAGCTATGTCGACGTCCCCGAAGCCAGAAAATTCTCGCATCTATCAAAGCAGCTTGTTCTCATCGGCCGCAAGCGCATGCTGCGTGATGTGGCCATCCACTACCGACACAAATACGGAGAACGATCCATGTCCGAGAAATTGCTCGACATGCTGAAGCAGGACGCGAGATATGCGACGTATATTCGGCATTTCGAAGTGTACGACCTGGTTCGCGATCTTCGAGGCTTGATCGAAGCCGCCCAAGGGGGATCTCTTTGGGGCGACGAGGAATTTGAAGACACTGCCGCTACCGTGGTTCTCAAAAAGCAATACGAGGTCTCTCCTGGGTGGATGTTCCACGATGCCGCCCTCGCTGAAATCCTGCCACTGCTCCACAACGTTCAATCAGTCGTCCTGCAGTTCAGGGGCTATTCCTTCGACGTTGAACTTTACAATCGGCAATATCCAGGCATCCTGAAACACCTGTTGACCCTCCCCACCATTCAGAGCTTCAAAATACGTGGAATGGCAAATTTCCCCCTCTCGCAGCTTCAACGTATGCATTATCTCCATACATTCTCCGTCTGGTCGTGCTCGTTCTCAGGCTCTGAGGATTCTGTCTTTTGTGGCCCGGAATCAAAGGCCTTACTCGAGAACTGCAATGTCGCGAATGTGAACGATCCCGAGGGCTGCTTTTTGAGGTATTTGCAGGATAGTCGGTGCTCCCTCGACTTTAGTTGCCTGCAGAACCTCGTCGTCGATATCAGGAGCGCTCATGACATCCCCATTGTCGGATATATCATGGACGCCGCTGCTGATGCGCTCGATCATTTCCAGTTATCCACCAAGTATCTATACGCCCGTCCAGAAGGTATGTACTTCTCTGACGAACATATATATACATCTCCTAACCCATCCTCCGTTTTTAGAAAGCACGATTCCTTCCACTGGAATACCGTTCACACCTCTAAACCTTTCCAACCTCAAGTTCGTGCGCTCTCTATACCTCCGCCTCAATTTCCGTCCAAAGCTCGGCATCGACGAGATCGAGTGGTTCCTTCGAAGCATGGAGGCTCTGCCATGCGGTAACCACCTGGAGGAGCTTGAGCTTATCCTGGACATGGCACACGACAGCGATGGAAGCGACCGTCAAGACCTGAAAGAGTACGAACAGTGGCCGCACTGGGAGGACATTTTCCTCGCGCAGAATCTGTCCGGCATCACTTACTTCAAGATCGTCATCTCGTCGGCGTACCAAGAGTGTTTTTACTACAATTACGAGAATGCTTGGCCCGGGGCGTGTATTAAGCTACCTCGGTTGAGGGCGAAGGAGGGACTCGAGCTGGTTTTGGACGAGATTTGGGACATGACGCTTAAGCAGCCGAGGGTTGTGCCGGCGGGTAGTTTCCAGCTGTGAGGATTATTTTTTGATCGTCTACTTTTTGACAATGAATTTGTTTAGCACTCATCAATCTAGTACTTGTTGTGGATGTACATTAGTCTCCTGCGCGATGCTTTTACACGAGGCCGTTCCCGGATTAGACCGCTGTAATACCATGGTCCGAGACACTTTTACGTTAAGAGTCTTCTGGCCCGTGAGGTTGCATAAAAGCCGTGGCACTTGTGAACGGCGTTTCTCCCACCCTTTCTTCTCCCCATCTTCTTCACCAGATCCGTGCCCACTTGCGCCTTCAAGCTTCAAGGATGCCTATCCCTCATACTTGTCAGACCTGCGGTCAAGCATTTACGCGCTTAGCTCACCTTCTCCTGCATGCTCATTTTTCTCAACACGCCGCCAACCCGTTCTTTTGTATTTTATGCAATTTATCCTTTCGTGATGACCACGCTCAGCAATCGGTGAGAGTCGTACTTTGGTCTCTGACACGGCTTCCACTGACGGCCTCTTTTTGGCTTAGCACACACAAGCAAAACATCCTGCTCTAGCGGCTCTTGCAGATGGAGACTCATCCGAGGACGACTCAGACGGACGTGGAGACAGCACTGATGCTGATGAAAATGTTTGCACAATGTGCAAATTCACCACTAAGGACATCATCCGCTTCAACAATCATCTGAAAAGTGCCCATAACTGGTGCTTTGAGTGCTCGAAAGGATTTGCAAAAGCCAGTGACCGAGCTCGTGTAAGCAAACACGATCGTTGAACCGTTCTCATGAGCTGACGCGGATTAATAGCACGTCAGCTCCCTTGCACATGCCCCGCGCACGATGATTTGCCCTAGTGGATCTAACTGCGAGTGCATGTTTAAAAGTGCTTCTGGAATTGCCCATCACATGGAGAACGGCTGTCATATGGACCGCCATCAAGTTACGCGCAGAGTGAAAGCAATGGACAAGAACAACGTCGTCTCAATCGATCGTCGCATCGAGGGGCCCGAAAATGGAACGATAAAGTTCATCGCCTCTGAAGATTCGTTCGATGGGAAGCATTTTGTATGTTTCCTCTGCCAGAAGAAATGTCGTACTCTCGCTGGACTCAACGCGCACTTGAACTCGGCCGCGCACGATGCGTCCGAGTTCAAGTGTCCGAGGTGTCGATCAGAGTTCAAAATAGTTTCAGCACTCACGCAGCATCTCGAGTCGCGTGCATGCGCACACCGGGCTGGGGCCATAGGAAGCGCGTCAGCGGACGTCGAGAGCTATATCCAACAGCTCACTGGCAGATTCCGCCAGCTCCGTTTCTGAGAAAGCGGATTGGTGAGTCGTTTTTCATACCGTTAATTTCGTGCCTCTTAACGAAGTTCAGGAGGCTGTAATAAGGTTCAACCATGCTCGAGTGGGCATGGTTGACTCGTATTCCAGCCTTCGCGCTCCGTGCGGCCTGCTTTGGCCAATGGACGGACCCTACGGACGACAACGAAGGTAACATAACGAAGCCATGATAACCGGCTAGTTCTTTGTGAAATACATAGAGATGATCTTTTATATAATTGATTGATAAATATTAATCAATCCTCATCGAAATCACTCTTAGAACCTTGTCGCACACCACCACATTTCTGTGCTTTTGGGTTCCGTGTAGGATGGCCCAGGATTCCGAATTCGAGGTACTTAACGTAATGATAAGCCAGAACACTGGGTTTCTTTACGTTAGGAGTCTTCTGACGGTGTGATAAAAGCCGTCTCCCACAGGCCTCTCATCCTCTCCCATCGATATCGCCGTCCATCTTCCAGTATGTCTGTCCCTCATTCCTGCCTGACCTGCGGTCAAAACTTCGTGTCCGTGAATCTTATGCTTCTTCACGTGCATTTTTCTCGTGGCCATCTTGTCAACCCGCTCTTTTGTATAATGTGTAACTTGTCCTTCAAGAATCATGCAGCTTGGCAGCTGGTAAGCCACGCTCGACACTTCGAACCCTCTCCTTCCAAGTCTCATCTACAGTGTCCTGTCTTAGCATCAATATTCAAACCACCCTCAACTACTCACGGCTTCTGTTCTAGCTGAAGTTCCACTCAGCACGCCGCTTGCAACCATCGACGGACATGAACCCTCCGAGTCTCCCATCGCCTCAGATGCCAACGTAGGGGTTGATAGAGAAGTCTGCGTGCTATGCCAGGTTGCCTTCAGGAATATCTCCCTGTTGAATTCCCATCTCGAGACCATCCATCACTGGTGCTTCTTGTGTTCGAAAGGATTCCAAACTGCATGGGCCCGCAGCCAAGTACGACCACCCGTTGTTTGATGTCATTTATCTTCGAGACTGATTATCTGTTATTTAAGCATGACGAATCCCTTGCGCATGTCCCGCGAACGCTCTGTTGTCCGACTGGGTTTAACTGCAGTTGCAAATTCAAAAGCGCCTCTGGAGTCGCGCACCATCTAGAAAATGGGACACACATGGATCGGCATCAGGTAACGCGCGCCGTGAAAAGCATGGACAAAAACAATGTTATTTCCATCAACCACCTAGTCTGTGACGCGCCGAAGATAACGACTACGACGTTCATTGCCTCGCAAGACTCCTTCAACGGCAAACATTACGTATGTTTCCTCTGCCAAAAGAAATTTCGATTGCTCGGCGGGCTCAACGCGCACCTGAACTCGGCAGCGCACGACGCTTCCGAGTTCAAGTGCCCGAGGTGCAAGTCGGAGTTCAAGATTGTGTCGGCACTTGCACAGCACATTGAATCGCGCGCATGCGCCCACCGCGCTGCTGCTATTGGGAGTGGATCAGAGGAAGTTGAGAGGTATATCAAGCAGTTCCCCGGAAAACTTCGCCAGCTGCGATTCTGAGGGTATGAGGGGGTAAGCAAAACTTTATTGGTTAATTTAATACCTCCTGACGAAGTCCAGGGGGCTGTAATATGGTTCAACCACGCTCGGGTGGCGTGGTTGACTCGTATTCCCGCCTTCGTACTCCCCCTTGGCCCAATCCTACGAACGACATCAAAGGTAACATTTCTCTAATAAAGCCATGATAACTAGCTGGTTTGTTGGTCCATTTCTTGATATACGACTAGAAATAAAAAGATGATTTGTGAATTGCACTTGTCGATCCATTCGCGACGTCGTCGCCCCTAATTCTCGACAAATAGGGCATCTTCGCCATTTGGCCATGGGCGGAAATTCGGAATGGATTTGTCACGGCCTCTCATGTCCTGCCAGTATCATCTTTCCTCCATGTCCTCGGTGGGCGCTTTGAGAAGACGTGCATTTTCCAGTTAGCTACGTCCCTTGCCCCCGTATTATGCACGAAGTGCGCGACATATCCCCGAACCCGACACAGTCGCGAACAGCCGCGAGCATCATTTGCAGCTGTTTATTCACAGTTTTCCTGTCTGCATGGTTCGCTGTTCGCCCTAATATCTCAACGCCGAATGCCTCCTGGACACGATTAACCTTGGAGAAACTGAGAGTTTTCGTTTGGACGCTCCTCTGTCCAGAGTTGATGTTGATGTGGGCGCTTCAGCAATGGTATGCAGCACGCACAGTTGTGGACCTGGTTCCAGGTAAATCCCTTCTCTCTTGTTTCCTGAGTGCTTGCTGATGTTCCTTTAGGCCGTGGATGGACGACTGTTCATAGCCATTTCCTTCAGATGGGCGGATTTCTGCTATACAAGGACGGCCGACCATCGCAGGCACTGTGCACCAAACGGCTCTCAAAGCTACTAGAGTCGGGAGCCGTGGACGCACCCAACATATCTTGCACAGAGACCCAGGACCGGAGCAAGATGAGTCCATTTCTCGTCGCCCTCGTGCTCCTACAAGCTGGCTGGTTCCTCGTCCAATCCGGGGCCAGAGTGGCCAACCGACTGCCACTGACAGCGCTCGAGTTCGAGACGTTCATGCTACTTGTGCTGAACGCGGCACTCTTGGTAGCTTGGTGGGACAAGCCGCTGGATGTCGCGACGCCAGTTCGGGTTGACCTCAAGTTCGAGATACCGAGGGAGGAGTTAGAAGAACCGTCGCAACAAGACCCGGATTTCCATCGCGAGAAGGCTTTTCATAGGAGGATCAAGTATGCTTTACGAGCCCAAGGAATGTTAGGCTCTTACCCCTCCACCCCCGACCCACCTCTCCTCCGCCTGTTCACATCTCTCGTCGTTCGACCGATATTAGTCGTCTCCATCGCGGTCGTCACAGAAATCGTCAACCTCTTCGACGATGACGATGTACTTGAAGGCTCACTCGCAGTACCGGTGTTCTACGTCTCGCCTCTTACGGATGGTGGAGATTCGGCTGTGGTCTTTTTCATCATATCAGCTGTTTTCGGTATGGGTTTCCATGGCCTTCGCTGCTTGTTATGGAGGTCGGCGTTCCCAAGCCAGGCGGAAACCCTGCTGTGGCGAGTAAGCTCCATCGTAACTGCAGGTGTTCCCGGGATGGTCCTCCTCGTCTTTTTGATGATATGCGGGTCGGTAGTATTCTTGCCGGATGCTATCGTGGATGCTATACCAACTATGCTGTGGGGGTACGGTGCAGTGCTCTTTCTTTGGATTCACGCTGCTGCACGTCTTGCGCTTCTCGTTGAAGCTTTTCTTTCGTTACGATCCATGTCGCCAAGACTGCTGGAGGAAGTTTCATGGACTGCCAATATACCTCATTTTTAGTTGTGTGTTGTAAATCACAGTTTAGTCGTTGGACACACCGCCAAAGATAGGTCCTTATTGCGTCGTTATTAATTAGCATTTATTGGGTCCGGAGAATCTAGAAATCGATTGATACCTTCTACCTCTTCGCGAGCTTCAAGAGAGTCATGTGTGTCTGAGAATCATTGGAATTGGTGTTAGGGCCAATGACGAGGCATGAAACAGATTTCTGAGATGCCATTGGCTTAGGGGCTTAGTATGACTTCAGTCAGTGATAAGATAAGATTACCTCTTCCGGGCTAATCCGGGATTCCGTTCAGCTTCCCACGGGCTGTCATCATCGTCGGAAAAGTTCTGAGCAAGGTTACACATAGCCTCCACCACCAAAATGCTGCCAGCGTCGACGCTCAGACACTCTTTAGCCCGCCATACACTCAGGCAGCGCACGTTGGCGTCAAGACGCTTCGCCTCGACGGAGTCGACCGCCCAGCAGAAGGCACAGGATGCTCTGGCTGCTGCCCAGAAGAACGCGGGCAAGGCTTTCGAGAGCGCAAAAAAGCTCTTGGAACCCCTCGGAGAGAAGGCTGGACAACTTCTTGGATGTGCGTACCTTTATCTTTTCGCAGAGCGGTGACGCGACATGTAGAGGTTGTTGTTCGGACTGTCACGTTACCGCACCGATGAGCTGGAAGGACGGAGAGGCTCATATCTTTCGGTTTATAGCCTACAAGCAGCCCCTCCTGTACAACCTGTCTGTGACAAAGGAGATATTTAAGCAAATATACGTCCGCGAAGGTCTCCAACCACCATCACTGGCCACCGTCAAGGAGACATACTCGTCAATTTGGGCACAAGTCAGCAACCCTGCCTTTGTGGGGAATTTGATCAAGAGCGGCGACCTGGGACGCGTTGGTATTTATGGTCTGCAAGCTTATGGTATCTTCAAGGTGCGTAGCTGGTGTCTGGAGCTTGTGTCAGAGAACTCAATGTTTCCCACTTTCAGATTGGCGAAATTGTTGGTCGCCGAAGTCTTGTCGGCTACAAGATTCACGATTAGATTTTCGCTGTGGACAATTAGTCGATAATCAATACATATCACCTAGATTCATCTTCAGCCTCCTACTGCTCGTCCGACATGTCGCGAAAGAACGATTCTAGACCCCCCTTCCGTCCTCACTTCTTGGCATCCTCTGGAGGCTGGGTCGAACGTGTCCAAAGCCAAGCTGCGTAACGTTGGGCCGTAGATTTTTCTCTGTCCTCTTTCTCCTGGCCGTCTTGCTTCGCTGAACTTTTTCTTGTTAGCTCTGCACAGCCGATGAAGGCGCGGTCATTAATAGCAAGTAGATCTCACAATGGTTACGATTGTGTCTCCTTGCATCACACTCCAGTCCAATATTGCTGGCTCTTGTTGCGAATGCCGATGAAAAGTCTGTCGGCGACGAAAGTGAGATGCCAGGTTCTGTCCACGAAGTTCCCGACGCTGTCCACGAATAATTCCCGACAATGGCGACTTCCCGACTTTTGGAGGTGTTCTCTTTCTTCGACCCGGCTCACCCAACCGTGCTCCTCTCTCACAAGTTGGATTTCTGCCGTGCAACCTTAGCAGATTTCAGTGTACCCAATGTCGGCAGTTTCCGGTTCCGTGGCCTGACTGTTGAGCCGATGTCAGTCCTCCGATCATCCCTTCCGAAGCATAGCTAACCTTCAATTTAGAACAAGCTCTCGAACACTATGTTGTTGTATTCAAGAGAAAAAGGTTAACCGACTAACAATGCGATGTCAACATTTCGGTTCGCTCGGTCGCCCGGAGACGTTGTTCCTTTTTTAGATCGTCTTTGTGCGGCGAAGACGCCTTGTACTTCCAATCTATATATTCGGTGCTGGGTTTTAGAATGACTCTATATCTTCACAGACTTTATCTGGATAGTTTCAATACCCTTTCAAAATGGCCTCCCTCTCGTACTCCAAGATGGGTATTTGCTCCGGTACGTGCCATCAATGCTTGACGTCCACGGTTGAATTGACCTCTCGATAGGAGCAATGGCCGACCTCTCTTTTTCATTTTCTGTCGTACGCGTTGCCCAAAAAGTAGAAGACGCCCGTCAAAGCAGCAGACCATCTCCGATCTCGCGATTGCCTGTCGAACTACTATGCGGCATCTTCCACAAATACCTAGAAATCCCTTCCAAAAAGCCATGCGCTGACCCTGATCGTCACTCCATTGGACCGCAAGTATCGCGTGCGTCGCACACGGACCCCAGCCTGCTTACCCAGATCTGCTCGCACTGGAGGAACATCGCGCTCAACCTTCCTACCCTCTGGTCAACCATCTTCATCCGAGAACCCAAACAGAGCCAGCTCGAGCTTACCAGACTCTGGCTCGAACGTGCTAAAGAGGCTCCGCTGAGTCTTGCGATTTGGCAAACACCAGTGGCCTCCGAGATCGACGTGGACGCGACCTGGGAGATCCTTTCTGAGTTTGTCGCAAGGTCCAACCAGTGGAAGAAGATCGACTTCCAGCTCCCTTCTGCTGTCATCCCCCCTTTCCACCAAATGATGCAAGATCGCAATTGTGACAACCTAGAATCGATCGATTTTCACGCCACAGAAGTCGTCCATCCCGGGTTAGTTATGACGTCTCGGGAGAATCGATGGGAGGCCCAACTAGAAGATGTGTGGAAGACTTTCCTCTCTTCTCAATCGTTACGTGATGTTACATGGCGTCGCCTTCCACCAGGCGGACCACCATCCGATACTGTCTTCAGTCATCTCACTTTGGTCAACATCGCGTTCGACATCAGCGTGGACGACTTCCTGCACATTCTATCCCTCACTCCTAACCTCCAACGAGCTCAGGTAGCTCTCGCCATTCCTTCTTCACACTCCTCCCCTTCATCTCCGCTTTCACTCGAGTCTTTACACACGCTGCAACTCTCGACCAGAATCGAGCTCTCAGAAATTCTTCCCAAGATTATTGCGCCATCCTTAACAAACCTCAACGTCGTGGTCGATGAATCCATCGTGTCGTGCGGGATGGTCAACCCACTTCAAGATTTCCTCCAAAAGTCACATTGCCGATTGACGAGCTTCACTCTCGTGGACAGAAATATCTCATCCGAAGCTGTCGAGTCGTGCTTCGATCTGCCTGAGCTTCAGTCCCTTACCTACCTGCGTTTGGAGGGGAAGCTGCCCGAGAAGGCTGTTGGCCATTTGCTCGAAGCGCAAAACGGATCGTATACTCGCATGCCTCACCTTCAACACATTTACGTTGGCACCGCTTGGGGGCGTCTAGTCTCGACGCGTTGGCATTCCCTTCCCCATGACCAGCCTGACGACTGCGAGAAGATGGAGAGGTTTACCATGTGCTCCAATCGGTTCCATACCACTATGGACCACGAGTTCCAGGCGATGAAGGATAGAGGGCTACCTATCTAGGTTATATTTCTTTCCAGATATACAGATACCCTCTTCATGTACTTTATACCGCCCTATAATTCCCTTATAATCCATTCAAAGGCGAGGCGTTCATTGCTACCTCCCGCACCGCAGACTGGTGGCTCAATGAGATGTCGGAGATCAAAAGACAAAGGAAAGCACGTGAGGGGCCACCCTAATTGGGAGAGTAGTCAAAAGCGCTCAGAGGCATTGTGCCACTTTACTTCTGGCTCCATATCCCTCGTCGAAATTGTCAATCAGAGGATATTTCCGTTGCCTACCTATCTCTACTACCGATTAGTCCAATTTACAGACGCTTAGGCCACTACAGGACTCTTTCCCAGACTCCTTTGCGCCACATTCACAGGCGCCGACATCGAGGACTCATTCAAATCCTCACAGAGGGCGGATAACTTCAGAATTTTGGGAGAATATAGTGGCAGAGACCCTTACTACTGTAACTATTTTTTCCTTTCCTGTCGTCAATTGACTGACGAATTTTGGGCATCCGCAGAACCAACATCCGGTTGCAGCAACTTCCTACTATCGGCAATCCTGAAGATAGTTTTCTTGTCGAACGCCCGCCTTTATAAACAATGCCCGTAATCTACTCAAAGGGACCGACAGCTCAGCAATTCTACGAGGAGATTGCTGCTGAGAATGACATGAGAAGAGTCATTGCAAGTGTCTTACGGGTGAGCATAACTGGTGTCAGGATTCCGTTTAATTCCGGGCTCAAGAATTTTCTAGGGAGTCTTCGATGAGGACGATGATTCAGTATATTTTACTAATCAGGAGAACAACGTCTCCGACCTGCAGCGTCCCACAACCAGACGCCTCAGTAATGAGGGCCCGATCTTCGTCTTCGACGACCCCCTCGCTGACTATGGTGTACCTGCACCATCGCTCGATCTCATCGCCAGGTCGAGATCTCCTCCAACAACCACTTCGAGCAATCTCCGTGGCATGGCCCGCCTCCGCTCGATTGCACCTCCTGCGATAGTCACGGACGTCCTTGACGACGAATCTTTCGTGCAGCTAGGAGACATTCAGATCGAACATGCTCCGGCTACCACTCCAGGACTTCGGCTTAACACTTGCTTGCTGGAGGCTGCCAAAGTTCAGAGTTTTAATACACCTGAAGCACCAGCAATGGCGGGGTCCCCAGCGCCTGGGGCAGCGATTGGAGCAGAACGCAAGAACACAAGAACTCCGCGGGAATTAAGTGAGGATCAGGTGGCTTTCTTAAATATTATGAGGTAGCCCAAGTATTCTATACGTATCGGTGACCGGGACAAGATATTCATGTCTTTCCTCCAGACCGTTCGCGGTTGACAGGCTAGCACCTGTATCATTTGCGTACGCTGTATTCAATTTACCTTAGGACATCACCTAGGACATCATGTAGCGTTTTTTTTGGTTCCTCATAGAATAACTTCACCGTTTGAGGGGTTTCCTACATCCATACACGACGATCCCCCTTCCGAAGCATATTTACGAATGTGACTTTCATTTTCGACTTTCATCCAAGGAATGCACCTGATTCAATGATGATCCAAACTTGAGTAATTCAAGGCCCTCAGAAGCATTGGGCCATAGCATCTACCGCCTATATAATCAATCTGAGGTCCAGTTATTTTTCACCCATCTTGACTACCGAGTGATCCAACTCAAAGACGCTTAGGCCCCCACAGGAACCTCCCTAAATTGCTTTGCGCCACACTCCTCGGTCATCGGCATCAAGGCTTCGTTCAAAGTCCCACAGAGGAGTAATAACTATAGGATATAGTAATAGTACGGCGCCAAAAACGCTGGTGATTGTGGTTATTTCTCCCTCACTCACACTCACTTGACTGATGAATTTCGGGCATCTGCAGAACCCACCTCCCTTCGATTAACTTTCCGTGGTCGACATTCATAAAGAGACTTTTACCCCAAACATCTCCCTGTAAAAATCATGCCGGTACTCTACACTCAAGGACCCATTGCCCGACAAATATATGAAGAGACCCAAGAGGTTAACGCGGAGTTGGAGCTGAGGGGCGTGGTTGCGGGCGTCTTGAGGTGAGCATTGCCTCTACCACGGTCGAGAACTCTTCTTAAGGACAAAAGCTTGATACAGGGAGTTTTTGGAGATGATGAAGACATGATTTTGTTGCCGACCAAGAGAATACGACCACCGAAGCCACACGACAGCCGGGTAGGCGACTAAGCAACGAAGCACCAATATTCGTCTTCGAGGATCCCCTTGCTGACTACGGAGTGCCTCCCCCCACTCTCACATCTATGAGGAGGTCGCGATCGCCTCAGCCCTCGAACAACCTGCGTGGCATGGCTCGTTTACGCGCTATCGCACCACTAGCCATCGTCGCCGACGTTCTTGATGCCGAGTCATTTGTAGCTCTCGCAGATGTCTCCCTTGAATGTGACCAGGAGAACTCTGCGAGAACTGGGTCGTTAGCTCCCGTGTCTGCCACTGCTCCAGACCGGAAATTCAATGCGCCAGAAGCTCCCGCCACGCCGGGCATCACTTCTGTGGGCACCGCAGTCGTTGGGACGATACTCGAACCAAGGACTAAGGGGCCTCCGCCTGACTTGGCCGAGGATCACCTGGCTTTCTTGAACATCTTAAGGTAGATCATCATCGAAGGACAGCTCCTCTGCGATCTAGAAAAGTGTACATATTTCCTAGCTGTCATCCGAAAGATTGCCACTGGTACAGTAGTGTGATACATTTCTTGTTCAGGGCTCCATCTGCTATGCGTTATTGGTATGACATACAATTCAAAGAAGGAATTCCTATATCCATACACGACGATATTCAGCTAGTATATTTACAAATGTGACTTTCGACCTAATCCTACAACGTTTGGTGTCCATGGCTCGAGTACAAAACAAAGAACGTGGATCCACATCAGTACGACTGAGTGGTGGTAGGGTGGAGATATACAAGTGGAATTTGGAATGTGGGTTTACAACGTCAGCGTCCTTGTAGGCATTGTCGTCCGTTGGGCTTGGTGAAACCCGGTGATATACAAATTTGGGATATCAAAGAAGAAAGAAAGGAACGTTAAATATTGTCCGAAGGGGTAGATGAAATCGAAGATGGAGACAAGCTACAGGTGAACGAAGCAAGGAGCACAAAGAGCAAGACAACGAGGCGAAGAGACCGACCAAGAAAGGAACAAAGGAGGTTATCGAACAAAGCACAAATTGAGCAAGAAGAGAAGAAGAGAGATATATAAAAGAGCGAGTGGGATAAGACAGAGAGACGAGGGTGAAGTGGAGGAAGAGGGTGAGAGTGAGGAAAACGGAGAGATAGAGAGGATGGTGCACGAGGAGGGATAAGTGTTAATGAATGGTGCCTCCTGAGAAAGAAGAGCTCGAAACAATCAAAGTCGAAAGAAGAGGGAAAGAATCAGATACTCGAAATACGCTGGCCCTGTAATCCGTGCTTCGACGCGATGGCCGGATTTGGAACTTACGCGGATCGGTTGGAAGACCATAAATCATGGCAACGTTGGTCCACTCTCCCGTTTTGAGCTCACGGAGGACGAGCGTCTCGAGGCGCGGCAGGGTGAACAGGCCGATGAGGCTTGCAACGTCCGCGTGTCCTCCGCGAACGCGGTACGCCTGGATCTCCAAATACCTCAAGCTTCCTAACTCGATCTTGGGCTTTGAGAGCGGCTGGTCGACATGACGGAGGAGCTCGGTGATATCGTCATGGATGACGAAACGCCTGAGCTGGGGCGACGCACGGAAGACGTCTCGCAGCTCGGTGAAGGTCGGCCAGCGGGAGGTGAAATGGAGTTCGAGGGTGCGGAGGTTCTTCAGTGGCGCGGCGTTCCATAGAATGTATACGCCGTGAAGGTGCACGCTGGACAGCTCGGGCGTAGATACGGCGAAGAACGGCGATAACGGTTCGTAGCATACAATGCCATCGCGGTAGATGTCGGATGTGATGGACAACGCCCGGAGCTGCGGTACGCGTGTCTTCTCGAGGAGCGGGAGAATCGAAGGAAGGCTACCGACGTGCGACACGAGCAGCGTGAACGATTGCCAACGCAAGCTGTAAGGCAGGATGTGGTTGAGGACCGTCGTGGCTGGTAAGCGCGTCGTATCCACCGTAACATGAAGTGGAAGGTCTGCTGAGCGGATGAGATATGTGGGCAACCACTCGAGAGAGCGGCGGACTTCGGACTTGAGGCGTCGATGTGCTTCGATGGACCTAGTGAGGTGAATGTGGCTCCACAAATTGGGCATCTGGAGCACAAGCTCTCGCCAACGGATGCAAACCTGGGAAAGCGCGGTCGGGTACAGTGGAAGAAGGGGGGACTTGGAGAATAGAGGTCGGTGGAGGTAGTTATCGTCCATGGGAATGGGAAGGAGGAGTCCGACTTCGAAAATATTCTCCAGGAGCTCGTTGGGAATAGAATCAACCCCCGTCGGGCGGGCCATGATCGGGCCTTGAAAGGGAAAAAGGAAAGGAGAGGAGAAACCACGCAAAAGCTGGTCAATAGCTGGAAAAGAAAACGAAGTGAAGAACGGAGAGGAAGAAAAAAGAAAAGAAAAGAAAAAGATGGCAAACGAACGAGGTCTGGCCACAAGTCGAAGAGAGCAGGGGCCAAGCCTGTTATGAGCAATCGACGGTCGTTTATTTATAGCAGAGTTCCTGAAAAGATAGTTAAAGTTTAAGGAGTGGATACGGGGTACGGAACGGGACAACCGGGCTTACTGGTTGCTTGACAATGAAATCTCAGCAGACCTCTCCATCCTATTGGGACCTCCCCTCCTTCCTCGAAAGCACCCGACGATAAATGAATCTCGCGTGGGGGATTTACACAGGGTCTTGGAAAATGAAAAGATCAGAAGAATCCACCGACGCACACAGGATTAAGCGGGACGTAAACGGTAGAGGGGCTATGACCTTGCTTTGGGGCGGAGCCAAGCCTTCAAATCCATGAGAAAGGGAAACGGTACCGAAATAGCCCGACTTGTTGCGCGTAAAAAGAAGACGCGGCGTAGGGGTAGCATTAGCGCAGAACGAGGAGAAAAGTGTAGCGTGACTGCTGCGGGATAGGGATAGTGATAAAGGGTTAGCAGACTCGAGGATCGTCCTGTACAAGCGCTCGATACGGTCTTCTAGAAACACCAATGTCAGCAGGGAAAACGCAGCCCAAGCTACGAATTTGACATACTTTTCCCCATCCCGAACATTTCTACCACGAAGCAGATCCCGAGAGAAAGAGTAATTCCGGTTAGGGCTGTCGCTGATTATCGGTGGTCAAGCTGATATATCAGTACTCAGTGATAAGTACTTGGTTTACAGTGATCCAGGAACGAATCTAGAAGAGGAGCAGGCAGCGAAAGAATAGAGCCATGGATGAGTATAGAAAGGAAAGAACGCAAAGAATGGATCCCACGCACTTACTACGGCGGTCTTTTATGCATTTGAATCAGTGGGGCGAGTGCTGTCACTGCAGGAACACCCATGGTGATAGTTGAGGTCTTGTCTCCCCAGTCGTATCCACTGGCACAGGCTGATTGGCCAGGTAGCTGGTCGTAGTCACGCCGACCGTCCACCATTGGGGTTAAGGCGGCCGTTATTCCAGAGAAATATATTGGACGTATCAGAAACTGGGGGAAATGGCCCAGTAAATATATGCCGGGAGAGAATATATGGAATCCTGGTGCCGCGACGAGAGGAGGGGCCCACAGAAATACGTTTAGATGCCTTGATCCTGGCTACTGATATCAAAAGCGAAGAGCAAACATTTGAAGCAATTGAGCGAAATGCAGCAGTGAAATTTGGGAAGAGCCTGGCTTGTCCTTGAAGGATGTGGATGAGATGAAAAGCGCTTTGATGCTGACAAATAAAATACTTTTGAATATCTGGTTCTCACGGCCAAGAAATCCGGGCATCGCGCTCACCAGTTTCGTTCCTAGTCCGAATTCCTAGTGTCGTCTCAGTCCAACAATCTCGTTCAAGGATTGAATGTTGTTGGAGATGTTGTAAATCGAGAACGGGAATGTGAAGAGTTCAGGTGAGCAGTGTGAGGCTGTCTTGCGATGGCTTTTGTCCTTTAATCATTTACTACTTAAGAACCACCAGGCGCAATAACAGGGAACCTATTCTTGTAGCTACAGTGTCCGATGGACCAGTCTGAACGGGTTTGTGAGCGAAGTTGAGGTGAATCATCGGTCCCTCTTTCTGTTCGCATCCTTCGAAACGTTATTTACGTCAAATTCTCATTCTCAAGGTGCCTAACTTCACGCGAAGTTTGTTGGCAGTTATTACCTTGCAGAACGACGCTAACTACGGTGCAACGCTATCTGGTCGGTCTCAGTTGAAGCACGACATGCTCCTCGATTATAACCGATTACGGAGATTGTTCAGGTTCTGTACCATGGTCGACGACGTATCGAGCCTCGAAAGTAAATATGCCGAGTACTGACAGGTTGGTCCCCCATGGCAGCTTCTGTCTTCGGTTTCCCTGCCAGAATACCTTCGACCACCCACCTTACTCGCGAAAGGTAGGCTATTTGATTCCTCGTTCCACTTACTGTTCGGCGAAAGCTGAGACTTGTATAGGGTATTTTCTTTACGTGATCACAAGTTGTTGACCCTCGTGGCCTACTTGCGGCAAAGCACGAATCTTTCTCGTGCACTCCTCCGGCCTAAAACAGTGGCTTATAGGCGTAAAGAGACACTGCATCGCCCCGGCCTCGTGGGCTTCGAGCGTGTGGAACGTGATGAGGGCTCATTTTAACCTCTTCTTCCGCGACTGCGAAGCACATACGGATGATTACGCCGCTCAAGGTGTTTCCAATTGCACGTAAAGCCCGACCTCGTCGTGATTCTAGAACGCGAACTTCATAAAGCTCTGACGCGTTCCCAGTGGATTATCTTTTCCTGCTCCCTTCGACGACCTGGGGGGCAAGGCCACGTAGCTCTCGCCACTTGTCTCTTTTTGCTCACCCGAAGGCAGTCTGCGTTTCTTTCCGCATCCGCCAGGTTCCTTGCAACCCCATCCATACGTCCTTTTGTTTCACAGAACAAGGAGCACAGGAATATGTAAGTTTTTTGAAGCATCTTCGACGTAGAGAATATTCAACCTCGTGTACCCGAAGGTCTGACCTCCGTCGTTCCGACACAGTCACGAAGGCCATAGCGGCAGCGCGAGAAGAAGCTGCGACTGTCCCTCTCAGAGAAGACGACAATGACGATGAGACCATTCGCGACGTACCAATCGACACCAAGATCAACATCGACACCTCTATCTTCGATGTTTTCACGGATTTCGAACTGGATTTGTCCTGCCTGTCGGCACCGCCTTCCCCAGTTGCGTCGACCTCCAACTTGCCGCCAGCGACCCCTTCGCCTCCAGCATCTCCGGTCCTCTCTCGGAGCCTGTCGTTTGCGTCTAACCGACTGCCGGCATTGACGGCCTCCGAGTCAATCAAGAAAGCCTCTTCGCCTCAGCTTTCAGCAACAGTCCCGACAGGTGGTCGGGGCTCCTGGCCATTGATCAAGTATGCTGGCCGTGGTACACCCATTGATCGGAACAGGCGATTGGAGTGGGGCGGATTCCCAGCCGAAGAAGCGGCTGAAGATGGCGTCCTGTTCTCTCATGTTCGGTCCACTTCTCTCGACTCTACTTTCCACCCCTCCCGGCGGTCAATCTCGCCAGAATGGAGTCACGTACCTTCAAAGTCCTCCTCACTCTCCCATTCGCACTCAATGCGGTCCTTCTCGACATCCGCTATCCACGAACCGCCTCCGGAATTAGCCCCACTCAAGATTGACGGTGTGAAGTCAGAAGACTGGGATTCACTCATGAAGACTGTCCTCGCCTCGACGAGCGAGCCTTCGACGTCATCTGCGCCTGTTCCGATAACCGAGGACCTCGAACCCGAATGCCCTTCTACGGTTACCGAGCCAGAGGCAAAGCCGCCCGTTCCGCCTGTCGACTTGTCGATGATATCCCCAGAGCAACTGGAACAATTAAATGCGGGTCTTGACATGGATTTAGGTCTGAACGCAGCGTTGGACCTTGGCCTCGGACAGCGAGGCGGTATGAATTGGTTCGACCTGGGTCTCCTCCCTACCTCTGCCGCAAGTGGACGCGAATCCCCTTCCGTCTATTCCTCGCAGGCCGTAACACCACGCCCTTCGCCGCCGGCGTCTGTGCACGCTTCAGAACACCGGTCTACCACCAGCACGAAGGCAGGCATGGACGGCAACTCTAATGGAACGAGCGTTATAAAGTCTACCCCACGGCCGTGGTGGCAGAAGTTGATGCTCAGTCTGAGAAGAGTACGCACGGTCATCACCATCCACAAGCATCGCTAGGTATGCCCTCAGCTTTTTTTCCGGATTCCTTGCGTAGCCTCTTACGTAGAATGCTTGCAGTATACCAGCAGCTACTTTTCGGATTGGATCGATACCACTTCTTGCTATTCATCCTCGACTCTTGACGGATAAAATCGTCCCACACTCCCTTGGTCTTTCCTCGACAGTTTTGGAACTGGCTTCACACTCATTTGATGCTCTTTGATCATTTCTACTTATATCGCAGTACATAGGAGCGGTACTAGCTTTCATACTCTTTGTTTTCTCAGAAATTATGATGCTTTTGAATGTCGATAAATTTGGTGTTTGTGGCGCACAATGGCGCTGACTTGAAACTTGTAGGTCTTTTTGATTTCTCTTCCTTCTGGGGCATTAAGAAAGCATCTACCACAAAGTAGTCGAAAAGGTCGGCATTCGTAGATATTACAGGTTGAACGAACAGATTAGATTAGATCCTTACGCACCTGATTGTTACGGCCCAGCTAGCCTTCTTCCGTTCACCCTACGACCCTCGGTCGAACAAAACTCACGAACTTGCATCTACAGTCATCATGCGTTTTGTATCAAAACCATACCTGCGCACGTTATAGTTGTGGTAATCTGAACACAACTTGATCTGTTCTGCTCTAGGTCTCCAAGATTTTCCTGGTCCAGCACTGTTCACAGGGAATCCTCCACTTTTCTCGTCGCGACAACGCTTTCACTGGCGCATTCATGCTCCAATTTCGTGATCAATGTTCCACGATACTGCTTATAATGTGTCAACCCTCCAAACCTTGGTCAAATGAGGACTCAGGCACATAACGGACGTTGAATTTGTCTAAATGTAGCTCTGGGGACTCTCCATTGGCTGAATTACGCTCCCGTGCAAGAGCCTCGGACCCCAAAAATTGCGATCAAATCGTGGCCGAAGTGGGCTTTCCTTGTTACTCCCTCGAATCCCGACATGATGAGGTATATTAAATGGGGAGACTGAGGTTCGTCGCTATTCTTGGTTTCTGCCCTCGTTCATTCAATATTCTGACTTCATGCCAAAGGGCGACGCATTTGCCACCGCCATGTTCCCTCCTTCCGCCTTGACTGGCCGCAAGACGCGGAAGACTCTGGACTCTCAGAAGAAGGAGCTTGTATGGCCTGATGATCTTGAGGAAGCGCTCCTCGAGGGTGAGTGCTGTCTATTTCTTCGTTCGCGTGGAGGACTTACATATGACTGTAGCTCTGCGTATCTATCAACCGCGTTCGGCTACAGGAAGACCGCTTCGAAGGTTCACAAAACGCAATTGCTTTATCGCCGAACACATCCGTGCTAAAACGGGCAAAGAAAGGACTCCAAAACAAGTGGGAAGTCGTCTCCAACAAATAAGCGCTAGTTCTAAGGATCCAGAACGTGAGTACTAGAATTTGTTCCATTTTCCAGTCGACGTTGAGCGGCTTAATCAGTCCTTGAGTTGATCACTCGACGCGATTACGGGCCATATTCTTCGGAAACGACTCATGGATCGCCCGCAGATTGTTCTCGTTTATCCAGTCCAGTTATCGCCCCAGCTTCGCCAGCAATAACGGACGGAACAGTCAACGAATATGACGACACTCCAAATTTGGCAATCCTCGACGCTACCAACTCCCCCTTCGACCAGATGCAACTCAATGTTGCCCTGTCAACAACTGGGATTTCTGCCCATCTTGGACTAGACGCTGAGATTATGTCTCACGGGTGCGATTTGATCTTGACCGCCGACAGCCCACATCTTTCACCAGTTTCCCAAGCGCTCTCCAGTGCGCGTACGCTCCCCAACCTTCCATTTGCTTCTCTCGCTGGCCGAGTCCCAAATGTTACCCTATTTTCTTCGTTCCTTGACCCAACAGTCGCCTGTTATTGCGCCTTCACAGTCTACTACAACAATTCGATCTTGATACACGCGGAGAAGACCTCGCTCACCTCTTTCATTCTGCCTTCAGGATCAGTAAAATATACGACGCCTCTACTGCCTGACTTCTGGGGAAAATTGATCTCGAAGTCAGGTCAATATTCTCTTTTTTACGAACCTGTCTGCGTTTGGCTAATGGCTCGTTCGCTTAGATATTGATCACTACACTATCGTCCAAGATATCGTTCAAGAAGGTATCATGCAAGAAGTGGACGTAACAGCACAGCAGCGATGGCTTTCGTTTACTTATGGCTTCGAATCTAGCACCTCCGCGTTTCCACATGCTTCCCATGCAGATTCATCGTTCTTCACAACTCCCGAACACAACATTCCGATGTCTTCGCCATCGCTTCATCCTTCTTTTGTCCAGTTCCAAACCGATCCCGCGTTTCCTCAGGACCCACATAGCCTTTATCCCTGTCAAGGCGTTGACTTATGGGGCGGTTCTGCGGAATTTCGCTTATACGAGCAGTCCTGCCCTCAATACTAAGAGCTCCTGGGGTGCAGGACATGTCGTGTCCTCCCTCGACCAATATTGCATCTGAAGCCATGGAGGCACTCATGGCTTCTCTGTAGTGAGTCTTCGCTAGAGAAATGATTTTGCGATACTCAAGCGACTTTCTAGGCTGGATCCAGAATCAGTATGCGTGTCTTTCCTCCCTTTTTGACGAATCTATCTTTATTCTCCTTAACATAAACGACTTTGCGATATCCTTTTTCTGTTTGGTACAACTCTGGGGATTCTGCAACAAGGTGTGGTGTATTATATTGTACTTGTAAACCGTAGTGTATGCGTGGCTATATCCTGCATGTCTTTCATACAGATAAAGGACAGACCATTTCCGAGAATGCGTCTTACGCTGGCGCGAAATTCTTCAAGGTTCATGACTCAGACACCAATGGGGGGGCGGACACGACCTGCTAAAGGTCTCTGATGCTCGCTGGTCCGAGATCGTTTGTGAATCGGGCAAATTGGCGTAGATCACCCGTGGCCATTCTTGGACATGGGCTTCTTGGGGAATCACATAAAACCTTTTTGTGGTATTTTCCCCACAATCGATTTTCGTCCCGGCGATCACGAGCGATACGGAGCTTGGCATTGGACAGATAGCTTTTGGTCGTCCCGGAATCGCTCCAACTCGGGGGCACTGAAGGTGCCCTGAGACACTCAATGGGAATAACTCGAAATTCAATGTACCTGGAAAGCTAATCCAAAGTCAAAATTAGGTCTCCATTAGTACCGCAGAGGAATATCTAAACGATTTGACATCTTCTGCCAGACGATGAACAATCCGTCGTCCTCTTGGCTGTTGTACTCAGCCTCTGGCGAATCCGATAGCCCTCGATATCGGCCTTGAATTGGTAGCAGAGATCACCAGAAATTGTGGATCCAGCTAGACCAAATGCAATCGTTTTCTCTTACTGCGAGAGCCTGATCCGGTCGGCTGGTGGAAGATTCGTGCCTGGTGCGGCGCACGCTTCTCTACTTTCCTCTTATGGAAAAGCCGATCTTAGGACACAGGCCGAAGCTGACGAATGATGGAGATTTATCGTCCGAAAAAGCCCTCAAGCTGCTAGCATCTTGAGCCGTGCCTTGGCGATGATAAATCGATTCTGACGGGGCGGCGAGCGCGAGACTTCGCTAGAGTGCAACGAAAATTACGTCCATGAAGGGTCTCCAGCCTCCGGGCCGGGACCCACACCTTCGGTCGGCGCTATATTTAGATTCTATCCCATATATAGTCACAAACGCTGCTATCGGGGGTGCGGTTTGTTCATCCCCAATTGCCCTCTTACTCGCGCATCCTAACAGATGGGGTAAGTCTGACTAGCTAAACTTCCATTCATGAAACAGAAGTTGGGAAAAGTTATAGAATACTTTAACCCTGTCTTTCGGGGTGAACTCTTAGTTGTTGCCAACAACCAACAAACGAGTACACAACAACTAGTATCATCGTTCTGCTTATATGCGTTCTGTGTATAAACGTTACTGGCCGAAGAAAGTAGGGTTTCGGTTCCACCCCTTAGTACGAGCAGAGCAGAGCATAGCCGCTCGAGAAGAGGCATGATGTCGATGCGTGCTTGGAGGCAGAGCCCACATAGCGTGAAGGCTGAGATGACGGGAAGTGGGCCTGGTAGAACATCTTCGCATTTCGGAGCAGCGGTCGACGTGTTTGACTGGCGGGAGGAGTGCGAGCTTCGAGGTCGATGAGGTCTTCGATGCTGACTGGAGAATAAAACGCTACCCTAGTTATCGAGGGCCAAAACGGGGCGGGAGTAAACGTCGTCCGCCATGTAAGATCTGTGCTCGAGGGGATGTTTTGAAGTGTATCCCATGCCGTGAAATACCCAGCGAGGAGCAGCGGAGATCCTCCCTTCCTTGGTTTAACGAGAATTAGGATGGCATGTGAAGGATGACCGCTGATGACCGTCTGCCATAGGTCAAACCGACAGGAATGATTGAACGAGAATGGTTAAACGAGTATGATCTCAGCAGTTGCTTGTTGTTCCATGTCGGACTTGCTACCTGACTCGCGAGGATATTTCTTGATTGGACCCTATGCAGACGATACCCAGAATTTCACTCTAAAGACATGACGATGAGTTGGGTGCTATTAGAAGACCACAGCCGAAGCGTTCTTTCGGTCACGACCTGTCTCCAAAGCCTACAAGTGAGGCGCTCCCTGGGACTTTCCCTAAGAGACGGAGCAGAGCGACGGGTCCGTCTTGGTCATTGCCAGCGCAAGAACACATCTCGGACAGTAGCTCGTCTGATAGCTGAGCGACCACATCTATATCGCTTTAGCTTGGGTTGAAGGAAAGACCACGATGAAGGATCCCAGGATAGTATGCTAGATTTTGATCGCGTTAAATGAAGTCAACAAAACTATGAAAGCACATACTTGACTTTATGAAGGAGGAAAAGGATAAAAGGTTCAGAAATGCTACTATTTTATTAGACGCTGAGACGCAGCAGGATGAAGCAAGCTGCGGATAGGGAAAAAATATTAAATTCCTGCACAAGAATATCGTATACCAGCCGGTGCCAGCCTGAAGGTACTTATCTTGTCCGGATATGAGGAACAACGGCACTCTTCGAATGAGACAAATCATCACCGCATGGGGCGGGGTAGCGAGCCGGAGGCTCAATTTAGGTTCAAGGGCTTTCTGGCCGTTGGGGCCATTCGAGAATGTTGGGAGTTGGTTGGGAGCATGAGTCAACTTGGAGTCAACCAAAGAGTCAACGTTTCAACACCGGAACGACTTGTCACGCGTCACACTCACAGAAGTGTGACCTAATGTCCATTTCCTCCAGGTAGTTGGTACTTAGTTTAGAGCAAGAAATACAACTCAGGGCATCCTAAATTAGACATACTTAGATACCTCTAACCCTTGGATTCCTTCAGTTGTTTAGGAGCGGAGACTTGTCAGCATCAACGACGAAAGTGGCAGCCACCGACCAAACAACAGCAAACTTGGGCCTCCCTTCTCCCCTTACGACCTCAGAGGTTTCTCGCAAAACCCACCATATTCTCCTTTTTTCGGTGTCAAACAACTTCAAAAGGGATAGAAACTACCTCTACACCCTCTCAAATTCATTCTTTCCGGTCTCAAGCGCCGCCAGATCAGCCCCAGGACCTGAGTTTCATCACGAAATCATGCGAGAATCCAACTTCGCATTTCCAGCGCAGAATAAAGCCTGCGTATGTATCACGTCTCAATTGTATGACCGGCGAGGTATGTTCTGGTGCTGGCATTTTTCTGGGATTTATTGCTAATTTATTCGATTTCCAGCGTTGGATACAACGTCGCCTCTGCCACTGTTCAATTCGCTGACACATCTCACCTATCTTACCTCGACCTCGCCACGGATTCGCGAGATCATGACGATGGATGGCGGGCTCGAGCGCCTCGTGCGGATCTTGCACGAGTTTTGCATGTGCCCACCGCCGCCTGAGAACCCAGCTATCCTCTACGGACTAACCCCGCCAAACGCACGCCCCCCGAAGCTCGCACCCGCCCTCAATCCCCACTCGTTCGACAAGCACGCTGCCTATCGTTTTTCGCTCGCCTTTCAATGCATTGTCAACATCGGTGTCAGGGGGAGTGAGCCGATCAGGAGCCGCGTTGTGCAGGCTGGCACACTGGACGTCGTGGGCTGCATTCTCGAGGCGTGGTTGGCCAACAAAGGCTTTGCTGTTGGGCCAAGCTCAAGCGCCACCGGGCTTCCGCGAGAGACGAGGGAGCAGAGGCAACAGCGGAGGTTGGCACAGCTGGAGCAGAGGCAACGAGAGGAAGCAGCGCATCTCCAACGTGCCCTGCAAAGGCAACTTCAGGTCGAGCAGCGGGCAATGCAGCAGCAGGAAGAATCTATGGACTATACGCCTTCGCCTGCCGACAGTTCCACCAGCCACATCCTTCTCCTCTCCGACTCTGCTTCACAGCCCAACAGCGACACCGATGCCTCCACGGATAACTCCATAGCCGCCACCCCTCAAGGCAGTGGAACCCCGACAGGATCCGTGCTCGTGCCAGCCCGCGATCGCAGTGGAACTATCATCGCACGACCTGTTTGGGATCAGCCTGCCACCGCTGCACCTCGACGTGCTCGTCATCGTGAACTACCTCCGGAATCACCTTCCGACGTTTCTCGAGCTGAAACGGAGACGGAAGACGATGGAGATATCGATATGGATCATTCCAGAGACAGTCGTCGGCTCGCTGTCGACTCCGATGTCGCATCAGCATCAGCGTCACCCTCACCTGAGCGGCGTTCACTAAATCGAACCCAACACATGGCTCGACGAGCTGTCGGCATCGTATCCGACGAACCTGCGACAGGACCAGAAGCACTGCAAGTTAGCGCATTGGGGCTCGATGCGGATGCTCACATCATCATCAACGAAGGTGGTGGGGTTGGTGTTGGTGACGGAGTTGAGGTGGGTGTGGAAGATGGAATCGTCTCGCTGGAGCAGAACGACGATTTCGCTATGGGAGCTCCTCCTGGTGCCCCTGGTGCCATTGGAGAAGGAACTACGCCCCGAGGGCTCAACCTAGAGCCCATGGCTGGCAGGCGGAGAAACACCGATGCCCCAGATGTCACACCTCGAGCAGCAATTGTCGGACTGCCGATGACGGCTGCCGCGACAACGAATGGAACGATCCGCGGCGGAACTCAACCACATCCGCCTCTTGGGCATGGACACCAACGCAATGCCACAATTCGTGGCCGACCACCTACCGAGAACGCTGCTGCTGGACCAGCAACCACCCGAACCACAGCTACTGCAGCTACGCCTGCCAACATCCTGCCTGGCAGATCCTCGAACATTAGTTCGAATGCTGGCCATCGCGACAGCGACTCCGGCCCGTATCGCGATGAGGATGTTCTCCTCTCCCTTCAGCTCCTTGCCTATCTAAGCAAGTACCCACATGTCCGACAAGCGTTCTACAAGCCTCGTGTCACCTTCCACCCTGCTTCCGTGAACCTTCCTGGTGCAAGGTTCGGAGTTGGGCAAAGTTCGAAGGACAAACAAAAGGAGACCGCAAAGGTACCCCCAACGGCCGCATCTTCAACTAAGGAGAGCATTTTCAGGGCTTTTACGAACGCTGCGGCGAGTGTGGGTAGCTCGCGCGGTAAGGATAAACAGCCTGCTTCTTCGATCAACGCTTCAACATCTTCTACTTCGTCCACACACACCCATGCTACTTCCTCGCATGCAGGCGCCCCATCCTCCGCTCGCCAAACCAACGTGTTCTCTCTGGTGGAGAGATTTACTTTCAAGCCTAGCTCAACAGAGACCGATCTACCCAATCCTCCTCCAAGACTGCCCCCAGAAATCCAATATTGGGCCGGTGTTATAATGAGAAATGCATGCCGTAAAGATGACAGTCGCGGTGGTATACGGCAATGTGCAAATAGTGAGTCCTACTCTCTTAATCAGCCTGCCGTTGCTTATTAACCTGCTTACCCTCAAGTGATGTGCGGAAAATGGGAAACATACCCTCGGGAGTTCGCCAAATGCCGACGGTGCAGGAAGGCGAAGTACTGCGGGAAGGAGTGCCAGAGCACAGCGTGGAGCGAAGGCCACCGGTTTTGGTGCAGTGCAAAGGACGTTGATGAGGATAACACCAACACTACGGGCGATCATTCTACAACAGCGGCAACCACCGACCAGTCGAACGGCAGCATCCAAATTGCACCAGATGCAACAGGTCTGACAGAAGTGCAAGTCACAGCAGCTCGGACGGAACGACGTGCGCACCGAGAGAGAACCCACGCCCATGCCCATCATCACCCTGTTCAACCTGCGACCAACTACGTCAGCCCGACGACGACGTTAACGGGGGCTAGAGCTGAGACGAGCATGAGTCGAGACCGGACGGTGCAGCCTCTTCCTCAACACCAGCATCAAGCCCGCACACGACCAGCAACCAATACCCGCCTGGGCACGTCACAAGCTCAAGATCCCATGAACACCAGCTACTTGACGTTCCAGATCCAGGGCCAGAGCCCATCTGCTGCAAGCCCGTCGTCTTCGTTGGCAAATGCCCTGTCGCCAACACACGAACAGGCAGGAAGAAGACGAGCGGAGACGATAACGGGTGCCACGATGCCGTCATCAGCCAGCTCGGGTCCGACATCGAGGATGATGGAGGTGCCACCAAATGTTATTCTACCCAGAATAACGACGCAGCAAACTCCGCTGCAGCAAGATTGGCCGATGGGTGGAACGTCGCCTGTTCCGCCGCATGCGTCGGTGTCAGTACCTAGTCCTTCGAGGCGGTATAGGCCGACTCCTCCGCCCATGGCACGCGGGTCGTTATTCGACAATAGTGAAGACGATATGGTCTTGGGATGACCTGCCAACCCCCGACCCCCGGAAGTTCTGCACCTCTCCAGCTTGCTTATCGGCTTCCCCTTTTCTCTCCATCATCTACTCGCTTTGGCTATCGACGCATCTTTTTTTATCCGTCATCAACACGGACATGGCATCTCCGCGCCTTCCCCGACACCTACAAGGCGCCTTCTTCACACGATGTATGCAACGCTCGTTGCATGGGTATTACCTACACACCTACAACTCGATCGACTACATCATTTACGAATCCTAGATGTGTTTCGCTTGCTCTATCACGACCTCCTTCATCTATGACTCGGGTTTCGTCTCCTACAAACATCGACCTCAATCCAGCATCCTCAGCATCCATCCTCCACCCTGTGACCCCTGATCACTACGCTCAGCGCCTTTCCAGCCATTTTACAACATTGTATCGTCACAGACACGGCTCACAGACGATGTTCGGCATGACGGCTTTCGCACCGTGATGTCCTAACACCAACCAACCATTACGGCGGCTTTCTCTTCTGTCCACCGCCTCTTATCCCCGCTCAGGGCGACCCTTGTCTCTTTATCTATTCCCGTATACTGGCTTTCAACGTTCCATCCCACACGGACGATTCGGCACCGTATGTGCCCCTCGATCAAGCATTCTCTCCCCCGACCTTTAAGTTTTCCTTTTCCGTTTCATCTCGGTTCATGTAGGCCCTCCACAGTCGTTCACTCGCCCTTCAGATCTCCGCCCTCATTCCTGCCCTCTCATTTACTCACACCCTCGTAGTACTATAATCTAAAATTCATGAATCTTTTCAAAATAACCTATTATTGTTTGCCCTCTTGATCGTTGAAGAGATTTCTGCCTGAAAGGATGAACAACGCTGATTTATGTTAGGCTTGCACTTCCAGGCGTGTCTGCTCGGAATGTAAAGAAGGTGAGTCCTCCAAGTTGAAAAAGTTGATTTGCAACGGCCTGATGCTAACCGATTTCAGCTGCCGGGCCGGCACCGCCGCATCCTTTTTGAACCCTCTCCCAGTCATCGCCCTTCTCGAATTGCGACATTTCCAGCAGCAAAAAAGGCTCATGTTTTCTTCATTCACTTTCAACCGCCGGCTTGCTACACGGCCCCACACAGTGAAGATTTCCTCGTGTGATTTTCCTTGTACGAGAGTCGAGGTATGCCTTTGTTCCTAAACAGACCAGAAGCCTCCTCGACGTCTCCTGGTAACCTTGTATACGTTGTTCGTGTGCAAGTACTTATACCTGCACGTCGCTTGGTGCTCCTGCGTCTCAGCGATGCCCACTCTCGGTATGTAATGACTCGGGGTGTCATCGACTTAGAAGTCTAACGAAATAGTAGCTTTTCCGAACTTTTCATCCTTTTCCTCCTTCTTGAAGTCAGGTATGTGCCCTGATAACTGTGTTGATCTCATTTAACACGATTCAAAGTCCAGCACACTATTCCAAAACCCCTCGCCGCCGTTGCACCTTCATACTTCAACCCAGGTCAATGCGGTGTAGACGCCATCAATCGGTTACCAGATGAGCTCCTCTCTGAGATATGTGTTCTTGCGCTTGCGGAGACCAAGACGGAGCCATCGCGCAGCCCTGTCTTTTCAGAAGAATTTCCGGTAGCGCCGTTCGCAGTCTCACATGTTTGCAGACGTTGGAGATACGTTGTGACCGAAGGAACGCCTCGCTTGTGGTCGTCCATCACCATCACCCATCCAAACCAATGCCACGTCTTCAGAACGAAAGTTTGGATGTCGTATGTGCAAGGACCGCTCAAGATATCTCTCAACCAGTCTGATAGCCCTTCAGACGAGGAACACCAGGCGACAACGGAGATCATACAATCATTCCTGTCTCGGGTTGACCTATGGCAGACGATCGCCCTTCATATGCGTGGCCAATTCCCTTCCCCACTCTTGAATGCTCTGGATCGACTGCGAAGAGCTCCCAACCCGTTGTTGACCACCGTCGAAATTTCGTTCCTGTCATTCGTCAACGGGAGGGAGGACCCCCGCTGGGCTGTACTTCCTTGCTTTGCGGCATGGGACACGCTTCAAAATATTCCGTCACTCACGAACCTCTCATGGCGGACAGCGTTTACGCCTGGGCCCCGCTTTGGCGCTCTGTTATTGAGGGTAGAGCTTCATTCTCCAATCAGCATCGAGGACCTTCTCGACAAGCTCATCTATTGCTACAACCTCCTCAATCTCGAAATTCACGATCTCTCCCGCCTCTCAGACACGATCACCGTCCTCCCTGATCATGAAGATATCCCAATGGACCCACTTCCCATTATCTCGCTCCCCGCCCTACGTCGTCTCTGCCTGAAAACACGCGTCGACATCACACCCCTTTTCGAGCGGCTACGCACTCCCTCCCTGACCAATTTTGCCCTAGTAATGAGGCAAGCTGCAGATTGGACGACCATCAAGAAATTCATAACGCTGTCAGGATGCAGATTGTACGAACTCATGATCGAATTCGCCGTCCCTCTCAGCGAGGCCGAGCTGATCGACTGCTTGGAAATGCCCGAACTCCGATGGGTACACAGATTTGGAATGCACAACGTGGAGGTGACGAACAAAATACTCCTCATGCTTCACCGGCCTGCACGGCAAGGTGTGCAAACTTGCTACTTCGAGCACCTCGTTTTCCTGTGGCTGGGTCGGTGTAGGGCTGACGTCGACCCAGCAATTCTCCTGCGCATGCTTGGGTCGCGCTTTTGGACCATCCAGGGTGCTTGCGTCCCTCCAGCAGAGCTCGAGTCGGCACGCATTGGTGTAGACGCAGATATGGTAACGGGGGATATGGCCGAGTATGAAAGGGTAATCAATACCTGCTCTGCCCGTATTAAGGGGTGGAACCGAAACCTTACCTTCTTCGACCGGTAGCTTTGATACTCAGAACGTTTATATTAACGGAACGATAACGATAATATTAGTTGTTGTGGACTAGTTAGTCGTTGGCAACAGGAGTCAAGCGCTCACCCCAGTAAACCAGGCCTCAGGGATTGCGCTGGGTTAAAGTATTCTACGACTTTTTCCCAACTCCTGTTTAATGAATGGAAGCTTGGTTAGTCAGTTTTACTCACATGTTAGGATGCGCGGGCGAGAGGACGATTGCGACCTTAGTGACTAGATATATAACACATGTTCGTCAATGGAAGAAAAAAATAAATAATCGGACCGGTGGCTGCTCGCTCCTGGCTATCTGTGCTTGTTGCGGGAGAGATTTTTCCCCCCATCCGGCCTTCATACGCAGAGATATGGCTTTAAAATCAAGTGTGAGGTGATACGGATCCTCGTGATGTGATCTGTCAAGCCGCTGTGGGTCCAGCTGTCCCTGCGCGACGAACACCCACGATCACACAGCGACGAATCATGCGAAGGTGTAAATATGCCACGGCACCAATCTCCTTTCCTCGGGGACTCCCCATCTCCATCAATCTGGCTTCGGGAACAACGATTACGGTTAAGCGCCCATTGATGGGCTTCTGATAAGAGATCATCATCAGACGCCTTGTATTCTCTGCAGTTTACGGGTCAATCTTTGTGGGTACTTCTGTTTTTGTTCCCATGAAGACGCTAAATGGCTCTGATTTCAAACGACAGTCCGATGAAGCGGGATGATTGCCAAACTATGGGAAAACTAAGACAGTCAAACAATTACACATACCAACTTGATAGAAGTTGAACTTTCAGCTTCAAGCTTGCACCTCCTCGTCCTCGTACCTCCGCCCCCCTGGCGTGCACTATGTTTATTTTATGGGATGCGAGCGGTAACAAAATCCAGGACGAATATCCCCCAGAAGAACGCAGAAACCTTCTTGAGGCAGAGGAGACTTCCCTTGACTTCGACCGTGGCAGCGTTGTCGCAAGTGTCGAGGCATTGGGGTCTGGAAATGTACTCGACATACAAGAGCTCGGTGACAACCATTATAAGGCACGTAGAGAGAAGCTAGAGCTGCACATCGATCACTTACTCCCCGAAACGGATGCCGATCCTAGACAATATATGAATGGCCGCCAGAAGTCCGGTTCAAAGCCTGACGTAAACGATGAGCTCTTAACGCATTCAATATAGTNATACTAACATTATGCGGTCCGTTATGGAATATTAGTCTCACGATCTATCTCTCTCTTTTTCCTCCCGTGTATAGTCGAATGAGGGCTCCCTTGGAATGCGCTTGATTAGCGCTCGATCCATGACGAGGGAGATGCCCAGTCCATTCCCGGACACACAGGACTGATCAGAGAGCGCAAGTATAAATGGCATCCCAACCTCCTTTTTAGGACTAATGTGCCATCAGATCTCTCTTTAAAGGGGGGCAGGTATATTCAAACTCAGCTTAGAGAAAGTGTGCCACTGGCTAATGTGGCGCTGGCCTCAACCTTCAAGAGTGAAGACAATGCAAATGGTCCAAAACGTGCAACAAAGCAAGTGCCTCGCTTAACGACACCTTTGTGGCACTGGCCCCCCGCAAATACATAAATACAGAACGAAGAAGAAAGGCAAGCCACTTGTCTTCGCTGTCGTTTCTATTGAAGCCCGTCATGTCCAATCCTGATAAGCTGGAAGACGGTGAGTTCCTCATTCCTCCTGGCATCCACCGCAACCTCACGCATCTCACTCAGGTTCTGATCTGAACGCCAGGCTCGAATGGATCGAACGAGACGCGCGGCTTACAGAGAAGTTCCGACGTTATTTCCTCGAGGCCCTGAGAGTTGACTCCGAACCCGACCAAGCCACCGACCAAAAGGATGACTCCAGGGAGGTCAAATCGCGTGAAGACTATTTTAGAGAGATGATCCTCATCCACTCCGGCAAGAAGATACCCAAAGACTTGGACGCTATTCAGCGTATCAAATTCGAGAACAAGATCCTCAACGACCCCGCCACTCGCCATCGCGTCATTTTCTCTCAATGGCCACGGCCCGTTGAGGGATCGTCGAAGACATACATCACTGAAGAAAACTCTGTCCTGGGAAAGATGACGCCCAACGGGATCCAGCACTGGGGCGCATCTTTGTTCGACTTCTACCGCACCCAACGTATCCCAGGATTGTTCAGCCTTTCGACGATCACGACCGGAAGCAAGATGGCCAACTGGTGCAGGGCGAACGGCGAGGCGGACTTCGAGCCGGCCAGACAGCTCATCGAGTGGCAGGACCAGCAGCCGGACCCGAAGGTGATTGAGCCCTGCGACATCCAACAGCTTATAGTTGACCAAGAAGCGTACGTCCATGGGCCAACATGGGACAAGGCGAGGGAGGCTAAGAGAGGGCAACTCGAGAAGTTGACGCCCGAAGATTGGAAGTTACCAGAGGAGGTACGTCGAAGATATTGACATTGTATGCGCTGAAGACCTGACGCATATACTCACTTAGTGGCCGCCTAAGTCTTTATTCGATCCAGCTGCATACCCGAAGCCGTACGAAACTCGAGAGCATTTCAGCTCCGAGTTCAAACAGTGGCCGTGGCTATTCCAAACGGTGCCTCGCCTCCAGCAATACATACCCCAGGCACGCCTTCCGAAGAAACTTATAGTCCATGACCCATGGCAGTTGCTTCGTGCTTCCGGCGACCGTATCGACAAGTCCACAAAATCTAAACCCTGGTCCGAAATGACGGACATCGTTCATACATACAAGTTGAACCTTTCGGAAAAGCACGATGCTCGGCGCAAGGAGGACGAAGAGGAGGCGGAGAAGCTACAGGCGAAGGAGAAGGAAATCCGCGAGAAGTTTCTCGCTGACCCGCATTCACGGAACGAACTACCAGATGGAATCGCGGTAGCCCGAGATGACGGACCAGGGCCAGTTCGGCCGCATATCTTCTACGTCTTGCCTCCCAAGCCACCGCTCGCTGCAGCTGACGAAGCGCACCTGTACCTCTCGCCGGCAGCTGCCATTGGTATAGGAAACCATTCCTTCGTGTACCACGCCGAATTCGAGGCACCGCGTTCGTTCCTGGTCGAAGAAAGGCTCTGCATGGAGTGTGTCAAAGAAGACTTGGAGGAGCTCCTCTCCGACAAGGACAACGGAATAAACGGAAAGAAAGTCGATCCTAAGTGGGAGCAAAAGATTGGCAAGGTGGTCATCAAGGATGAAAGCAAAGGCCCGCTGTACTTGAGCATCGCTAACCGGGAGGGTGAGGGTCTCGCCGGAAAGGATTGTCGCTATCTGATCGAAGAGGGACGACACCTGCTGAGCGCCGATTACGAAGGCCCGCTCCGCGTCTTCCACTCGCGCGTCAAGTACCAGAACCTCGAACGCGGCCAGTATTGCAAGCACTTCAGGGAGCACGACAAGTACATCCACCCTCTGACAACCATGACGCGCGTGGCGGCCAAGTTGTCGATCCAGTACGACGAGCACCTCAAGAGGGAGTCCGAGAACTACCAGAGGTTCCCAAAGCACTTCTTCGAGCATTGGTCTGGCTTCAACATTATTCGACCGCTTCATCATCCAGTGCCCGTCGGACCGCTAGTACCCCAGTTCTATGGTTATTACGTCCCTGACAACGATAGCGAGGCTGCGCCTGCAGGCGAGGAAGAGTATTTGAGCCCCATCCTATTAGTCGAGGAGTGCGGAAAGCCGATCAAGTCTGAAGAGCTGACTGCAGACGACAAGTCAGTTCACTCCTTTGTCCTTCCAGAGTGATTTCTTACTTACTGATATATCCCTAGATCCGAATGTATCTCGCTCATTCTCCGCCTCCACGACGCAGGATGGGTCCATGGGTCTGTTGCACAGCGCAACATCCTCGTCCAGCCTGGTCCGCTCAGCGGTTGGCCAGTCGAACGAGGTCTGAGACCGTCCATCAGAGGCGGGCTGCGGGATGAGTGGTCATTCCGCCTGATTGACTTTGGGAGAAGTATGGACTTCGAGGCAGACGAAAACGAGTCTATGAGGGGCAAGCAGCTGGACGCAGGGTTTCATGAGCGAAAGCAGGTTATGGATTGGTTCAACGATTTCCAGGGGCTGAGCGAGTAAGTCTGTATCCCATGTACAAGTTTCAGTGAAAAATTGCCATGTATGTTATGAACCTCACTTTGAGTATGCCAGCTTTTGAGATCATTAGGTGGTGGTTAGGAAACAAGCCATGTTAGATCTAGAGCAGGCAAGAGAGTTCCGATTGGTTGGTCAGTTTTCCTGTTGTGGAAGATCCTGCGCATGTCGAGTTTCAACGTTGATTATTCCGACATGAGGCTTCCTCGACACCACGTTCATCGAGTGGGTAAATTTTATACAGATAACTTACAGCTACGGCTAATGGTCGAAATAATTACGTTAATAATACGTAGGGGAACGAAGCGAGTAGCACGGTGTTGAAACCGGAAGTCGTGATGTCCATGAAGGAGGTGTTACGCAAGGGTCGATGTATGCAGCGCAGTGAGAAATTAAGTCTTCATTATCGTAAACGCATGAGCCGAAATCGTAGAATGTCGTCTATTGGAAGGTGAGCTTAAGTTATGTCTTGCCTAGGTTATTCGCTTTTATTGTTCAGATTGAGTCATGACTTTTCGCTTCTGTCTTCAACCTTCTCTTTCTGGTTCTGCGTCGTTGACGGCGTTGACGTCAGAGACGAGGCTGAAACGGTCAGAAAATTCCCTGTGCCCGCCTCGCTCTCCCTCACACTTTGCAACGTCGACGAGGGCGGGATCTTCGCCGATGACGCCGACACAGTCACGAAGCTCTCTCCGTTCTGCATCGTTGATCTTGAAGGCGCCGCAGAGGAAATAGAGACGAACGCCTTGCCATCCTTCTCCTTCAAGTCTTGTAATGTCGATGGGGTCGAGGGAACTGACGTAACAGATGCTGGTTCAAGACCTTTCTCTAGGATGTCCTCGAAGTCTTCTTGTCCACCTTCCTCCGCATTGGACACTTCTTTCTCCTCAGAAGCCTTAGGTGCGCGGTGCCCAACGGCGCCCACCTTCCAGAAGAAAGTCACCCCGAGCAGTGTGGCTAGAGTACTTTGTGAGACAAAACAAAAGACGGACTTAGGAAGACATACCAATTACACCAAACGCAAAAGCGCTCCAGTAAGCAGCGTGGTACATGACGAGGGTATCCTCTCCCGGAGAGACTTTCGTTGCAACGCTGTTATACACAACGGTACTCACTGTCACCCCAACCGCAGTTCCGAGCTGAGGAAGAATGCCTATCATTAGAACGGAGGTTTCGAAAGGGTTGCGAAGTGCCCACCTGGGTCATGGTATTGAACAGTGCACCACTAACGCTTTGCTCATGTGGCAATGAAAACTTGGCAATGAACAGAGTACCAGCGGAAAATACTAAGTCTGCTCCCATGACGGAGAGAAAGGATGCCGGAAAGGCGAAGGCCCAATATGTCGTCTCAGGAATGATGACTGCGAAAAGTAGACAAGCAAGTGTGGTTGCAAACGCGCCTCCTCCGACCAGCCATACCAGCGGGACGTGGGCAGCCATCAGTCCAACGAAGGCGTTGCACAGAATGCCTGAGACGAACATAGGCAACAGCCGTACGACACTTTGCATAGCCGTGTAGCCCATGTAGTTCTGGTAGTAGAGCTGAACCCAGAATGTCCAGGCGAGGAAAGCGCACCAATTGGTGAAGGCTATCGCCATCATCGCGGCGAAGCGACCATTTGCGCGGGTCCAGAGCGAGAGCTTCATGAGTGGTGGCGGAGTGAATATGGAGTACGGCGCGTTGGGGTTGTTTTGGACAGTTTCGAGATAATGCTGCCAGTAGAGGAAGATTGCGACGAAAATGACGCCAACAACGAGCAGTGCAATGATATCTAGAGGATGGTGCTCGTGATATGATTAGCTGGCGAGATGAAATCGGCTACGTACAGGGCGTAGACCACTTATTTGGCGCGACTTCTCCCTGACTTAAAACGAATACTATGAGGACAAGGCCGGTGGTGATAATGGATGCCCCAATCCAGTCAATACGTTTGTCGACTTCTTCTGAAGGAACATCCTTGTCGAATGAGAACATGCCGCCAAAGAGGCAGAGCAACGTTAGCCCGCTGAGCAGATAAAACGAAGAACGCCATGTTTTCCTACAAAACCATTAGTTTCGCTATACCATGTCTAACGAAAAACGCACTTCGTAAATTCCGTAAGGACGCCACCTATAGCACTGCCAAAGACCGCTCCGAGGGGTGCTCCGGCTGAGAAAGTGGCAAAGGCAAAGGATCGGGCTCGAGATGGAGGGAATGAATGGGCCAGAATGCCGAGCTACGTCGCAGCGTTAGTATTGCGGCCGAGAAAATAACGAAGACGACTCACCGAGGCTGGTATCGTCGCAGCAGCACCGATACCCTGTATACCTCTCAGAATATCAAGGGCCATGACATCTTCTTTCTATGAATATATGCGCCCAGGAACAAAGTTAACGAGGACATACCATTCGGGAACGCACAAGCTAGCGTAAATGCAACCAAAATAGTCGATCCGCCTAGAAACGTCTTTTTCCTCCCGTACACATCCGCAAGTCGGCCGAAAACGAGCAGGAGACATCCCTAATAGGCACGAAGGTCATCAACTTGACACAGCTTCGGCAGTTTGACTCACTGAACTGAGAGGGTATGCAGATACCACCCATTGCAATTGTGCTTCTTGCAGATTCATCTCTTTCTGAATCGTAGGCAGAGCAATCGACACTGCCGTCGCGTTCGCAATCTAAGACGGACACTCGTCAGCCTCATGCACGCGTTTGGGAGGAAAGCCACTCACGTTGACAATCATCCCCGACGTGACTGTAAGCACGATGATCCACGACTTTATCCAGCTCCTCGCAGCAGTTGGCGGGTGTTCCGCACGTAGAGGGCCGCCTTCCACACTAGAGTCTCGCATTTTCGCGTCGCGGTCCGCCATAGCCGTGTTGGCTTTGCCCGTGGTCATTGGCCGCTTCAAGGAAGTGCGACGTTAAAGAGGGTTGGAAGAGAGGACGAAAGAGCAAATGTGACGCAGAGGTGGTGTGATTTATACAGAGCAGGGAGATCCGATATGGTTTGTAAGATTGCACCAAGCAAGTCCACGTTCCGTCCTCCGAAGCGAGATTCCAGAATCCAATTGCGTCAATCGGGCACGAAGTGGCTGCCGCGAAGTAACCAAATTAGTTCTGCGGCGCCTCGAGGGTGGTCAGCCCACCTCCGGTTTGGCGGAGGGGAAGCGCAAAGGATCCGACACCTCGGTCATCTTCCAGGCGTTCATCTATTCCTCAACCTAGGTTTCGAGTCGAAGAGGGCGTACTTCGGAGAAACCCAAAATTTCATTTGTGCATACCGCGGCATCGGACGGCTGCTTTAATTATCTGATTAGATTCATCAGCAGAGGCTGCGAGCTCAGACGTTGCGTCTGGTGCTGTAGCTGGCAAAGTCAAGTCGCCATACTTCTACGAGAACAGAAAGGCAAGGAAGCCTGTCAAAAGCGTCTTCGAAAGCGCATCCAGTGCGAAAGAATGGCATTAGGTTGAATGAAATCTTGAGACAGCGATTTACCGAATTTCTGAAAAGGATGAACGCTGCTTCAAATTGAGAATGTGTCTTGTGCGGACATAGAGGCGGTTAACGCGGTGTTCATTTCAGTCTTCAAGCTTCATCGTTCGGACTGAGGTAGTCATGGCGTTTTGATCAAGCCTAGAAGGGCTGTGGAGGAGTAGAAGTTAGCGCATATATGCGTCGGAAAAGGCGCATATAGACACGTTTCCTACCTTGCGATGGTGTGGGCAGTCGAACTATGGGGGAAAACATCCACGGGCAGCAGATCGATGAACTCAGAACACCTCTTTGGCAAATCATTGTGTCCAGACGGTGTAGGCTTTTCCTGCTCCACGAGACTTTGTTCGCCATCGGCACTGTCAAGTTCCTGAAGATAAATTTCATTGGAGTGAGGCAAATTAAAGCTATAATTTGCCTCAGTGAGGGATGGTCTGCTATTGTCTGCAGAAGCTGCATGAACAACGGATCTGGTGGGAAGCTGTAGGAAGCGAGACGCCTCCGACGGGGCGGTATCGACACTAAACGTGTTCGACCCTAACAGAAGGAAATGTTCCAGGCACCCTTCACTCGAATGAGCTTAAAAAAATCCATAGAAGGCGAGAGATACGCGTATGTGCCGAGGAAAGCCGTAGAGTGACGGAAAATGAAAGGCGGCCAAACATTGGTATTGGGAAGACAATGCCTGAGCAAGGACGATGATGCTCCAGGTCCAGTCGAACAGTGTGGAGATAGAGAGGCGGCAGGGTGGTTGTTCAGTAGGCATTTGGGGCAGCTAAGTGGTCTCAAGCAAGGGGTGAGGGCCGGTGTCTGCGAACCCGACCCGTCGATTTCCTTCCTTGCCTACCTGCATGAAGTAGCACTTCCACGCTGCATGCTTGGAAAGAGACCCTAGGGCAGTCGAATCGCAGTTGGATAGCCTAGGATTTGTCAACAAATTTAGTGAGCATCCGCCCCTGCAGACGACGACAGGATTCTCACCTTTCTCCATGCAAAATTCTTCAAGACAGGCTTCGCCACCGTCGCAGTGTCAAAGTGGCGGTGCAGGGAATTCGAAGAGTTCTTGAAGCACACCCGGCATAAAGTTATAGCTTCGATGAGTGGAGAGGCGTGACATTGACGTGTACGACAAAAACTATGCAAATGTGAGCAAAAACATAAGATTAATGCAACTGACAGCCATTAAAGCGTCCTATAGATGGAACTTTTGGACGAGGGTGTGACGCGCTGTCGTTTCCCCCTACTTCCCACTCTTCCTCCACCAACCGCCACCCTTCTACTACAACCCTCTACTGCTTCAACTCAGAGCAGGTGCGCTACGGGAAGAAGAGACTTTTACTCCTTGATCTTAGCAAGGATCTCCGCATCCTTGAAGAGGAAGTACTCCTAGAGATACGTGGCAGAACTCGTCAGTATAACGGGTCGGTAAAGCTGACGTCAACTGGTACTCACCTCCTCGCCGACCTTGATCGAGCTGCCACCCCAGCCTGGCAGAAGCACACGGTCGCCCGCCTTCACCTGCGTAGGAATGATCTTGCCGTCCTTGTTGGGTGCACCAGGGCCGACAGCGATGACAGTAGCCTCCGGCAAAGGGTTGCTAGTGGCGGACTGAGGAAGGAAGATGCCAGCAGCTGTTTTCTACGGCACCCAAAGCTCGTTAGAATACAAACAATTGGAAAAACCACGTCCCCAGGTACATACTGTCTCAGGCTTGAAACGCTGCACCAAGACTCTGTCAAGGAGGGGAATGACAGCCTTGATGGATTTGAAGGTCGCCTGTGAAGCCTACAAAGCCGGTCAGCAAGCAGTAAGAGCACAGAACAAGACGGTGCACCATTAGAATTAGAGTGGGTGTAGTAGATGCTGATGGGTAGGAACAAGTTGGGAATAAGTTTCGCTGGCTGTGGAATGTTCACGATTTTTCGTGTTTGTATCGGGCAAATAAGGAGGGAACGATCACGTGCGTTCCAAATCTGAGCTCAGCTTACATAAGCATCGAATTCTTGAGCCAGAACGTCAACTTGAACTTGCTGTTTCTATGCTGTACTAAGCTGTACTACATCGTCATCGCGCTAGTGAAAGTATCACCTTCGACCCCGTCATTGCATGCAACTGACACTGGCAAGATGCCTCTTTCTTCTCTCCAACAGCCCTGCACGATTGTGAAACGCTGACAGGCTTGGAAGAACGGGCCTGGCGGGTAGATTTTTTCGGTGCAGAGTAGGGATTTCCAGTTACTCGAATAACATAACTGCGGTATGTTCAGCTATTGCTGTCGTGAATATTCATGTTGCTTTCCAGAAAGGCCTGCGGAAGAAACCAATGCTAAAACGGCACCACGAAAGTAATCGTTTTGCCCATGAATATCAACTTCAGGCAACGAAGGGCTTCATCAGCAGGAAATAGCTGTCGACCGGAATCGTGCAACGGACCAGCTCCATGCAGGTGTTAACCAGCGAAATCGAAAGTTGGGGTTGTTCGCCGGCGTGGAGGAAGGAAAAGGCGGAATAGTGGCGTGTTGGTCCGGTCATCCTTAGCCCGAGCTGAAGTGCCTGTTCGCACTGTATTTGGAGCTGCTTCACGGACGCCGGGCATGCAAGCACGGATCGGTGTCGACGGCAATGTCCAGTCGGAAGGTCAACAGGAAGGCTGATCGATGGTGTACACGAGGATACGGCCTCCGGCCGTGTGCTGGCTGGCTATAGCGGGCTATACACAGAACCTGCACCCTCGTAAAGTCGACGGTTCGAGAATACTGGAGCGGCAGGTCTCATGGCAGCCCGATGAATTTCCTGAAACGGTCTGAATGTGGTCGGCTATATAGTGGGTATGACCACGGTCCGTGCTTTGCATCTTCGTGCAGGATGGAAACCCTCTTCGACAGCAACGAGCCTGGCGTTGGCTCGGCCATGAAGTGCTTGTAGTTGGGTATGAGGCATTCGACTGCGTCGACGTGCTCTAGGATCCGTAGGACGAGGGTGGGCACGATCTCATGCTCCGAGGAAGTGGAGACCTCGAAGCGGGCACGGATACGTCCTACAGGAGGAAAAATATCAGAGGAGAGCGGAACGACGCATATATTTAGTTGCATTTACCTTTGTACGGCGTCTCCGGTGGTAGATAGTGCTGGAAGACGTAAGGAATGTTGATAATAGTGAACATGTCGGGGTTGACAAGCGCCAGCCTCAACGATGGCCTCGACATCTCGGTCACGAAGGGCGTGTCGAAGGAGTACAATATCGGGGCACGAGTCCGCACAATGGGTAACTTCGCGACCTTGTCGATGATTTCTCTCTCCACAAGACCTTCCTGTAGGAGCATGTCGACCACGGAACGAAGGTAGAATGACTTGACGATGGCGTAGAGGGATATGTGCCACGTATCGATGCCATTCCGGCCGTGCATGTCCGTGCCCTGGTCGAACGTCTCGTACCCATCACAAAGGCGGAACCGGAGCTGACCACTCATGACGGGCTCTTCGGGAGATGGTTGGTGATAATACAGGATCCCTCTCGCTCGAGGTGGGAAAACCGGAGGCTTGTAAACGGTAGGTTGAAACTGGTAGTAGGGCGTTATGAAATTGCGGTCGCCAGTCGGGTGGTCGACTTCGAGAAAAAAGCGAGCGGTGTGATGTCCTCCAATGGTGTGCGCGCTCTGCTTAACCTCTGCCATCCTGTCAGGCCGCAGTGTGAGGACCCCTCCTATAGGATACTTCGTCTTCCCAGGATACCACCATTTCATGGGTCGTTTCGGTGGCTACACAACCGTCAGCGGCCGCACGAAGATATGCGATGACAACATACTGGTGTGGTCCAGTCCGTGGAACCGTCAGTGTCGATTTGCGCCGATGCCTGTGCGCTACTTCGCCTCCTCCCCAAGAAATTCTGTTGGTCGTAAGTTCTCGGAAAATAAGGAGGTCGTGGACGAAGTCCGGTTTGAAGTCCGGTTTGAAGTCGCGTAGTTCGAGGACATAGCGACTGAAGACGGTTCATTCGGTAGTCAGAGCCCGAACCATATAATGCCCCGTATCCCGCGAGTTGATCTACAAAGGTAGAGACAAGCTTGACAGTGGTGGAAGGAGGAAGAGCCAGCCCGTGAAACACCGCGTCGTCGCGCTCCAGACTCTCTCTTACTTACGTAAGAAGCGGCTTCGGACTTCCGGGCCGTCACCAGGTTTGTAGGTCACGAAGTTCAGCGTTTTCTTGTCGCCACAAGGGAATCCTCCAAAGTATTAAACGTATATCTATGAGAGAGGTATACTATTACACGTAAAGACATGAAAATCCATTAAAAATCAGGAAAAGTCGTTCTGTATTCGATGATTACTCTGGCTTGATGCGCTTGAAGACGTGTCTCCTCAAGCCATCCTTGCCTATCTCCTCAATACGGCGAAGTTTGTAGCCTGCGACACGCGGTAGGACGTGCGCCCAGAGCACCCAATACAGGAAACCCAGCCCGAATACGGCCCACCCAGCGACAGCATGCGTCCAGTAAGGAAGGTCGACGTAGGGCTCTGCACCCTCAGGTGGGGTAGTAAGCGGAACGACGAACAGGAAGACGTTGACAGCGCCGAAGAAGGCCGCTGCAATGAGACCGAAAAGGTTGACGGTTGGCCAGTCGGGGTACGGCCGGAAGGCGAGGTAGATGATGCCGAAGGAAATGGCGGCGTTGATGACGGAGAGAGGATATGAAATCTGGCAAAAAGTTCCTGAGATATGGCGTCCGAGAAAGACGAGAAGCACTTACGACGTTGAGCACGAAGTTGTATGCGTCACCAGGGGGAAGGGCGAAAATAACAATAAGACAGATGACCCAGTCTGAAGGTGTAATGAGCAAAAGGCTATGACAACCAAATCCAAAGAACGTACGCAAGCCGAGACCAGTGAGAGGTGCATTGAAAGGCCTGTTGGAACCCCAGAATTTGCTGAAAGGAAGAATTCCTTCTCTTCCGAGCTCCTGGTTGACGCGGCCTTGCGAGAAGATCTAAAATATTGTCAGCTCCGGTGTTGGCAGACGAAACGTCGAGGTACGTACCACAGACAAGACATTGCCCAGAGCTGACAGAGCAACGAAGGTCGACAACGCACGCTCAGCCCGAGGCCCGTAAACATTCCTGAACAGCAGAGCTGCAACGAGGCGACCCGAACCAGTGATCTCTTCCTTCGTGGCCCCAGCGAAGTAGGCGATGTTTGCAAGCATGTAGAGAACGGTAACAACCGCGATGGCGAGAGGCCCAGCAATACGAACGGTACGTTTTGGGTCTTTGACTTCTGACAGAGCGTAGTTGACGTTGCTGAAACCGATATAAGACCAGATGACCTAAGATAGAGTGAGAATCTGAAGACACAAAAACAGCGGAGAATCGTACATTGTACAAGCTCAAGCAGAACGAAGACGCGCTGGCGGTTGTTCCCTCAAACGCATTAGAGAAGTTGTTGGGTTTGGGAACTTTCATATGTCCACCAAGAGCGACGAAACCAGTGATGATAACGAAAACAAGGACAAGGATCTTGAAGACACCCAGAACATTTTGCAAACGAAGACCCCACTTCAAGGCGGTTCCATGGAGGAGGAAAGCGAAAGTTATGCAGGCGAAGCCGACGAGGCGGAGGGTCCATCGCCCGGGGTCAACATTGGCGGCGCGCAAGATGTACTCTCCGAATACCAGTGAATTTCCAGCAGCCCAGGCTAACAACGCAGTGCAATCAGTAACAGGCGAACGAAAACGGGAGAAGACTCACCCAACAACACTCCGTTTGCAGCAAAGACTGATGTAATCAGGAACTTCGGCTTGCGGAACAGGTACTCCAGATAATTCTTTTCGCCTCCGTTCTTGGGAACAGCAGTACCCCAGACGATGTACACCTGCATTCCCGCAGCCGCAATGATCGCGCCGATGACCCACATGAACCTGGGAGTGCATGTTTGGACGATTGACGAACGTAACAGAATCTTGACTCACAATGACAGGCCTACACTCCCACTCAGCCCCAATATCGAACTCGGGGTAGCGAAGACGCTAGAGCCGAACGCATCAGCGACGAACCCACAACATAGATCTGCATGGCACTTACCCAGTGCCGATGATACGGTTGAAGATGATGAAGACCGCCGAGGGGAGGCCAATCTGGCGCCGCTCTGGGAGACTGTCATCGTCGCCAAAGCTGATCTCGCTGCCGGTCTCCTCAACCAGCGGCTTCTTCTTGTCCTCTTCGTAGTCGATCGTGGTAGCCATTCCGTCCGAAAGTTGCGCAGGTGTTCTCTAAGCGCGTACGTTGGGAGAAGGTGATGGGCAACAGAGGCACCGTCGAGCGCGATTGAAGGTTGAGCGTTTAGGCAACAGGGACGGCGATGAGGACATCGGAGAAGGCGAGTATATAGGCAAATTTAGCGTGGGCATCGCCCTTTCCGCGCTAGCTCGTCATTCTGGTGCCATCTTGTGCGGCCATCGAACCTGTGTGGTCGAGATGGACCTTGGCGGGTAGATGCATGTGGAAGAGCAAAAGAGGGGATGCTTTCGAGCGCCAAGCGGCAGAATGGATGTCACGGATTCTTTCGGAAATTCGTTCCCAGGCTCCCCGAGTACAAGGTCAATGACGAAAATCGAAATCTTCCTTCAAAAGTGAGCGCTAAATGCTCATTCTTCCACGCCGCTTCGAGAAACGAAAATAAGAAGCGTTTTTTTTAGTCGAGAAGGAATAGAGGAGAAGATGATCCGACTCCGAAGTCAATTTTTCTCTGCTTCTCCGCACCCAAATGGCTGAAGGACCCATAAGATGCGTGCCTAGAAGGCTAGCCGGAACGGGGCCACCCAGCCTTCGTACATTCACGTGGAACATATAGGTGCTCACAGTTGGCGTTTACTGGGCGACACCTTACACCTTGACCAAACCGAAATACGCCATCTTTGCACGAAGTTGTCAGGAACGAGATGAGGTACCACAGAACACCAAGGATCGCAAGCACCATGCAGCGCCCCACCCAAGGAGACCTGAAACATTTTATGAGAAACCAAGGGTTATTTAATGGAGTTGGTGCTCGGTATTCGTGAACCTTTTTTTGTCTTGCACCACAACCGAGGATTTCCTAAACCTCTCCGAGTAGAGACTCTAAGTACGAAGCAGATTTTTTTAAAAAAGCATTTGGACCAACTGAGGGAACGGGTTTTCATTCTTTCCACTCCCTTCGATCGTTGCGCAAACTTCTGAGCTCCGGTCGAGATCAATTGCGTCATTTCACTGCCCGATGATACCACTGACCACATCAGGTCTCCCGGACTTCTGTACAACGTGGCCTAAAATCTGTAGAAATTTTATTTTGTTCGTCCCATATGTTTTTATTTTGTGTCGTATCTTGGTCGTATCATCGCCGCCCGGAGCTTCATCCTTGCAAGCAAACAGAATTTCCTTCAGTGAGCTGACATTTTGCACTTTCCATGCACCCTCGTACGATATCACCAAATATCCCTGAACTACCGATAGAGGTGAAATAAAGACACTGTGTGGGATCGACAAGATTTTTTCTTGCTAGGAACCTTCAGGGCGGCAGAACAGTCTTGCAGGATGGATCTATTTATAGGAATGGGGTTGCCGAAATAGGAAACATCCGGATCATTCACGGTCCGCCAACCCGAACAACGCGTGCGCCACAGACGCCGCTCATGCCTTGCGCATGGAGCAAGTCGAGTTCTTTTGCGATGTACAGGGCATCGCCGAGGATGAAGCACGATCTGGACACGTCCATAGTGCAAGCCACTTCCGATAAATACATTACAGTTTTATCTCGTTCTCTTCCCAGAACATCATCACTGTTTTAATGTGCTGCTGGAGTCCGCGTCCGACGGCCTTGAGCCTCGGGGACCTTTTACGTTAGCAATGTAAGCTTATTTCAATTCAGGTGGCACGCGCACATCATCCGTCTCTCAATAATATCTCCTCGTTGGGCAATTGCTACCGAGAGAACTTTTGGCTGGAGGAAACAACGTGTTTGCATATGGCCAGGCAATGCCACACAATGACCACTTGGTGGTTCCCCGAAATGCTGCTTACGAGAATGCACACGCTTATAGCACATTCTGTGGGCACGCGGCCGTCAATCAACTTGTGGAACGTTTCAGGAATCATGATTCATGATCAAGTAGGCAGATGCCAATCTGGGCCTCAGGTTATGACCGGCGCTAATTTCCGGATAATGGTGCCGTAACAGTCATTCAGTTCTTGGATTTCCCATTATAGGGCCATTTCGCGGTCACAAGTTCCTACATTACACTCATGTGTCCGATAAACTCTTATGATAAGGAGGAAGGCGCAAAGACAATCAGCGAGGATCGTAAAATGACGGAAAAGGGTTGAAAAGTAGAACATAGAATATGATAAAGCACACAGATGAGTTCTTGCGGCCCAAAATTGAGAAGCAGCAAATAGTGAACGTGCATCTCGTGTGAAACACTCCATGTGCCGCCGCGGACATGAATACTGCATAAGCGCTACCTGCCCTAGTGGGGCTACTAAAGCCAGTCCAGGGCTAAAAGCTAAAAGCTATTTGCGGCTCTCTAGGAGTGATGCTGCCACCTGTATGCCACCTGTAAAGTCTTCTGGACAAATAAGGAAATGTGAAGGAACTGTAGCTTTTGGTGGCATCGAGCACGAACCGTCTCATGTTAGCGCTCTGGGCCAGCATAGTTGAGGTTTTGATGCATGCCTTCTTGATCAAGACTGCGGATGGCTAGCAATAGTACATCGAGAAAGACAAAAGTGGGCAAATACGAAACAACAAAATTCATTTCGGGATCTGTGGTGCGTCCGCAAGCCTTGACAAATATCTGGTAGATCACCGGCGCTAATTTCGGAGTTCGGTTCCTTCCGGGCTTTGGCGCTCAGATGGGCGTTGCTTGCGTTCACATTTCTTCCTGGAGTCTTGAATCGGACTTCAAGGTGGATTTTTAGTTACATCAGAGCCATAATGTTCCACAATCTCGTGGAGGACGCAAGGCTTCTGACAGAACCTTACGCGGCCGGGTAACGTTGAGGATTCTAAAGCGCCAAACTCTCCTGAGTCTCCTTACGCAGCCCGGTTTGCGGAGGCACCACGGGAGTATTTAAGCCCACCTTGCGCCACTGGAATTGAGCGATTCGCCAGATCTCTTGCCACTCCCTTGCTCATATCCTGCGACTCGAAATGATGGACCAAGTAGTTGACTGGGACCTTGAGCTCCCCCCTCTGATCAACGGCACCAACGATTCCCCGAGCCAGGCCATCATATGCTGGAAGTCATATATCCGCCACGTTTACTCCTCTCCCGACGACATCAAGAACGCAACTGTCATCGCTATTCGATGGTTCAAGAACGTCGAAGGCTTGGAGCACGAATTTCTTGCGGTGACCGTGCAGCGTCGAGGGAGGGGTACGGCTACACTACGCCTAGAACGACGTCCGTCTCGAGATCATGTCAACGACATAACCGACGGCTTTGTTGGCAATCCCGAGGTTCTGGAGGTAGGTCTTTATGCCGTGAAATGGAGACTTGAATTTGATCTAATCTCGAATCGTAACTAGCAACTCCCCCCTGCGATTCATGAGCAATTGCGACGGGATGTAGAACAGGAGAAGAAGGCACTTTCCCGCCGTGTAGTTTGGACAACTATACAGAAGATTCCAGACAAGAAGGAAAATGTCCAGAATAACGACACCGTTGTACAAGTGCGCAACTCCGACGGACAGCTCAGCTGCTGTTTCGAAAAAGTCTCCCTTGTCGCCACCTACTCCTTCGAGACCCCTTTCCCCTTCCGCGACTTGGTTTTTGCGGCATCCGAAGTATCCCAGCATTCGGACGCTTATTTGCTCTTTCTACAACAATGCTACTGGTTCTGTCGAACCATAGTTGGGGTTGTCGTTAAGAATTACCCGTGCGCTATCGAGGAGGGCCCTGCGTTCAAGGCTAGCGGCACCTATACTGTGAAGGCGTTGCGGTTCCCGCCCCTGCAGATTAATCAGGACAACAGCAACGAGGTCCAGACAATTTCCGACAAGTTCAAGGAATCCATTCAGAGGCATGACGAAGAGGTACAATTCACTCATCTCTCTTCAACAAACACCTTTGAAATAATCCACTCAGATCCTCAAGAAATACATGGACGGTGCAGGCGGGAAAGCCATCGAGAAAGAGCGTGCCGACAAGGAGGAGCAGCGCCGCAAAGATGCTGAAGAACGGGTGCGCCGGGTCTGCAAAGAGCGAGATGAGTTGAACGAGAAGGTAAAGCAAATGGAGGAAGAAGTTGAAAGGCGGAAGCAGACGCAAGCTGGCTCGCTCAATTAGAAGGTTCGCTCGCCGGAAAGTTGTCGCAGTTTCTCGTTTGATATTTCCCTTTCCTTTCATGTTCACCTGTATATGACGCACTTGGATGATTAGCACGATGACTCGGAGTTGTACTTAGTTCTGGATACCATAAACATGCTTAGACTCTCGAGCTTCCGTAACCTGTTGTTGAGCTTAACGTGTACACTTCAATTGACTGCGTCCGCACCTAGGAATGCGGGAAAATAGAGGTATAGAACGAAGACCTGCACGAAGACGACTCAGAAGGATATATATCTTTGCGAACATTGAAAAGCCGAACAACTGATCACGTCCTCAGTCGATGCAGTAATGAGGACAATTATGCTGAGCTGAGAATGAATTCAATTCGCTCCAACATTCAATTTCCGCCTCCGGCATTTGGCCTCGGCGATTGTGTAAGGCATTCGGTACACATCGAATAATTCAACATTCAATCTCTCAGACCCAGCGATGGCTGCAAATCCCACTGCAACATCATCCTCCCAGAAGCGCAGTAAAAGCCTCTTCTGGCGCTACGGCGGCTACGCTATCAGGCGCGAATTTGCTCTCGATTGGCTTTCCCGCATTCGCAACCAGAAAAATGAGCCGCTTAAATACAACGACAAGGCATATCCGATCACAGTGCTTAGTGAACTCTTTAGGCAGGAGATCCCATGGGCCATGTTGGAGTGTGGAGAGAGCGACAAGGAGACCTTGGAAAGAGAGTACGCCGTAATCATCGTGCAGAAGTGGGAATACCACGCATATGAGGACACCGACTACTCAGAAGCTCCCCAGTGTATCCCCCGTCCTCACGACGAAGAGGCACGTCAATTTCTCATCAACCAAGGTATTTGCGCTTTCTAGTACTATTTCTGAATATCACTCTGACTGTTCCATGATTTTCAGGAATTGATTCTAAGGAGATCAGTTTCAAAACATTTATTGAACACCAAGACACTCTAGCGAAGATTCGAGTGGATTAAATTGCACGGGAGGGAGGAGGTTCTGATCCTGCCGGAAATGCATCCCAAATACTTCATGTTCTCACTTTCGTTACTCGCCTTCCTGTAAATGCCTGTGAATTCAGTGACTTGCGGCAGTGCTCCTCAGAGTCCAGCCCTACTGTCAACTATTACATTCTGAGGTTGACAGCTATAGTTATTTTTTTGCTCATACGTACCAATAGGGAGCGACCATTTGTTCCCTGGAATGCCTATCTTGTCTTCATGACTGCCTATTTACGAATTGAGATCAAGAAGCAGACGACTCGTCGCGGACAATGCTAGTGAACAGGCACCCTGGCTTATGTCTACGGTATCAATGACGCTACAGACTGCATAACCACGTATCACGCTCCAGGTAGAGCAGCAGAGAAGTCTGGAATAATTCCTCAACAGGTATGGATAATACATAGCACCGCAGTCACTGTCGAATCTGTGTCCCGGAAATGACACGCTGGAAAAGATGCTCGTCATGTAAAGATATCTTTTATACAGGGTGAATAGGTGGTTGGGGCCCATAAGACCCGAAGAGCTAATTTCCTCCGGTCCATCTAAAGAACAAATAAGCCGAAGCCAGGCGAGTATCCAAAACTGATCACTCACACAGCAGGCCCTGGGATAGGATATGCCTGATATCAAGTGTCAATAAGCATTAACTTGTGAGAGAGAACGCCGATGATCGAGATATTTGACTTACGCCTTTATCTATAAGAAAAAAATCAACAATCAGCAACAATAATTGCTCCTAGATGAAGGTACTTACTTTGGTATACATCGAATACAATTCCAGGAGTGCTTCCCGAGTACGCACCAGGGAAGGGGACAAAGGAAGTGGGGAACGCAGTTCCGCTGCCGGTCACCTGTACTTGGATGCAGCTGGGGTAAACTTGAGCTCCAGGGTAGCTGTAAGCTGATTGAGATATAATTTTCAGTTTTCTTCCGTAAGCATTTGGTCCTTGACGGCATACCAGAGTGAAGGGCGATACTGTGAACGTTCTCGTTAATGAGCAATTGCACCGGGATCAAGTTAGGAAAGCGTACATCTCGTGTCGAATAATATATTGGCCGGGCTGAAGCCTGGGTGGGATCCTGAAAGTGTAGATGTGGTTTGAGGCGTAAAGAAGGTCGGTAGCGGCCCATCTGCCATCGGACGTCTTGCCGCTCTCGGCAACCTTGAACCAGACCGCACTAATAGACGCAGAGAGGATATCAGAACACCAAAGACGTAAGGAAACGAAGACTAACGAGCTACCGGGATTCCACTTGGTGATATCGCCTGGGGCGCGGGCCATGTAGGTGATGACAGGGCCCTGATAACAGTATATTCTGAGTGCTATTTGCCATCTAGAACGCGAACAGAAGCCCTTACTACGTGGCTGTCGGGCCAGGTTGTCCAGTTCAGGGATACTGAAGAACCGGCGGCGAAAGTGGCAAAAATCGGAGCAGGGGCAGAGCCAACAACTCCACCCTGCGACCATCCATTGCATTGAACACTAGGGTAGAAATTAGCTACCACCTGGGTGAAAGTAAGGAAAACGTCACTCGATAAGGGACAAGTCTTCAACAGGGCCTGCGAAGCGGAATCATCAGCACAAAATTCACGATATGGTGAAAGAAGAACTCGCCATTTCCAGGTATTTTTCGGACGATACGTTGAGGTGCAGGGTTCATGTATGGGTCCTGGTAAGGCAGGTAGCCTGTATACTTGGCCGACCCAGAAACGATTTCCTGGACATAACCATGGCCGTAGACCGTAGTGACAACAGCGGAGATGATTGCAGTGAACAAGAGAGACTTCAACATCTTCAAAGACGCGGACGGGGGGTCGCACATCATGAAGCCCTCAAGTGAGGCTTTTAAGCTCTGCCTAGCGTCCCAAACGTCTGCTCGGTCCGGCGCGTAATGAGTGCTTTCCGCCCTAAGCACAGCGTACAAAAGCCGCGTGATAGGCTCACGCGAGCCTTATTTCTTGACACCGGACTAGGTGTTTTGACGTGTTGAGAAGACCTGGAGAAAGTAGATGACGCAAGGAAGCAGAAGCAAGCGGGACGTTTAGCGAAAATATTCCGAAAGAGAGAGTCTGCCTAGTTCTGGCTGCAGCTTCGCGACCGTGCACCTCAATGCGACGAAGTTGTCCACTCGGCGGGCGATGGATCGCACCCGTGTAGAGCGCGTGCACGTCTGAGAAATCAACCTCGGAAAATATCTGGAAGAGGATAGACGAAGAGGTCAGTCATCGTGATATTTGGTATGACTGCAAAACTGAAAACCCACTCTGAGCTCCTGGTTTCTGCCTGATGCTAAACGGATGTAAGCTTAGCCGGGGTACAGCACGACGAACATGTCAGAACAAGCCTCTGAGCCCGGATCTACCTCTCTTAATTTTCGATGAAACGGCTCCGGAACGACCTCTGTGCTACAAGTCAAGGGTATAGCATTCGAACGATATTCTTTAAACAGATTATAAGTTAGTAAGAGAAGAACGTAAATATGAGTCCTGCCAGGAGGACAACTGAAGCCTCCATGAGGGGCCCGTTCATTTTAGCCGCCGAAATATATCCACCGATCGACGCAATCGTCGAATTGCCCTTGAAGAGCTTGGCGCCGTCATCCAGTACAACCAAAGCTGCACTAGGACCAGGGAGGATCAGCCGACAGCCATTCTCGCAGTTCATCTCGATGGTATGCTGGTCGCCTTCGAGGTTGCCATTGTCGCCTACGGTCTGGCCGGCCCACGAGATATTGGTCCTCTCGAGAATGCTCGGGGCCTCGAGGAGTCGGTACTCGAGCCCACTCGCAATCCCGGACGGAAGACGGAACTCCTGTGGCTCCTCGGCGTAGTTGATGAGAGCCAGTTTTCCGCGAGTCGTCCCCGCGTTGTCGTAGATGGCGTAGGCGGCCGCAGTGGCGTTCGGCGAGGTCATCGAGTTGTTGAGGTTGAGGTCGACGACGACGCTGCCGCCAGGAGAGGTTATCTCGGAGAGGAAGAGAGCGCCGTAGTAAGGCGAGCCAGTGCGCCACCCAGGCTCGGTACCGGTCTCCGGGGTTGGTGGGTCGAAGAGGTTGTATTGAATGTTGAACTCTCGGGTGTGAATATAGATGGAACTATAGTTCATGGTGGCGGCCTTCAGACCAACATCGACGGACCAGAGGGACATTGCGAACTACAAAAATATAAATATTTTGGTTCCTTAATTACGGAAAGGTACTCACTATCGACGATATGTTGGTTCCTCCACAAGCGATATTATTATATTCTGACATGATCACCGGAATACCGAGTTCCTGTGCACGTAGAATCCCATCCCGTTGCCAATTGAGATAGTCCTCCACTGTCGAGGAATGGACCAAAGGAGTCAGTATTCGGTAGGGGTTAGGAGGGTAAAGAAGCTGACTTACAATTGGAATGGGTGACGTAGTAAGTTATGTTGGTATTCTTCGCATTTACGCCGCCACAGGCATGTTGTGGGTATCGTTGGACCCTGACTATCGGTCAGTCATTGAGAATCTAGACAAGAAACAGAGATACGAACGAATAAAACTTGTACTGAGGATACTTGTCTAAACCAGCATCGAGAATGTCCTTCAGTTTCCTGCAACATCATTAGCAGAGAAGCAATCACCCAAGTCTCAAATTGTCTCACCATCCGCAGCAGATAGTTGGTCCTCCAACGATTGGCACATCTGTAATAGCACCGGCTTCCTCTAACGCGTCTAGGGCCCAACCGATTTCGGTGATCTAATAGAGCATGAGTAAGAGACAAAGGCATTTTAAGAAAACGTACGTAGGTTTCAATGTCATAGACTTCTTTTTCGCCATGTCCAGCATAGAGGTCTGGCTCCTAAGAGACGCTCATTCAGAGTCACCATGTCTTTCAGAGCGCAATAACTCACATTTCCCAACATTAGCGCTTCAAGCCTGTCTCCCAACTTCTCGCGAGCAGCCACGCCCAGTGTGGTGACGTTGGTCCAGTCCTCGGGAAACCTCATGCTCAAACCAATCGTAAAACGCATCGGTCCAACTTTGTCCGCCATTCCATTCAGTATATCGAAGAAACCTGGGCCGAAGTTCACAGGTATATCGTTGAAGTATGCGTTAGGGTCGGTGTGCTCAATTATCGTTGTCTGGGTCGGCACATAGGTGGATCTATGCTGCTAGGTCAGAGAATGCAAAGTGCTTCCAAGGAGCCATGCTACGCACCCATCCATGCCGTTTCCTCCAATCCTAATATTCAAAGGCAGTGACATACGCGCAGCAATGTTGCTCATATAGTTTTGCATGGCTGTGGGTTGTCTGTTCACAGACTGACCCCCTGCCAAAACGAACCCCACTCAGATGGACTTGCAGCCGGGACGCACAAAAAAAACTCACATAGCGTGTCAAATGAGCTGAGCTCGTATGAAATCCCGAGGTAGTTGTCGTCAATGATATTGGCGAGAGCGTCTGCTGGCGGCTGCGGAGGGAATGACACGTTCAAGGGTGGTCCCCCAATGGTTGGGTAGACCGTCCACGCCAGGACAGCCGCGACCAGAGCAAGTCGAACCATGTCGAAGTGCGCGGAAAAATTAGAGTAAGACAAGAAAACCCGTCGTCGTGGGCATCAACGTCGACCATCTTTACGTTTTGGCTTTTGGCTTGTGGCTGGCTTGTGGTGGCGAGAGCCAAGAATATTTGGCTTGGCACGCTCGGCTTATCGGCTTGGCGTGCCCACCACACTTCTGACCTTCTTTAGTGCGTATCTTGAGTTTGAGACGTCGTCCAACGTAATTTTTCTATGGCTAAAAAATTCGTGTCAGAGGGAAGAGCTAGTTCATCCTCAGAATGGTGCATGGAACAGCTCTCGTTAATCCTGCTCACCGCCAGCAGAAGCCGCAAGTCCTGAAATTGATCTCTATGTATAGCATTTTTGCTTCTGATACATTTTATGGCTTCCTTCGTATTTCATTCCAAAGTCGAGAGCTAATCTATGTTGAGTGGCGAAGGTGATACGATGGAGGGTGGAATGACCTTGCTCGTCCTAGAATAGTCACGAACTGACGAGCAGAAAACTTCAAGAACCGATGAAACTGTTTAAAATCTATTTGTGTCAATCTCCCTCCAGTCTCTCATTATTGAACAATAAGTTATGGGCTGGATGGGAAGGATATGAATTAGTTATGGTGCCAAGATGAAGGATAATGTCGCCAACAATTAGGTAGAGACGTGTAAACAGTAATGTTATAATAATTACGCATCTTTTGACGCCTCTGATAAGCGAGGACATGAAGCGCCGACGCCACACAACAGTAAAAGCGGCCAGAGACGGATGGGATCTCTCGACAGGATATGGTGGTCATAAGCGCCAGACTGGTCACTGTTACGAGCGTGATCGCTTGGACCACACCGCATCACCGGTCAAGACGTCATCATCCCTCTTTATCACGACGCGTATGCGTCGCTCTCTCTCTTTCTCTCGTTTGTAGCACCTTTATTCCTTTGTCTACCTATAATGTGTATATATACCAGTAGCCTAGATGGTCTCACCTCAGTCCAAGTATTCGGTGACTGAGGTGAGCCACTTATGTCTTCGCCCATATTTTACTTTAACTAACTGTACCGTAGATTATCTCTTATTTGTCTATCTAGGTACAGAGCCACCTCTAATATTAGTCCAAGTATTCGGTGACTGAGATTATCTCTTATTTGTCTATCTAGGTACAGATTTCTACAGTCACAACATCGGTCACCCTCATGTTTCCCTTCTCCCTCATCATGGCCGCGACTGCTCCTCCTGAGATCCAAGTCTATGCGTCGTTCCCTCATGCTGTGGCGCTTGGCCCACCTCAACCTAGATCCCTTCCATTGGCTTGCGGTCCATTGCTCACCCTCCCAGTAGAGACCCTCAACGCACTGCGTCTCGCAAAGCGCCGCACAGCGATGGATCGCTATGCCATCCGGAGCGTCCGTTGGAGCAGAAGGCCACCTTTTCCCTTGAGTCCCGCCTCGTCATGCATTGTTTGTGGACTAAATCGCGGCTCCTCCCCAGCCGCAGTCCACCGTTCTCTACTATCACATCAGTGACGAGGAGAGGCAAAAGATGTTCCCAGTCGATCCTAACATCACACGCACAGAAGTCACTTCTAGTGGTGCCACCACTTGGAGGGATCAATTCCACGACGACGTTAAGGAGTGGGATGGAGGGATGTGTGTCTTGACGAGGCTGCCCCAGCAGTTATGCGACGCCGTGCATCTCCTGGCCCACAGCAAGGGTGATCAGGTATGCCACGCCACTCTTACTCTCAATCTGTCTCGCTCACTGTCCCAACGGTGGTAGTACATTGAGAATTATACTCAGCGCCGCAGTCGAGACCCTACTGGAGGCGACATCATACGGAACATCGACAGTGTCCGGAACGGACTTTTTCTCAACAGGTTCACTCACGTCGCGTTGGGTACCGACGTCGCATTCTTAACGGCACGTACTCTTGTGCAATATGTACATACTTGGAGCCTGACAGCGCCAATGAACAGACACCTAACTTTGCGATGACCACGGCCGACATCGACCTCACGGCACCGCCTGCAGTGAAAGCGTGTACCACACATCTCTTCCGGCTTGACACACCAACTTTTCTCGGCGGCCTCGGTGCCCCCCCTTCCGGCTCTCGACTCCGGATTTCTGATAATCCTGAGTGGCCCCCTCCCATCCTCTTTGACGCCGTTTACGCCGGCGCTGTACTTCACCATTTCGGCACCCAGACACTGAAAGATGAGGTCGCCGCGACTTGGAAAGACGCCTTCTACCCCGGTGGCGTCATGGCCGCGGCACATGCAGGTTGCAAGGCAATCGCGGATGAAAGACCCGCCACCGCGAAGAGGACGCAGAGCCAGGCACAGGAACGTGCGGCACGCCGTGAAGAAGCTCGCGGTGCCCCCGACGCCTTCGACATGCTCATGACTCTGCCATATATCATGGTACCACGGAGAGAGCTGAAGGCTATGTTGAGAGAGGCAGAGGAGAAGGCTAAGGCGACGGAGCAGAGACGCGTGCAGGAGAAAGTTCGTACTTGGAGGAAGCAACTCCCTGCCGATACAAGTTAATAAAGTATGTTCCCGAAAGGCCTCCCACGCGGTGGCCAGGAATCACAACATCTGAATGTCTACTCTCGTGCAAGGGGATGCACTCTATACATCCCACCTGGTCCGGAAATGATATGATACTTGGTCCTTCGAAGAAATAATTTGTTCTAGCTCTCCGCTCCTTTCTGGGGCTCGAAGTCGCGATATAAAGCAAAGCAGTCTCTCGCGTGAATCGGGTCTCGAAGATTTGCAGCTGGAGGAGGTTTTGCTTCTGTTCCCAAGGTGCTGGTGAAAGATCATTCGAAGTTGGAAACAAAGTCGGTTCGATGATGGTTTGAAGCAAATTTGAAGGGGGTATAGGATCGGGTACCTCGGTCCGATGTTGAAGACGCCGTTGCCCTTGGAAATAAATATATGAAAATAACACTTTACAAACCCCGGAGCACTTGTCCTCTCCTGTTCTCCCTCCCTCCTCTTTGTCTGGGTCCGCTGACCCACCTTTTCCTTCTCAGTGTACCCAACCGCACTTTTTGTCATCTCCCCGACGCGCCTTACACAGCGCAGGCGCCGCTCGTGCTCTTTCCTCGGCTCAACTTCGCCTCTGCATTTTTGGTTCACGGCGCGAACGCGAACTGAACCCCTCCGAGTTCATTCCCTCCGAGGTTCTGAATCGTTTCCATGGCGATAACTGACGCCTATGTAAAGCTACAGACCCACGCGCAGTCATCATCATCATGGGCGTCGGAAGCAAGGATTCCGAAGTGGAAGGCCACTCCCCATCTGCTCCTTCCCTTGTCTCTTGATTTGGACGGTCTGCAAGCTTCAAGCCTTCACTGGAATCAGGTGGGTAAGGAGCACCGAATCTCATGCAGGGGGAAAGACAGGACTGCTCCCGTTCTTGAGGTTGAATTCACTTCAACGCGGAAGGGCACCTGCTGTCCTCCAGTAGACCGCCTGACCGACACGATTTCAAATTCTCCTCTAGTATGGGAACCGTGACTGTGGTGAACTTCTCCCGTCGTCTGTTCTAGGACGTCAAGACTCCTATCAAGGGCTGAGTTTGCCTTCGTGAGAGCCCTGTTCCAGTATCTCTACTCGGCTCGAAAATAGGTGTGTGTTCGCCCAAATTGGAGCTCACACTGTGCGTCATGCTGCATCGCCTCTCTCTCGCAACGTTCTCGTCGGGCCTTCTTCTCACTGCGGCGCCTGGGTTCTGTATGGAAACTCGAGCCCAACGGCTTGCCTTTTTTTGACTCCAGATTCCTTTCGTATTATCGTCGGGTGTCGATCTAGTTTTCTCATGTCCTCGGGTTCATTGTCTCGTGGGCCTTCTCTCAAAAATGGGGCGTCTAAGCACGGTGTGTTAGATTGGCATCCCATGGTCCGCTCGTCCCAGTAAGTCTGCAATCTTCTGGGAAGACGCTGCCAATATGCTATATGCTATCAGCCCTTCCGTGCGCCACTATGGATCCCCGAATCCGGCCGCCGGTATTTCCGTTCAGGCACTCTCGGATGGGGCCTTCACTCCCTTGAAGCTAAACTGGCGTCTTTTGGTTATTACTGCTTTCTGAGGAATGGACAAAGTCTGCCGTCGGTTCTAGCGTTGGGAATGGCTGAGCTTTTCTCATGTCCTGAGCCCCGTACGAGGATAAATCTAACTTAGCTTGACGTTCTGTGAATCTACGCTCCGTTCATCCTAGTTTTAGCACAACCTTTTCCCGCCACTCCGACAGCGACTATCTGTCATCGAGATCGAATGTGTTGCCTGCAGGGCAGATAGATCGTCGAACTCCATTGACGCTTTTTTTCTTCTTATATATATTTCTTAGGATGGGCCATAGGCTAGAATGCCTCCAGGAGGAACTACGGCTCTCTTATCATTCCTATGTCGGCTCGCGGGAACACCTTTACTCGCTGTTCCGGTCAATTTCCGGTGCCGTCCAGAGGGTTTAGTTATTTCTCACTTTCGTGGCATTCGTGGGGGCGTCCGACCTCTCTAAAGTTCTCTATGGAATTTCCTCCCCCGTTTCTCGCTATTCCCTCCCCGGGGGATGGGCACCTGACGGTAGGGTGACGCCATCTAAATTGAATAGGAAAAACACCTGCTGCCAGTGTTCGTGACAAATCCACATCAACCCGGAAAACGTCTAGCTTGGAAGTTTGCACAAGAGTAGTGATGATGAGGCAAACGCTATTGCCAATTCCGATTCCATTTTTTCTCGTGAATGTCGTGGAGTCAGGTCATTTGTGCTTATCGCCTAATGCCAGAGAGGCCCACTGGGTACTCCGGATGATGATGGGCGCACATTATGACATTATCTGCAGGGTACCGCGTGCAGGAGGGGTCATTTGGCACTGATTCGTAGAACGTGTTTCCCCCTGCGAACGCCTCCAAATTTCAATGAGGAGATCCCTTGACGTATTTTTCAGTTCTTGTCGGATCTATCGAACGGATGGTACATTTACCTACACCGCGAGGACGAGCAAGGGTTTTCTCGATTTCTGCAAGCTGTGGGACGGTGAGGCTGGCCTTCCTAACAATGGACGTCATAGATATGTTCTCAACGGCACGCTGCTGTCAACTCACAGAATTCGAAGGTATGACTTCACGACTGTCTTACGACAAGCCGTCCCGTCCACCGTGCCGTCCTCCGGGATCTGCCCTCTCAAGTGACATCGCCCAATCGGCGCCGCGATTCGACGGCTGCCTCTCATTGGCTTCGTTTCGCTAGCTCTCATTGGCCGGAATCTGCACTGCATCTGACTGGCCAATTGAACGGCCATTTCATCTCTCATCTCTTGACGGCTTACCGTGACCTGACCGGCGGATGCTTTTAATTATTCTGATGTGGCACGTATGACGTGCGAGATTCCCTCGTTCATTAGAGGCTTGTCATCCTGTCGTCGTTCGGTCGGTGAACGCATGAACCAGCCCCATTTCTCAGTTCAGAGTTCTGCATACCACCGTAGGGTGTTGGTTCGATTCGGTGGCAGGCTCACATCAGATTGAAGTCAGTTATCATATCACGGCATCTTATGTATATCTGCATATGTCCCCATGATGGTCCATCACATCATACCCCTCGAGGCTCTGCGAGCGCCCACCGCTGAATACTCCAAACGAAACGAAGGATGACCTCGAAGCTCGTGTCGATCACGGCTGAGGAGCTCGAGGGCGGTAAATCATCTCCGTGTCCGTGAACTTTGAACCTTGATCATTCTCCACAGTAAAGCAGTGCACCGATACACCGATATCGATATCTGAAGAGAAGAATCGCCCATAAATGCCCGGAAGATGATTAGAGTGTCAGGTGGCAGTTCAACGTCAACGTTCAGCCGCCAGAGAGGGGTGTAGGATTCGGTTCGGAATGATATCAGGTCCTTGAGGCGTGGTTAACCTGGCTAGGCGGAACAGCAGGGAATCGGAATGGCGTTGGAATGGAATGGAATTTGCAGAACCGGGAGAAGACAACTAAACTCGAATTTCGAAGAAATGCGCATGCTGCACGCTGCAGCCGCCTGTGTAGGTACCGGTATGAGGTCGACGTCGACGTCATACCTTCCGCGAACGTGGGGTCGACGATCCCGTGAAGCTGCAGGGCTGTGCGCCCCACACGCGCTTACAACGAGGCGGACGGCTCGGAGGGGATATGTACTATGACGAGGTATTCCTGCATTTCCTCCACGTTCACTGACTGGCACCTCCCCAGATCTACTACTGACAGAATATGGGCACCGTGCACTGGATAAACGAACTCAATCTGCACTTCAAGTTGATCAACTCTAAGAACCTTCTGGCCACACCACACCTCCTCGATCCCATCCGTCACGTAAGCTCGAAGCCTGAGCTCGCCATCTTCCAAACCCTCCCTCCTCTGGCCTCCCTTCGGAGAGGGAAGGCGCTTCCTGTCCTGGGCCGTGCAATCACACGCAAACCTTGCTTCCAAGTTCAAACCTTTCTTCGTCCACCTCCATCGTCGAATCGAAGCCAGATCCATTCTCGAATCCGACCTCGCCTTCTCCTTCTCCGGTACTCCAAAATTCGAATCTTCCCACCCAGCACTCACTCTATTGTTCGAGGCTCGGCGCATGGGGATGGGAATGGGTCAACTTGTCCATAGTCCATTGGCCGACGTCGACTGGCTTTCACGTTCAGAGCCGTCTATTCTGTGCCGGGTGATTGCGTATCCCGTTCGGTCAAGATGGGATGCAAGTCAAACGGTACTCCATTGCATTCCTTCCTTCCAAAATGCTCATGAATAGATAGTCTGACTAATGAGTGCAAGCGGGTGGACCTGTCTATGAGCGCGTGAGTTCCGGCAGTGAGAGAACGTGGGTTCATATGTACAGTATTTCAAGTTGGCAGACGTCTGTCTGTCTGTTGGTTGCTGGGCGGCGGGGCCTTTAGGCGTCTCTCTCTCTCCCTCTCTCGCCCGCATGCGACTTTGAGATATTGATATTGCTATCTACGGTAACGTCTGGGCATGGCATGGTCGGCGCTCACGCGACTCCTTGGAGGTAGAGAGACCTAACTTGAAAACTTCGCGAACTTTGCGGACGTGACTGTGCTTCTGGACCTAGAACACTTTGTGGGCTCTTACATGTAACCCATTCGTATTATACTCTAGAGTATACCATATGCATAATGTATTCCGAGTCCTTTCCCTCTAGGCTTTGAGGTATTTCCAATTCACTCAAAGGAGCGAAATTAGGAAGCCTGCTGCCTTCCCTATTCGATTAGGCGCCGTGCGCCGTGCTAATCAGTTTGCAATTTTGAATTAAGACTAGGCTGAACTTGGCAAGCGCCGCGCGGGTGCGGGTGCGGGTGTCGGCATTACGATCGCCGACGGCTCGCGGCCGCCTGTTTAATTTTTTTCCAAGTACTGCTCAGGTGTTGGTGTTCGAATAACAAACCCCGCACGGGGGCGTTCTTATTATTTCTTGTATGTAGTTCGCTGTTTCCTGTAGAGTACGTCGCTGTTTTCTGTAGAGTACGTCGCTGTTTTCTGTTTTCTGCTTTTCCACGAAAGAACGCCATTCCGATGGCGAACCGAGCACGAATTTCAAAAACTCCAGTTCGCCGAGATAGGCAGTTGCGGGGTAATGCACAAGGTGGCTTGGCGCAATTACAGCTGATTGCAAAACGATAGAGCTTTTCGACCAGCGTTTCTGCTCAGTACGTTTATTTGTTTATTGATGGGGTTGGGCCAAACCAGCTCTGGCCAGCCGTTTCACCATGCCTGCTCTCGACTTCTGGCCAAAAAAAAAGCTCTCATTTCTTGCATTTCTCAGCCTCCTGCTAGGAGCCTCAAAATCATTCCAAGCGAGAAGGAGGGCAAGGAAGAAGGGACGATGTGGGTTCAGCAAGCGCCGAGGCCGAGCTTTCGGCATGTTCGGGAAGGCCTCGATTCCGTCTCTTTCTGGTAAGGGCTTGTTTGGGCGTAAACAGTTTGCTGAAGAGCAACGCGAAGCGATCAGCTCTATCGTTTTGCAATCAGCTGTAAACTTGCCTGAGCGCGTGGTTCGGGGTCGGGAATCGGGATGGGACCCGGGGGCCCGGATCGTTACGGCTCTGGAGGGATATAAGCATCCACGCTTTGGAAGGAAGAAGGAAGAAGGAAGAAGGTAAGAGTAAGACTCAGAGTGGGTTTGGCGTTCAAGAGAAGAGTTGGGAAATTTGGGGAAGGGGGATTAGAAATTAGTGAGCCGATATGTAGTCCGCATCAAAACGCTTGATTTAAAGCGTCCGCGACTCCTCTGGCCTGGGGACGTTCTCGGCTGCCCAGCTGGCTCGACGTTAAATTTGTTCGAGCCTAAGTATTAGTACCTGACTTGTTTGTAAATCACGATCATATGTAGGCGGGTTCATTAATCATTCCAGCCGGTGACTTTCAAGCATCGAGCTAGCCACTATTAGTGAGGGATATCGATGTAGAGGTTCTGAACGTACATACGGGTCGAGGGCGACGTCGAATCTCAGATATTTGTGGGAGATGGGATGGATGGAGCCAACATAGAGCAGAGGGATGGCGGAACATGGATTGATCACTTGGACGCGCATGTCAGGCTCTGCGATGTTCTAACTGGCCGACTCGAAGCTCGAAGACAGAAAAGATCTATCATCGAATCTCGACAAAGCCTAGATATGATATGTCACACAATATTTATCTCATCTGATCACGCAGGGTAAACCCCCGAGAACCGTTTTGGGTCATGAGATGCCTTATTCGGATGGGTCTTGTTCGCTGCGTGTGCGCCACTATGCCTCTGGGTATGCGCCTGGTGGTATAATACACAGGACACTGCACAAGTAAGAACGGAATGGTGTGACCTCCTTAAAGGACAAACAGCTGGTGTATTCGTGCCTATCCTTCCTGTCCAGTTGATAACTTACTGTTCAATGTCATTATAATTACGCATTTTTACCGCCTCTGATAAGCGAGGGCATGAAGCGCCGACGCCACACAATAGTATTAAAGTAGGTTCACAAAAGGCACCTCACACGTCGCGGCCACGAATCATGATCACCCGAATGCCTGCTGTCGTGCAAGGGTATGCACTCTATACATCCCACCTGGTCCGGCACGCGCGTAGCCCGAAGAAAAAAATTGTACCAAGTCTCTCATTATTTACGATATACCTAAGTTCTCAAGGCGGGCGCTTCGACCTTCTCACGATTCGCATCTCTACGTTGTTCTCAGAATTTTCTAGCACCCTAAAAATGGAGAGGACTAACGATACACTATATTCGGCTAGGTCCAAGAAAACACGTATTGAAACAACAGCGAGAAAGAAGGTAAGGAACCATTAAACAATCTCGTTTGTCACTAATGTAGTCGTACGGAGCTACATAGAATGCTACAAATCCGTCAACAGAGCTACATCCAAAGGGAGAACAGGAATATCGAGAAAGCTACATGAATGGGCCCAATCGGACCTATGTATCAAAATCTAACTTCACGACGGAGACGAACAGCAGGCGAAGAAAGGCGAAAAAGATGGCGTTGCGACAGTAAGTGGTATGTAACAGCGGCAGAAGACTGTCCGGCGTTATGTATGTATGTATCAGTAGAAGAATGAAGACGAAGGAGAAAGAAGCAGAGAGGGGAAGGGAGACCACGCCCGGCGAGAAGCAAGAAACCTTACTCTACAATCAAGCTCCTCCTTGTCCCGCGGGTGCGTATCCCAAAGCCGAAACATCGCTATTCGCAGACCTCTCTACGCTCATGTCATGGTCCTGAGACTGCCCTTGACTGAGGTCGAAATTGGGCGGGATGCTCGTCGACGGCGCGCTCATCCTTCTCCTTCGCCTCTCCGCAATGCTCGCGACGACCCGATCCGGATGGCTCATCCCACCCATCCCACCGAGCTTCGGACTCATCCCAGCACCGCTCTCTACTGGGGCGCTATCGGGTACCCCGGGTCCCCACCCAGCTGCCCTCTCCCGTTCTTCGACATCACCGGTGTATCCATGAAACGCGCGCTTGGCGTTCGAGGGGCCCAGCGTCTGAGATGGAAGGCGCTTAAATGACGGGCGCAGCGATTCGCCCTCGGACTGACCCGAGTGTCCGTCGGGATCGGTGGATGACTGGCGCGAAGAGAGACCTGGGCTGGAGGAGTCTTCTGCCTTGGCAACGAAGGCGACGCGGCCAACGGGTGCAGAGTTCGGAGGTGGCTTGCTCGGAGGCGCTGGACTAGACTGACTGCCACCGAAGGCGTTGGCGAGGGAGGAAGTGGGAGGGTTGGGAGAATCGACGGCGCTTGCTGGCCTGGGGGCGAAGTGAGTCTGAGGGCTGGCGCTTGCTCGAGATTTATTAGGCCTGCGCAGCTGAATATTGAGAGTAGTGGGAGCCTTCCTGGCAAGAACCGCGGCTTCGTACGAACGGAGGTCCTCCACGTTGCCATGAAGGGTGGTGCGCATCGACGACATGGGTCCCAACTTGCTCGACTCTTGCTGGCGTTGCTGATGCTGCTGATAAGGCGGGTTCTGACCATACCCGCCTTGCATGAACGAATGCACCTCTAGCATAGGCGTCTTCGCGCTGGGGAGCGACGCCACCCTCTGCCTCCGGAATCCCAGCGGGGTGTTCTTCGACGGACTAGCATTAGAGCCGGAGTTGTTGCCAAAGTTCATTCCACCCTCGACACCAGCAGGTCCTGGCCCACTGAGAGGTGTGCGCATATACTGCTTCCAGAACTCTTTCAGCTCACGCGCATCGGCGTCCTTCGAAGGGGTGCCCATGCCACCCATACCGAGCATCGAAGAGCTCGGCACGCCTCCTGCCGTCGACGGGCGCTGCTGCTCAACCAGGGGCGGGAACTGGAGCTGACCCGAGTTCCTCTTCATAGGCATGGGCGTGTCGACGTCCGCACCTATATCCGACATGAGCACGCCCCGGTCATGGATTATCTCCTGCCCAAGCAGCTGACCTTCCTCCTGCATTTGCTGAGGCTGGTTGTGGGACTGGGAGGGGTCGGAGAAGAAGGGCTGTCCGTCGTTCGCGAGGCCGGCTAGAACGTTGGGATCGTCGAGAGACATGAGCCCGAAAGCAGATGAGAATTCTGGTGGGGGTGTGTCAGGCTTGGGCGGGGTGCTGCGTCACCGCATCGGAGAGGCGCACCTTGTCGTTCATCGTGCGGCGCGTATCGGTCGTATCCTTGCTGCTGGGAGGAAGAGGTAGACGAGGTAGATGCGGTATGGGTCCTATCTGGCAGGTTACCAATGTAATTGTATGACGCCTAAGAGAAGAGGAAAATAGATCAATCTTCCACCCCCAGGAACACGATACGAAAAATATAAGAGAAAATCGATAGAAAAAGGGGTCAAAAAATAGGAACCACACCACGGCACCGAAGACGTGCTCAACCGCGGCGTCCACCGCCAGCCGCCTGGTCGACAGGGCGATCGTCCCACTCCAAGAAGCTAAGCGATCGTCGATGACGATGACGACAGTTAGAGTAACAGAGTGGCGTAGGCCCGTGGGGCTTGCTTCTACCCCACAAACACGCAACCCGCAACCGGGCAAAATGAAGGCAAACGGAGAGAAGGGAGAACGAGAAGTGGGTGGTACTCCACAGTACCCCACCAGGACCTCCGGGGTGCATGGGTGCGTGGGATGGAGGGGGGACGGGAGTGTGGAGCTCGAAGCTCACGGGCTCACAGCCTCGCGCGCTTCTCGTCCTGCCCGAAAACAAAAGAGCTCTCGCCTCGTGCCTCCGCCACGAGCGCATTGGCTCCAATCTGCGGCAGCTGTGACTCGATGTCTTCCATCTTGTTTTCGCCATCCATCCACCGAGCTAATTCAGTCCGTCCGTCCATCCATCTGAACGCATCTGCACGCCAGACTCGACCACCTCTTCCCATCCATCCCATCTCGTATCTCCCATCGCACAAACCCCAAAACGACCAAGCTAGAAGCTCTGCTCTGGCCCGTCCAAGCTTCTAACCAAGTCGACCCGAAACGCAATCAATCAGAGACAAAAGGACAGGTCACAGAACCCGAGTCCAATTTTCAAAGCCCAACGCGAAGCGCCATCTGCCCGTGCTCATCTCATCTCGTACACACGCGCTAAGGCTCACGCGATACGCTAAGAGCGAGCATCTGAGCACGAAAGATCAGCATGCAAAGATGCGACCCCGGACAAAATGCCGTAGGCAACGCAACCGCACTAGACCAATGCGGCCTAGCGTCTTTCCTCCAACACCCAAACATACACGCCAGCCCGCGCGCTCTTGTCAAAAGTCACCCTTTGACTTTGTTCTGGTCCGATGAAATCCCATCCTGCGGCTTCTAGACTGTGTTCGGACATGCGCATATAACCAACGAGACAACGCGAAGTGGGAAAAGTGGGCAGACAGAAGAAAGAAAGAATAGAACGAAAGGGTGGGTGGCCTTTAGGCGAACGATAAACACCCTGACAGAACCGTAATAAAATGCATGAAACTTTGGTAGGCCGTCGAAGGACTCCTCGCGTACCGCCTAAGTCCCTCGCGGCCTTATTCCATTACGTTCTCCCTGGACGCCGGTCTATAAGCCAGCCCCCATTTGACCGTGTCCGATGATAGGAAAACCGCACAAAGCGGAAAAACGAAGAATGGAACAAGCGATGGACCCAGGAAACAACGTAAACCGAACGAACGAAAAGACAAAAAGGAATGGTCGGTCGGCACTCCAAATAAATGCGCCGCAGTGCCAACTTCGCCCGTCGAACGTCGGAAAGAAAAAAAAAGCAGGCGAGAAGAACGAACATCGACACAGACACAGAGCCGAAAAAAAGGTGAAAAATGTCAGAAAAGAAGCGCAATGCCTTCTTCCCTCCAAGCCGTAGCTTTGGATTTTAGTGTTTCTGGGCTGCCCTGCCCTGCCTGGAAATGGCTCACGCCCACGCAAAAATAATCGTGGTGGACGCCGGGTCAAGTGCCCAGGCAGATGTGGTGTATCACAAGCCCACCCGCATCCAAATCCGCATGGGACCAAGACTCACACATAAACATAATTAAAACGGGCGACGCCACACAGGCTTGTCCATCAAGCATTCCCCAGATCCCTCCCACCACGGAACCACGGAAAAAGATACGAGATTCGAACAAACGCGGAAGAAAAACCAAAAAAAAAAAAAACAGCAGACAGATGATCAACCCTCGTCTTCGCCTTCGGTGTCAGAGCCAAACCCGAGGACAGGCCGCTCCATGTCGATGCTTGGGTGCTAATGCCCTGCCACCCCGTCCAAGTCCAGACTCCGACTCCGACTCTGACGCCGATCTAAGTAAACGAAACGAAGCGAAAAAAGCCCGAGACCCGAACCCCGAAGTAAGTTGTCGTTATCGTTGGAAGGGAATAAACAGACAACAGTCCCGGGTGGGCGGGCGAAGAACGAAGAACGAAGAAAAGAGAGCGTAAACAGCAAACAACCCAAAGAGAGAAGGTTGAAAGGGCATGACGAGAGAAAAAATAACACATTGGCTAGCCATGACCGCCATCCCATCCCAAAAACCGAGAAACTCGGAAAAGGAAGTTATCGACCAAGCCGACAAGGAAAACGAACGAACGAAACACAACACACGAAACTTCAAACAACACCGCCAAAAAAGCAAACAAAATCGTTGGATATACGCGCATATACAAGCCCAAGCCCGGACTCACAGCCTCGCCTCATAGCCTCTTTCTCTCCTCCTCTTCCTCATTTTGAGATCCCACCAACAATTTTAGGTCCACCCACACCCGAACGCGAACCGCAAGAACGAACCGCCACGGTCCAAAAATAACACGAGCAGGCTCGCATGGATAATGATAAACGAAGGAGAGACAGAAAGAACATAAAGAAAGAAAGAGAAGCGAATCAGCCAAAGAAACGTCTACTCACGTTTACATTACTCGAAGGTCCACCGCCGGTGCCAGGAGCGGTAGCATAGGCGCCGCCGCCATGATGCGTATGCGTATGTGCCTGCGTATGCGTATGTGGATGCGCGTGCGTATGAGGGTGTCCTCGAAGCGGGAGGTGCACCGCTGACGACGCCGCGCTCGAGGGTACGCTGCCCGTGCCGACGCTCGCCCCGTCGCTCGCGCTGCGCGAGTGGTCGCTCCCCGCCCCACCGTACTCGAGCGAGCCCCGGCGGCTGCTGTGGTTGCTCCCGCCGTGCGTGTGCTGCGACGGGCCTCCGGGGTGCTGCTGGTGCTGGTGCTGCTGGTGCGGGTGCTGGTGCTGCTGGTGGGGATGGGGATGCGGGTGCGGGTGCGGGTGGTATCCCCCCTGCGCTGCTGCGGCCGACGTCGCGAGCTGCATATATCCAGGGCCGGGGTAGGCCACGGGGACCGATACAGACACAGGATTCTGGATGAAGTGATGATTGACATTCGCATTCGCATTTGCATTTGCATTTCCAGGGTGCTGCTGCGCAAGCTCTGCTTGCAGGTGTTTATCTATAGAAAGAAGGAAGGAATGAATGAAAACAAGGGGTATCATTATAAAACGTAGAGGCGAACGAGCGAGAATGGGCATACGAAGAACGAAGGGGGTATGGGTTGATGAGGATGATGATTGATGTGACGAGCGGGACGATGCATGATGCCGGCGATGATGATGGTGTTGGGACAATAATAAAAAAAACAGAGAGAAAAAAGCTCGATTTAGCGCTACGTATATCTAACACTAGGATAGAAGTGATTACCGTGCATCGAGGAGGTCGTAGACGAATGGTGGGACGATGCAGGCATGAGCTCTGCAGCGTGTCTTGGTTGTGAGTGTGTTGGTGAGGAATGGTGATGTTGTTGCGTATATGCTTCGTGAGGGTCGTGCGGCTGCGCCTCCCAGCCGCCGCTGAGCCACGAGGAGGTCGATGTCGACGATCCCGGTCGAGGGTCGTACATCCCCCCAGGGGTCAGGCCCGTGCGCCCGCCGGATCCGTATAGTTCAGCCTGCGCGCGGAATTTGGACGCGTAGTCGGAGCCCTCTCCACCCGCTACGTCGCCCGACCCAGATGGCGGGTACAGCGGCGGGAAGGAGAAGGAGTTGGAATTGTAGAGCGTCTCTGCCATCGTCGGGACGCCGGACGGGGCGGGGCCGAGGATGAAGTCGTCCTCGGGCTGCGGGTACAGCGGGATTCTGGAGGACGAGGGCCCGGCGAGCGCGCCGGACGGCGGCAGCGGCCTCTGCAGCGCACCGGGCGGCGGGGCCTCGGGGCGCAGGTTGTGTCCGGGGCCGGAGGGGGCGGTCTGGCGGTGGAACTTGACATACGTGCAGCGACACTTTCGCTGGACGCACTTCGCTGGAGGCATCTCTCGATTAGGAAATGATGACCGATCGGGAGGCGGGGAGAGGGCCGACTCACAGCACGGGTTGCATCCATCGCACGGCAGGCTCGACTGCACACACTGGTCGCAGGCCTGCTTGCTGGTCGTTGCGCGCGTTGCGGACGCGGTGCCCTTCCTGCGCGTCCCGGTAGGGAGGGGCTTTTCGCTGGCGTGGCACTTGTTTACATGTCTCGAGAGAAGATCACTGGGCGGAGTGGGGTAAGTTGTGGGTGGTGGGGCGGGCTAGCCGAGACTGTACGGACCTCCTGGCGAATTGATCGCCACAGTACTGGCACTTGTAGGGCCTGTCGCCGGTGTCTGGGAGATGGGAGTGAGCGGAGCGTTGGAGAGCGGATCGCAGTGGAGCATGGGCACTCACGAGAACGCATGTGGCGGGCGACATGCTGGGGTCGGGTGAAGGTAGCCTGGCAGACGGGGCACTTGTGGTCGCCTCCCATGGTGCTGGTGGTGGCAGAGAGCGAGCGAGAAAGAGATGACGCCCTCCTTCTTTGTAGTTATTTAATGCGTTCTGCAAACCGACGTGCAACCAAGCCGAGTCAATCCTCCGAAATCAACTGACGTCACCGTCCCACGCCCCTTGACAACACAAAAATTCCCCTTTTCGCATCCCATCATCAAAGAAGCACCCGCACAAATGAACTTTAGAGCCTTCCCTGCCAACCCCCGTTTTGCACGACGCCCTCAGACACGCTCGCAGACGCCGCCGACCAGCCACGGGAAGCGCAACAGCCACCTACGAGCAGCCCGGAATACGCGCAGTGACGCACACTATTATGCCTTGTTTGCGCAAGATGCAAGGCGGAGATGAAATCGAAGCGAAAACGGGCAGTGACGTCACCACGGGCGCTCACGCCCAATTAAAAAAATCGGGGGAGATGTATTTTCAAAAACGGGGTCCTCACATGCTCGGAAAGGGCTGTGCTCGCCTCGCGCGTTGTTGACGTCCTCTTCTCTCACCTCCTGCCCGGGCAGCTGCGTTCCCGATCCTTAACCCAGCAATTAATCTTATCTATCCCACCCATCAATCCTCGGCAATCGGCCACACAAACAATCTCAAGACTCAAGCAAGCACCTCGTCGCGTCGTCGTTATGTTTGAGCGGAAATCCGACATACCCACCCAGTGTCCCAATACAAACCGCGACACGACACAACAGTCATGAGCTGGCATTTTAGCCCAATCAACTATCTGTCTGTCTGTCACCCGATGATACTGGGACAACATGCGAAAGCCCAAATCCCTTAGCCTCTTTGATCCTTCTTCAAGTGTAAATAATACTGCCTTCGAGAACAAAAGAGGAAAAGATGGCCTGAGCCTTCGAATTTCTCCGCCAGTGCAGTGTCCCGTCATGATTCGTGATTGTGTCATCCCCCGCCCCGCCCGCTGTAGGTGAGAGGAACTTCCCGCGCATGGGTATATGCCGTCGGTGCGGTGCCCGAGAAACACGAAAAGGCAGCTCATCTCACCAACCTTCTTAAGGCTATGCACCCACCGCCACCCGCGATGATAATAGTATGCCTGAAAGATCTCGAGCGCTTCTTCCTGCTGTCCGTTCACGTTCTAAACCCAGCTCCGAAAAAACGCTCATGCATGCCGTGCCCCCGCTCCGCCTCCGCTTCCGAAACATATCTAGGCTTTGCGAGATTC
>MPNV01000756.1:20961-152595 GCA_013376435.1 Cyclocybe cylindracea | reverse complement strand
TGCCTGAACGGAATACCGGCGGCCGGATTCGGGATCCATAGTGGCGCACGGAAGGATTGATAGCATATAGCATATTGGCATCGTCTTCCTGGAGATTGCAGACTTACTGGGACGACGACATGGATGCAATGTGACACACCGTGCTTAGACGTCCCGTTTTTGAGAGAAGGCCCAACGATTCTTGAACCCGAGGATATGAGAAAACAAGATCGACATCCGACGCCAGTACGAAATGAATCTGGAGTCAAAAAGGCAAGACGTTGGCTCGAATTTCATACAGAACCCAGGCGCCGCAGTGAGAAGAAGCCGATGAGAACGTTGCGAGAGAGAGGCGATGCAGCATGACGCCAGTGTGAGCTCTAATTGGGCGAACGCACCACTATTTTCGGCCGAGTAGAGATACGGAGAAGGGCTCCCACGAAGCAAACTCAGCCTTGATAGGAGTCATGACGTCCAGAACAGACGAACGGGAGAAGTCCACCAGTCACGGTTCCCCATACTAGAGCAGCGTTTGAAATCATGTCGGTCAGGCGGTCGCTGGAGGACAGCAGGTGCCCTTCCGTGTTGAAGTGAATTCGACTAACAACGGGGCAATCTGTTCGCCCCCTGCGTGAGGTCTGAACTCGGTGCTCCTTACCCACCTGATTCCAGTGAAAGCTTGAAGCTTGAAGACGTCATATCAAGAGAAAGGGATGGAGCAGATGGGGAGTAGCTTCCACTTCGGAATCCTTGCTAATCCTTGCTTCCGACGCCCATGATGATGATGATTGCGCGTGGGTCTGTAGCTTTACATAGGCGTCAGTTATTGCCATGGAAACGATTCAGAACCTCGGAGGGAATGAACTCGGAAGGGTTCAGTTCGCGTTCACACCGTGAACCAAAATGCAAACGCGAAGTTGAGCCGAGGAAAGAGCACGAGCGGCACCTGGGCTATGTAAGGCGCGTCGGGGAGATAATAGAAAGTGCGGTTGGGCACATTGAAAAGGATAAGGTGGGTTAGCGGACCCGGACAAAGAGGGGGAGGGAGAACGAGAGAGCAAGTGCTCCAGGTTTCTCTCCGTAAAGTGCTATTTTCCTGTATTTATTTCCAAGGGCAATGGCGTCTTCGACATCGGACCGAGGTACCCGATCCTATACCCCCTTCAAATTTGCTTCAAACCATCATCGAACGGACTTCGTTTCCAACTTCGAATGATCTTTCACCAGCACCTTGGGAACAGAAGCGTAACACGCTCCTGCTGTTAATCATCTTCGAGACCCGATGCACGCGAGAGACTCATTCCCTTAATCTTGCGACTTCGAGCCCCAGAAAGGAGCGGAGAGCGAGAACAAATTCTTTCTTCGAAGGTCCAAGTATCACATCATTTCCTAGCTACGCGCGTCCCGGACCAGGTGGGATATAGAGAATGCATCCCCTCGCACGACAGCAGACAATCAGAGGATCGTGACTCGTGACCACGATATGTGAGGTGCCTTTCTTTAACTTATATCTCTGGCGCCCTTTACTAGTGTGGCGTCGGCGGTTCATGCTCTCGCTTATCAGAGGCGGTAAAAAAAGTGCATAATTATTATTTGAACAGTAATTCATAAGCTCGACAGGAAGGACAGTAATTAATTATGGTGCCAAGTCGAAGGATAGTGTTGCCAACAATTAGGTAGAGACGGAGCATTTGTGTAAACAATAGAGAGCCTATTTCCGATTCCGAGTTGATTTCGAAGAGCTTGAAGAGTAATACCCCTTTGAAGGAACACTCTTCGTAGGATCGACGATGGATCCTGCGAACAAGCACGACTGTGCAGGGTCGGGAGGACATGCCGAGTGTGAAGTCCCAGAGTCAAATTTTCCATCTGGGAAGACGGACGAGGGGCGGTAGGAACCAGTTGGAACTCGAGGATCAAAATAGGATTTAATAGCTCCTGAAGAGGAGCCGTCCTTCAAGCTCGACTTTGGCAGTGCCATCGGCGTCCATGGAGGCGTCGGATTCCACGCGACAGAACTATAAGCCTCGGGCGGTGCAGTCCACTCTGGAGTCGGGGGCGTTGAATAGACCTGGACCGGAGGAACGTAATTGTACGGAACTTCGGCCGCCGGAAGTCCTAGATACGGTGCTGGGGAAGGAGTTGGCGCTCTTGGCGGATCTGGAAGTCGAGTTGGCGCGGTGGGTCGCTTCCCGGGGCGCTTGCCACTTGCAGAGTGCTTTTGGCCATTTGAGGTCGACTCTGGATTGATGCGCGTGGTTTGGGGTAGCTGCCCTTGGCGAGCGTTAGGGTCGATATAGAGGCCGTGTGGGTGGGAGGGATGGGGCATCTGGATCTGGTGTTGTAGTTGCGGCAGGGGCGCGGGAGCTAGCTGGGATGACGATGGCTTTTGTGCTCCGGTATCAGCCTGTATTTATACGTTTTATTGTCCTTATGCCACTGCGCCAATTGTCCCGTTTGTGGCTCCTGCCTTGTCAACGGCCACAGCGTGGCTACCAAATATGGGAAACTACCAAACACGTGGGGAAGTCGCCACACAGCGCACGGCCACACGCAGCGTTCGTGAATCGTAGGTGCTTTGGCCGCGGTGTCGTGAGAGGGTCTAAGTAATGGCCAAAATTGGAGCACGCCTTGACCGTCGTCGCACAGAAGTAGAAGGGTTTCCAATGCGATCGTGCTCAATCTCTGTGCTCGTCGAATTCACTAAAATTTCGCATAGCGATACAGTCGTGATACAGAAGGGCATCCGTGCAGCGTGTGTCGTTACATAAATAACCGCTCGGCCACAAGGCATATCTTCTACATACAGTGTCCACAGGAAGGTAAAATGTCCATGCGTCGCGGAGTGCAAAATGTCTAGTAGTGTAGTGTCCGTAGGCTGTAACTGTCCTCTTGGCATACCCTACACTTAAGGGTTTCCAGCTCTCATCGCGATCAAACGCTCCCTTTCCTCCTGAAGTTTTCTATTTTCCTCTCTCAATCTAGCAAGGTCAGCTTGAGCACTGCTTTCAGCCTCTTCTGCAGCAATACGACGTCCGTGTTCGTGCTGCACACGCTCTATCTCACGCGCCTTTCCGCCGGCGCCGGCTATCCATCCCTGATATATCTAGCAAAGGCCGCTGTTAGAACAGTATTTGGGGTAGCTGGGTAAAAGTACCAGATCGTCATCCTCTTTGATCTCCTCTAGCAACCTCCTGGAAATCTCTGCCACCTCGTTCGGATTCTCGACATTGAGGGGTACAGGAATGCACCCCACTAGAGAATAGGCACCGCTACGGGAGAATGCCTCCTCGTAACGTTTCCCCTGAGGAGAATAGTTCGCGTCAATGACGCCGATGAGTGTTCGGACAAACCAATAACACTGATGTTTGAGGACCGTGTACGAGGAATGGCTGGATACCTGATTGGCGGCAAGAATGAAGTCCCGAAGGGACAAAGGTCTGCGGAAAGACTCGAAAGATGCCATGAGAAAGGGTGCACTGCCACTGCCAAATAAGCTGTCTGCGATGTCTACACGAGTCACAGTATCGTTCGCTGGAACCCCCTGCGTGGGCAGGCAGAGCCTCTGACCCTGACCCCGTGATGAATACGCTCAGGACCTGTCAACAATAAAACGAAAAGGAACCACTAACCAAACCCATGCATTCCGGCCCAGGTGGATACGGAGATGGAGCTCGCTCGAAACGCAGGACGACTTCCTCGACGATGTTGTGAACTGCACGAACGACAAGAAACTCGTGCTCCTTTCCATCCGCGTCTTTGAACCATTGGACTTCTTGGACCAGGGTACTCTGTACATCAGCGGGTGATGAACTGGATGAGTACGAGTTGCTCATGATTCGCCGCACGAACTTGATGGCCACGGGGCTAGTGTCACCAGCTCGAGGGAGGAATGGGAGGATCTCGGTCTCCCAGTTGAGCGAAGAACGACTGGGCATTTCTGTGCTGAGAAAGGGGGGATCTATAGGTTTACTAATTCCGTTACCGCTGAATGCGAAGGGCTCATATACACTTCCTGTCCCCGAGTCACAGCACAACAGCCTGCGGCGAGAACGAATACACCAGCTGCCAGCTGCTTGTCCTTTAAGGTGATCATACCATTCCGTTCTTACTTGTACAGTACCTGTGTATTATACCGCCAGGCGCATACCCAGAGGCATAGTGGCGCACACCGCCTCGGATTGCAGCGAACAAGACCCACCCAAATAAGGCATCTCATGACCCAAAACGGTCCTCGGGGGTTTACCCTGCCAATCAGATAAGATAAGTCTTGTGTGGGAAGAATCATCACGCGGTTGACCCGTCGCCTTTTCTCTTCCTTTCCCTCCTTCATGATTCCTGTCTTCTGCTGGGACACTTTTTTTACTAGAGTATTGACCGAGGCTTACGGAAGAGCTTGAAGCTCTCCTATCGTATCATCTCTTGAGACTGGACTCGGAGTCTCGGACGGACTCGGGATTAACCCAACATCAACCAACGCTGGCCTTCAGAGCTTCAGACCGTATATATCTCGATCCCGCGCTACAAATCCACCTTTGCGCTCGACAACTGTCGGCATGCGACGAAGAAATTGCAGAATTGTCTCATGATCTATGCCCTGCCACCTGATCCCTTCTTGATACTTAGCAACCACCACTATGAAAGGAACAGTACGAAACACTGGCGCAACGGTGAATTCAAATACGACTGATACAACTGATTCATGACGACGGATCATTCTATGGACTTGCTTCCTCGAGACAGTGCGCTCACGGACACTACCTATACCCTTACATCACGTTGGTGTTCATAATTCGGTAATTCTTGCTTCCATCCACCGCCACGGCTAAAACAAGTTTCGTTCAACGACGACATCTTGGGTGATATTCCTGATCATACTCACTAATGTACCCGAGAAGGCCATCACTCAGAGCTGCGCCGAGCGGTTGTGTACTACGGGCCCGGTTAGATGGCACATACTAATCCTCAGACTGACGGGACTCACTTGACGAAAGCACTGGCTCCACCTTGCCAGAGGATCCAGTCCTGGTTGTTGTACATCCTGATCTCCCTCGTGTTCGTGTAAGGAGCCGAGGAGAACACTCGGTCGTTCCAGCTTTCGTCAAAGAAGAACTGGCCGATGTGATTGACTTGGCCGGAACCAGAGGCAATAGTTCCGTTAGCGTTCCTCTGCGCGTTCTTGTGGATCATTGCGTGGATGTGCGATGTACGGCCGGTGTAGTAGCCGGGGTAGAGTGTAGTGAGTTCTACAATTCCGTTCTCATTGGTAAACTGACCACCCCGGAGGAAGGTGTCTGTATGAACATTTCCTCCGGGACTGTATCCACCATAAAAGCCCGTGGCATTGACTGAGGACGATGTTAGGCCCTCTTTTATAGCCCGGAAAAATAGGTAAACTCACCAGCCCAAAGCTCCACAAAAGCATTAGGGAATGGTCTGCAGGTTGTGGTATCGATCACGCCAACGTCGAGGACGAGCGTCACTCCGCTGGGAAATTTCTGTGAGTCATATCTCTGCACGGGCACGCGAAGTCCTCTTACCCTTGGGTCTCTCGAAGGTCGTAGCGGATGTACTCGTTGCGGATATAATAAGGACCTTCGGTGAGTTCCACCGCTGTGACGCATGTGGACTAGGCAGCAGGGTGAGGTTGGAACCGGCAACGACAAAAAGAAGCTCACGTTCTGTATCGTCGTATAGTGCGGCGTTGGTGCTGTGGTGGTCGGCGTTTGCCTCCGGGCTAGGTACGGGTGTTTGGCCTCCCTGGCGACTCTCCGCTGGTGCTCGAACTCGGCAATAGCGCCAGCGCACTTGCGTGCCATAAGCTCATGGGCGATCAACTCATCCTAGACAGAAATTTAGCGTGGACAACGAGGTGAGTAGGAAAGGATACAACTCACCGATTTCCTGACGAAGCCATGATGTTGGCCCGGGTGCGCTAGAGAACGGCGTTCAAGACAAGTCCTCGCTACAGGCGCTTACGAATTTACCTGCGACCAACGTCGCGAGCGCGAGTAACGGCGACAAAAAAGCAAAACGCATCTTCTTTTGAAGCACTGGGTCCTAACGCGAGGCGATGTTGCCAGAGAGAGGAGAGAACTTGAGCAGCTTTATTCACTCGCGCTCATTTTAAACGCTCATCATCCAAGGATAGCCGAGAATAGCAACAGCTTTTCCAGGGAATCCCCTCAACTAAGAAGGAACTTAGAAAACCGAGTCGTGTGATTGGCCGCCTCAGTTCAACGGAGCGGGAGATTAGGTTGTCGTTCCGTACGGCGGAAAAAAGCGCTGGGTATACCGATCATCCAATCCCGCCACGCGTCTTTCGAATGAGCGAAACTGAATGGTAAATCTACTTCCATTGACGATGGTGCGTTTCTTCGTCGACAACTCTTAACCCAAATGAATGTTGTCAAGGTTTAGGAATCCCTCGAGGAACCGAAGTATCCCCCAGGATGCAAGGACTGTATACCAAGGGTCCACAATCTGTGCGGTTAAAAATCCCTCTCTGCTGCGGTCGAGTGATGCAACGTATGTTCTCCTCTGCTGCACCACTCTTCTTCGAAATGAGCTTTTCTTAGGATGAAACTTAGATGGGCCACGCGCTACGAGCGGCTGATTGTATACGCGCAAGTCCTCACACTCGCTGAAGGTGCGTCGACCTCAGTGTCCGAGCGTTCGAGTGCAGACCTGGTGGACATTATGCACGTTGATCAAGAGAGTATCCTTTCTAGGTTTGTCACGCGCAGCTGATGGACCGACGCTTACAAGAGCTCTTTATGCGGGTGACATGCAAACACTACTTATAAGTATGCTCATGCCAAGGACACTCACGCCAGACATAGACAACAAGTACCTCTTCTCGAACACTCGCTCTTGGCTGTGGGACCTATTCCTCCAGAACCTCCGCCTGCTGCCGATATTCGCAGGCCTCGGACGTATCATGTGGTCCTGGTGTCATTCTCGTGAGTTTTTTGAATGATTACAATCGATCGTCTATTGAAGGACGCTCCATAAACCAAGGCCTTCGTCTGGCCACAGAGCCGAAGTCCTGCTCATCGTATGCACTGGGGCTCAAATTCTCGGAAAGTCGTGTACTGGAGGCAAAAGATTGGGTTCAACCGTCATGTATGGTGACGCTGATTTGACGATTTCCGTGGGGAATGAAAATTGTGGAACTGCCTCTTGTTCATCCTCGGAGGTACTTCCTTGTCTGATCAAAAATCAAATTCATCAATCCAACAGCCAATCTTCCGCTTCCTGCCATTCACCTCAATGTCCTCCCGCGTGGATCGACGACATCATCACTGCAGGCACCTGTCCGGGACATCCGAAACCGCGCAACGAGGCCTCTCAAAGCCTCTCAAAGCGCGCGATGTGAGAGGGCCAGCCGCTAGCCGACGCCTAGAGGACCTCTTGGACGGTACCGAGGAAAGGATATCATTCAATTCATCTTGTGATTATCGGAACATTATGCTGATAAATATCTCACCAGAGTATCGAGACTGAATCCTTAAGGCTCTAGACGAAATACCGGGGAATCTCAGGTTTTGTGCTGGGCACTGTGATTCTCTATTTAATCGGTTTATTCGAAGGCGGTTCATCGTCGAGGAAATCCCCAATTCAACGGGTCGACAATTCATCCATCGCACCATCGAAACTCACGGGCTATGAAACTTCTCTTCCTCACCGCTCTTCTCTCCTTCAGCCTCGCGAATGCAGCTATCAATGATCCCTGTTCCGTCGGCAGCATTCCTGGCATCTGCATAACGACGACTTCGTGCAGTAACGCTGGTGGCACATACGCGTCCGTGTATTGCCCTAATGACCCTTCAAACGTAAGGTGCTGCCACAAGACCTGTGGAGCCGGCGGACGATGTCGTTTCACTAGCACCTGCCCCACCGGCAAGATTCAGAGAGGTGCATCGCGCTTGATAGCCCTCACGTTCTTCCATTTGCCGACATAAGGCAGGCCTCTGCCCGGGACCAAGCACCTTTACCTGCTGCCTCCCTCTCCTCCCCGGCGACCCTGTTTAATTTGAGATACATAGAACTTCAATTGGTTAGTCCAGTCAACTCGTCCCGTCCATCATTGACCCGACATTAACATCTTCCAACATAAATTGAATGCGCAGACGAAGTATCGAGAGGAAGAAATGTTCGCCGGGTTTTATCTTCGTGCATAACTTCTTCGAGAGTTTCAAGGCACCCTCCATTGGGTGACCGTGATCGAATTTGTACTCCATTCGCATTATCCTGAGAGTACGATATTCCCTGAGATGTACTCGACACAGTTTTATTGAGAAGCTGTTTCCCTGCATATGTTGGACAAATATGCAGGAACGAGGAACGTTCATGCTCAAATCAAGTGACGAAATAAGCGCTCTAATCAGGCACAAAATTGGGGTATCTAAGCGGGGCGCCCTCATTTACCCGTACAGATGATGGATTACAACGTTCGTAGTGAGTTAAGTCTATATTATACAAGTAGGTCTAGAGTAAATCTCCAAAAAGGCGCCATACAGGCGAGAGAGCGACCACGGACCCTCGCTCAAAAACCTCACAGAGACGGATGTGGGCACTGGGCAGCCATAGGCCCGGATCACACACTAGCTCCTCGATCGACCTCAATCAGCGGTATGAGTGAAATCCTCACCCCCACACCCACCGAGGGTGAGTTCGAGACCTCTGACGCCTCTAAGTACCGAGGCTACGCTATGGTCGTTGATGCTGCCGCAGAAGCAGAGGGCAATGTTGCGGCGTCCGAAGTTGATGCGACGCCTAGGCTTTCTCACCGTAGCATTTAGCGTCAGAGGCTGGTCATCAAGCCTAAGGAAGCCTACGGGAGGAAGTGGTGCCCAGGCTACGAGCACCACTCGACCTGCATCTGAGCGCAGAGAGACAGAGCCTGCCTCCATTTGCCTTTCGAAGGCGATCGGAAAGTCTCCGGGCAAGGTTATCCAAGAACTCAAGCATGTTGGACAAACAGTAAGTACAGTAAGTATTGGAATAGTACAAGAGCAACTTTACTCATGGCGTAACAAACTACATTTATGACATGATATGGAATTATAGATTTATATGATCCATCTTTATGGTTAGCTTAAAGGCTTAAAGGGATTGGGTATTAGTTAATCATGAAGATAATCGACGTACACCACTCCACGTTCAATCAACACCGGGAGCAATGAGCCTCCCCTAAGGGCCATGTTGCACATTGATTTCACGTCCGAGACGTCAGGTAAGGCAGCTTCGCTGGGCAAACCACAAATGGTAATCTTTACCAAGTTTAGCTTCTTCCACCTTCCCGCGGGATTCGCCAGCGCGAGCTCGGCATCCCAGCCGCGCCACAGAGCGCGACACTCAGTATCATGCATAATAGCGTCTAGAATGGAGGATGAAAGCTCAAGACGCGTGTCCGCATCCAAGATGGAGGGCGAGATCTGAGATGGCCCGTGAGGATTTTCGAGGTGAATGTCGACGGAGACCTCTTTTATATGGGTAGCCAACTCGGTGGGAACCTGGGAAAAGAAGTGGGCAATCCACGCGAATGGTGGTATATCATGGGCACTGCCAGTGAATCGTTTGTCCGTGGTCGACTTCAAGAGTTGCTCTGCAGTTATTGCCAGAGAAACATGAGAGAGGTTCAACTTCGAGGTCCTCCCCGCTAGGGGAGAAGGGATGACGAGCTTCGAAAGGCGCTTCGCGAAGTATGAATTTTCGAAGGTGGTAGTCGAGGAACAAATTGAGGCAACGCTGAAGTCTTTGCTTGGTTTCCTGTACTTTGGTGCCTTGTTGCCTCCTAGAGTCGCGGTCGACGCGTCCGAAAGAGTGCACTTTGTGTCGAGATTCGTTATGTCGATGGTGATGGAATGCAGACGTTCGGTGAGCTTGATCGACTTTGCCGCTGCGGGGATGGCGTCCCATGTTTTGATGAACACATAAATGTACTCTTCTTGGTTTTCGTCCGAGCGAGGGTCAAACATGGTTCCGGATTTTAGGTGGGGAAATGGGGAAATGAGGGATTCGGGCTGTCATACCGTCGCTTATAAAGGGAAATGACAAAGCGCCAGACTGCTCTTCTTTGTAGGTGGCATGGGGCCACCTCACGGCCCCTTCACTGCCACTTTGCTCTCCCGTATCTATTTTCGCAAGAGCTGATGCTAGCGGCTTGGCTGGCCAAAGCGCTCGGCACTGGCCAACGGTGGCCTGAGATGGAAAAAATTTGGCCAATTACAGCCGGAGGAGTGCACTCCTCAAAGACTCGTGTAAATCATAGCAAATTATGTCGCATAGGCTCCATTTTGTAGAATTTAAGCCTATTCATTGGCCGACGACGATGGCGGCGGTATTTGGATCGGTTGGGCGGCCCGACGGCGGTGGAGCAGAAACATAGGTTTTGACTTTCCGCCCCATGCACGTGATCGATCAAATCTTATGTAACGCTCGAGCAACCAACTCCGCTCGGCATGTTTTCGGCTGGCCCATCCAGTGGCGCATCGCTTGGTATATTGTGGCCTCGCAGAATAGCGGGAAAAAAAGGAAAATATGCCACTCGCATCTTCCTTCAATCCTCCTTCCATCATCGCTCTGTTCCCCATTTTTTTCCCCTCCCTAGCCCTGAAATATCACCTCCGAGCTCATGTCCAACCCACTGCCAACCCTATCTTCCTCAGTTACCCACCCTCGGAGGAACAAAGCTCCTCAAATGAACTACCAGGCTCTGACACAGCGATAGACGGCCCAAATCCCAACTTCGGACATGTGGACCCCTCCCTGCTTTCCAGTTCTCGCGGGTCTGAAGGGCTTCCGAATCCCACATCCCAAAGCTCTAGCCAGCGCGATCCAGATTTAGCACGTCAGCAGGGTTCATCTGAAAATGATCTCAAAACCTGGGGCAGGGATATTCTCTTTGGTGGCCAAACACTGATTCTTGGAACTCAATCAGCTTTGCTTAAATTGCTTTCATCACCCAGGGATTGCTGATGCATCATCGTAGTGCAGGGAGAACAAACAGGGCCATTAAGGCGCGACGCCGACTATGAGAGCTGTCTGGGCATTTGTGTTCAGGTACTTCAGTCGTGTAATATTCGCAATTGGAGTCTGTAATACACTATTATTATTGTAATTGAACACCTTTGCAAGTTGACATGCGGTTGTGGCTGACTGGCCGTGGACGGCTTGAGTTCGGCTTGAGCCTCTGTCAGATTATATAATGCAAAGACATCACGTGCATGGGGCCAACTGGTGGTGATGGTCCTACTGTCCATAACCAGTCACTCGGTCACACCAGCTACTCGGTCATGGGCCTTGTGGAGGGTGCCGTTCATTGTTTGGCTCTATTCTTTTTGCATATTTAGATACTACTCCCTCAGGGCAATGTAACTGCATATTTTGGTGACTAGAGGGTTACTCGTCGCAGAGAAATGAGCCTACCTTTGGCCGATGCAGCATGTGACAAGCACTTTCCTTATTTGAAAACACATTTCTGGTGGCTGCGGAGGACTTTTCTCGACGGCAAGACACATTGCCAAGGAAAAAATTGGGAGTTAGAGAATTGACCTTAATTACTGTATATTCCCACCCTTTTCTGCAGTTCAGAAGGATTACTGCACTTTCAGTATTAAAAATTGGAGAATGTGTCATTTTAGGGGTGGGCTGGACTATTCTGGCTGATTTTTCCTCACAGAAAGCTTCCGTAGTGCAAATGAAGCCATGAATTGATTATTTGTGCGAGTAGGTGTGTAGAACAGCAGATTTCTTAATTATTATGATTTTCTTGCAAGCACGAGACACCAAGCAATGGGAAAAGTCTGTTTTTAGTGATAAGAAATGTGAAATCAGATAATTGAACGTAACTCATCACAAATTGCAAACTAAGGAGACTATTTCATGGTGGAGGTGTTCAATTTTAATGGGAAGCAATTTGTTCCTCAGGTCAGACCGACTTTAAAGAACAATTTGAGGTGACCGAGTACTGACTCATTGTTCTAATATTATCTTATCACTTGCTTACTAAGCACAAATGACCTGTTTACAGCCGCTGTATGGGACCAATAGGAATCGGTCTAGTCTCGGGGCCTGACCGAGTTCCTGGTTTTGGCCGAAACCGAGTCTCCTCAGCAGAAAATTTGTAGCTTCATACATGCCAATTCTAAAATCTCAAAACTTGGTTCAAATAAACTTGAGATGCTTGCCCATTGTCTGTATGTGTTAAATTAACCATTGGACAAAGAGCAATTGAGAAATGCACTTTGAACTGTTAGGTGGCCGAGATGCCGGTCAGGCACAGTAGTTGAAGTCACAAGTGTCACTATGTTCGCTCATAGCCGGGAACCGGTCCGGAAAACGTAAGGAGTAAGTGCGCGTTTCGTGGCGCCCGAATGCTCGCCCCTGCTCGCATCCGTCTTTCTGACGACCTATGGCGACTGCCAGGAATGGACTCCAACGCAGTTCACTTGGAGCGGCGTTAAACGTTCAAATAGACAGAGTTGAAACCGGCGTCGAAGGAGCGTCGAGGAATTCAAGCGTGCCTTCCTTGACTGTCTTGAAGGCATGAGCTTGGCCAGTTCGGCATGACAAATCAGAGTGTTCTGTGATCGAGTCATTTTTCGAAGACAAGTAAGGTAGGGCTCATGCACGGGCTTCATACATCACGTGGCGTTACATTTCCGTGACAAGCCCCTAAAGCAACCAGATTTCTCATAAAATTAGGTGCTCTACGAGACATCGGGTATAGGTTTTTTGACTTTATTCAAGTCGTGTATGCAGACTGGTGAACGACACACCAATTGCTTTAGGGGCTTGTCACGGAAATGTAACGCCACGTGATGTATGAAGCCCGTGCATGAGCCCTACCTTACTTGTCTTCGAAAAATGANTTGTTCCTGAGTCGATAGCGTGGACAAGAGGCTCAACGCGTCGGAAGGGCAAGGGGCCTATGGGCGTGATTTGACATCAACAAGCAGACGCAGCGGAAGACGGAGGGATCAAAGCAGCGAAGGTTACTAATGCCATGTACGACTCTGCGAAACAAGCACTTGGTTTGAGAAATGCTCCAATGGGGTCGTCTAGATGACTCACGGGCTAACAGCGCAGTTATATTAGCCCCTTCAATCGAATTGAGGTTCTTCCCCCCTCAGAATATCCCGTGCGCCGCAAGGGGATGAGTCTCTCGTTGATAGTGTTCTGTCATCGCGAGATTCGCGAGCTTCGGTGGTGTCGGATTCGTATTCTGAGTAGCTTGGCTGCTCCGACGTCTGGGAAGTATTTTATATTGCAGTGGAAACGTAGTAATCGGAGTTCATCCTTCAATCTAGCATCGAATGAGTATCCAGCGGTTATTCATTGCACAATTTCTCGTGTCGAGGATTGATTTAGTAAAGCGACGGCGCTGGGTGAGCCTGCTAATCCATTAGAGGTTGCTCTTGTATCGCCGTGGCCTGCGAGCGGGAGATCTCTATTCTCCATTTGTAGGAGATAATCATAGAGCGGGCGTAACAGGCCGGGAGAAGAAGAGTGGACTCGAAATGTGAATTCGGCATGGATGTGGTTTGAGGGTGGAAGCGCGATCACATTCACGGTGACGCGCGTGATCAAGCGTAATCATGTTTACTGAGGTTGGCGACTTTCCGCCATGCACTGATGTCTTTGCTTTATAATTCTGCGGAGGTCAAGCGGAACTCGAAGCACGTCCCACGGGCCAGTTAGCACACCGCTGGTCAAATTGCAGGTGTTCAATTACAATGATAATCAGTGTCATTAAGCTCCAATTGGTTTACACAACTGAGTACCTGACAAATGCCAGACGCTGCTCGGTGAGTCCGTCGCGCACTTAATGGCCCTGTTGTTCTCCTGCACTACGGATGATGCCTTCAGCAATCCACTGGTGATGAAGCAATTTAAGCAAAGCTGATTGGTTCAAGAGTCAGTGTTGGCAGCCAAAGGATATCCCTGCACCAGGTTTTAGAGTCATTTTCGGATGAACCCTGTGACGTGCTAAATCTGGATGCGCTGGCTTTTAGCTTTGGGATGTGGGAATTACGGAAGCCCTTCAGACGCGCGGCGAACTGGAAAAGCAGGGAGGGGGTCCACATGTCCGAAGTTGGGATTTGGGCCGGGGTATCGCTGTGTCAGAGCCTGGTAGTTCATTGAGGAGCTTTGTTTCCTCCGGGAGGTGGGTAACTGAGGAAGATAGGGGTGCCAGTGGTTGAACATGGCTCAGGATAGTGATATGTTCAGGCGTAGAGGAAAAAAATGGAGGAACAGAGCGGATGATGGAAGGAGGATTGAAGGAGATGCGAATGGCAATATTTCCTTTTTTTCACGCTATTCTGCGAGGCCAGCAATAATAACCAGCGATTGCGCCACTGGATGGGTGCCAGCCGAAAAACATTGCGAGGCGGAGTTGTTGCTCGAGCGTTACATAGATTTGATCCGATCACGTGCATGGCGGAGTAAAACCATATGTTCTGCTCCCACGCGCCGTCGGCCGCGCCACCGATCCAAATACCGCCGCCATCGTTCGACGGCCACATGAATAGGCTTAAATCTCAAAAATGAGCCGTATGCGACAATATTTTGCTTATGATTTTACAGAGTCTTTGGAGGAGTGCATCTCCGGCTGTAAATTGCCAAATTTTTTCCATCTCAGGTCCAACGTGTTTGGCCGAGTGCCGAGCGCTGTTGGCCACCCAAGCGGTAGCACAGCTCTATGCCGAAAATAGATACGGAGATGCAATACGTTGGCAGTGAATGGGCACGTGATGGCCCATGCCACTACAAAGAAGAGCAGTCTGGCGCTTTGTCATTTCCCTTTATAAGCGACGGTATGACAGCCCGAATTTGCCTCATTTTCCCATTTCCCCAGCCTAAAATCACGAACATGTTTGACCCTCGCTCGGACGAAAACGGAAGAAGAGTAAAATTATGGATTCATCAAAAACATGGGACGCCATCCCCGCAGGGGCAAAGTACGATCAAGACTCAACCGAAACGTCGGCATTCATCACCATCGAGCATAACGAATCTCGACACAAAGTGCACTCTTTCGGACGCGTCGCCCGCGACTCTAGAGCAACAAGGCACCAAAGTCCAGAAACCATACGCAACGCTTCAGCGTTGGCCTCAATTTGCCTCCTACCCAATTATACACCTGAAGCGCCTTTCGAAAGTCTGCATCCGCTTCTCCCCTAGCGGAGACCTCGAATTGGACCTCTCTCATGTATTCTCTGGGCAATTACTGCAGAGCAACTCTTGAAGTCGACCACGACAAACGATTCACTGGCGTGCCCATGATTATACCACCATTCGGTGATTGCCCACTTCTGTTTCCCAGGTGTCCACCGGGTGACGTACCCATAATAGAAAGAGGGATCTCCGTGATGCATTCACTCGAGATCCTCACGGTCCATCTAAATCGCCCCTCCATCTTGGATAGCGGCACGTCTTGGCTGTCTCTCCTCCAATTCTGGACCTATTATGCATGATACTGAGTGTGCGGTGTGGCGCGCATGGGATGACCGACTCGCGCTGCGAATCCGCGCGGGAAGGTGAAAAAAACTTTAGAGATACCATTTGTGGTTTGCCCAAGCGAAGCTGCCTTACCTGAGCGTCTCGACGTGAATCCATGGCCTTAGAGTCATTGCTCCCGTTGATGAACGTAGTGTGTACGTCGTTTTGTGCATGATTTATTAATACCAATGTGTTAAGCTAACTATAAGAATGTCGATATAATTTAATTCCATATCCTGTCATAAATGTAGTGTTGTTGCGCAGAGTAAAGTTCTTGTATAGATTCCATATTACATGTAGTACTGTTTGTCCAACATGCTTAGTTCTTTGTACTGTATCCTGGATTTTGACTCGAAAAGCAACAATAATTCCCTGTCGCCGCGTCCGTCGAGTCCTGTTTTCCACTTTATTTTCTTCGGTTGTCTTATCTCCATGTTTGACAATTGAACGGCTGCCAATGTCAAGCTTGTCGCCCACCGTTGAACAAAAGGGTTGCTCAATCGACCTCAGAGCCTACGCTATAAAGATAGGACCCTCTCGAAGCCCCCCATCGCAAAATGGATTACTACCTCCTACCCTACCGCGGAATCACCGCGTTCTTTCTCAAATTCCCTTCTATCATGGTCTTCTTCAACGCCTACAGGCCCTATGGTCGTCACCTTCCCGCCACGAAGCCTTATCCGCGGAAGAAGTCCCCTGCTCCAATCACCTGGAACAACAACCCGTCTCGCCTCGCCCGCATCATGAAGAGGGGAACCTTCGTCATGTCTGACTGGTCCAAGGACAGCAACGTCCTCACCTATCAGGGAAGTGACGCCGTACCACAGGGATCCATCCTCTTTGGCAACGATCCCATAGCACCGCCGGACCCCAGCACATACAACCTTGCCTTATCACCAGCCCGCTATGTCCCCAAGAAGCTGCGGAACGACTCTGATCTCTATTCCACCCCGGACGTTCCGCAAGATTCCCTGCTTTTCCGGGTCGGGCCCTCGGGTGGGACGCTCAACATCCCAATTCACCCAAGGACCGGCGAGGGCAAGCCGTCGTTCCTAGACTGGAACAACGTTCGCCGGCTTGCGGCTGCCTTCTACGAGAAGCAAGTCGGTGCGCGTAATAACACACTCGACGTCAACTGGGAAGGAAACCAGGTCGATCGACATGGGTGGCGAGGCCGATACGTACTGAAGGAACTTTTCTGCTACCTGAACGCCAACTACGTCTCGGACGGCCGTCAAGCTTACCCATTGACCGCGTCTTTCACTTGCATGCGCCTTACCGTCCCGGAGACGGTACGGGACCTTGCCACACGTGATCCATTGGGAAACCCGACGGAAGAATGCGACTCCATCGACTTGCAGCACGCGTCCAAGCTCGAGAAACTCCATTGGAACGGGGACTTCGCCCTCTTCGCCGCCAAGCTCATTAATACACCCTTCCACCAACTCTCTACCATCGCCATCACGGGATGTGTCTTTTCTACGGACGATGCTGTCGCGATCTTGCATTCGTGCCCAGTCTTGTCACGAGCCGAGCTCATGACCGTGGATAGTATCGCGGCTTCGAAACGTAATGTTGCCTTGAAGCCCAGTGCCTTGCATTCGCAGGAGATGCGCGTATTGACGGATTTCAAGATTACTTCCAGCGATCCTCTCAAGCCAATTTTCTCTCGTCTACGATTCCCCGCTTTAGAGACCCTCACTGCCAATTTCCGGGATGGGAGTGGGATCATCGGCGCCTTGGGTAACTTTGAGTCGTCGTTAGATCTGCTTCTAATCGGACATGTTGCACCTTCCCAAAGGAGGGAAATCACAAATCAGTTCCCCAATGTACAATTCATTTCTATTTAGATCCTCGTCCATCCTACATGATTGTTTACATAACGTTCTACAACTATTGGTCCCAATAATTATCGAAGAAGGTCGCGTCAATTGGATCATACTCTCCGCTTCGAGTCACTACGTTGAATCGCTTCAATATAGGAAAACGAGAAGCAATCATCCGTGATAACATGCCATCGGGAGTGTCGCTGGTTCCGCTCAGGTACAATTCCTGTAGTGCTGGAAACAGCCTGAGGGAACGCTTTGCCTTCTGGGACAACAATTCGATGGACTTCGTGGACAGATTTGCTGCAAATTTCAGGAATGTGAGAGATTGGAGTTCAGGCATTTCGAGATAAACGGTCGCATCGTCCTCGGTCATCTCGTCGTCGATCCAGCAGAGCTTCTTCAGACAACAATTCGACCGTTGCAGCAGCGATTGAAACGCTGAATGGCAGCTCATCAATTTTCCATCGGGGGGAGGTGGTGAAAGTTATGAGAAGACTCTCCAACGACGGAAGAGCGAGTTGTTGGAAAAACTGTGTCAGGGGCCTACCCGACAATAGTTCCAATGTACGCAGATCCTTGAGAGTGATGGGACGCGTTACGTGTGCGATAGGATGTGAGGGAAGGGACTCCGCAGAGTCGATGTTCGCACGAAGGAAGCGCAGGTTGGTGAATTGTGCCATGACGCCGAGCAGAGGGTCTGGGGATAAGACGAAGTCGATCGAGACCGATGTAAGTTGGCCAAATGGTGTATTCTGTGGTAGGATGTCGGGACGTCTAACCTTGTAACATACTTCGCGAAGATTCGGGGAAGAGTGAAAGAACGACCATACAGAGTCGAAATATGGTGCTTCCCAGTGCGACGTTCTGAATGCGACAGATTCGAGTTGCTCACACGGCGGCGCATCCTGACCAAGCTGTCCAATGGCGAGGAGTAGGTCGGGAGGTACGCAGAGATCGATTCTTCTCCATCTTCTCGCTTGGGAGTAGAAGGCCCGAACAATGTTCCAAGTTGCATTGAGATCCACGTCGCATGTAACATCCTGCAGTGCAATGTCCAACGGCTGGTCACCCGAACGTTCGAGCCAGAGATGGGTGCGGTAGAGGTGGGACTTGGCAGGTTTGCGAATGAAGATGGTCGACCAGAGGGTTGGAAGATTGAGTGCAACGTTCCTCCAATACGAGCACACTTGACCGAGTATCGTCGGATCCACGCTCGAGTTCCTAGAAACGAGAGGCCCGGTGGGGTTTTCGATTCGCGAAATAGTTGGGTCGTTAACGAACTTTGTAAATATTTCGCAGAGGAGCTCGATGGGGATTTTGGAAATGGGTTGGTCCGCATTGAAGTCATAAAGGGTCACGGCGTCGAGGACAGGCATTTTCTGAGGCGTTTTCTTGGGCGCGGAGAGGCGCAGAGTTCGAAACCCGACGGACAATTCATCCAGTTTCGCGAAGCCTGTCAGATAGAAGCTGAACATCGAGAACGAATATGGAGGCAGTAAAACGACATACGCCAAGACGCTTCCTGAGTATATATTCCTGAGTATTGAGCGTTCATTTGGATGGTAGAAAGCTGACAAACGATTGATTGTTTGAGTCTCACAGAGCTGCCTGAACTAATAAAGGAACTCACATACCAGGGTGAACGGGAAGGAGTGTAAAGAGGAAAAAGAAAAGACTATGCCACATCTTATGCGTTCAAATACAAGGTCGCTGCCCAGTTTTCACTTCTGTCGTCCCTTGTTCCGTCGGAGGTTTGGTGGAAATATGGAAAACAAGGTTGTGAAGGCGAAGACGACCCGGGCCGAGGGTCCGGCCCGCACAATAGGGGCGCCTGAACGCCCTTCTCGAACGAAATTGGCATATTGAAGGTCACAGCCAGTTTCTTCGGGAAAGGGGTGGTCAAGGGTGCCGAGGAGCTAAACTCGCGAGTGAGTAGGTCTTCGAGGAATATGGAGGACGATGAAAGTCGATTGACAGAGCGAAGTGGAATCCAATCAGACTGAGCGACCACTCCATCGAATCGACGTGGTCTGGGATTGACCTGTGCCAAGGATTTGAAAATGGGCGTTCTTCTAACAATGAGGATAAGTGAAGAAAAAAGGAGACGATGCAGTGTCACTCTCAAAACATGATAGATCTCGAAAAATGAAAAGACCGTCCATAAATTCCTTCTTTCAATGTTACATGGGGCTTTTAAAGCTTATTCTCTCGAGGGCGAATGTCAAGCTGCTTTACAAAGCTAGCCTGCTGCTCCGGATACATCTGCCTCTGTGGCACTGTGGGCGGCGTTAGTCGACTGGTTAAGCTAGAGTATCAAAGTCACTCACCCCAGTCGGTAGCATCGTCCAGAGTTCCGAAGTTCACAATCCGAATTCCTTTACTGGTGGCGATGGGTGCCGTAGGCCTCATGTACACATTCGAGCCACAAATCTTGCAGAAATGGCGTTCCATTGGGTGCCCGCTGTCCGTTGACGTGTCGGAGTACACAGTGAGCTGGTCAGCGCCTTGCTCAATCTTCATCGTCTATATATCGTTGGGTGTCACTCTCCCGTAATTCTTGAATCGTAGACTCACCTTATCCAAAAAGAAAACATTCGACAAAAATACTGATCCAGTCGCCTTCTTGCAGTTTACGCAATGGCAGACCCGGAAGGATAATGGGTCGCCGATGACGCTGTACTGGACAGCTTTGCATAGGCATGACCCTCGGCGTACCTTTGTTGCGCTCGATTCGCCAGACGAGATGGGGGAGGTTGAGGAAGATGTCGGTGCCATTGTCTGTCTTGGCAAGGAATTCAGGCGGAGTATTTAATCGGCAGATGTGGTGCTAAAGATAGCCGGACAACCGGCTAGTATGACAGTGCCCGAGGCTGGCTGACAGTCTACTGACTTCTAACTGAACTATGGCGGCAATAAGAGCCTTTTGAATGATTCTGGTTAGTACTGAAGAAACGCCCCAAGGTTATGCTGAATGGGTCCTTTGATGGGACTCCCACTGGCATGTCGTCTCTTCGACGACGGCGCTCAGAGTGGTTGAAGAGCCCACCGATACAAGCACCAACGTTTGAAAATCCACGCTGAAACTACTTCAGGACGCCCTGGTTTGGCACTGTCTTGCCGATATTACGCTCTCCCTTGACTGAAATTTCCGTAATTACCGGTCATCTTGCTGGATACCAGTCACTGTGAGTCAAACTGTCTCGTCCTCTCAGAGATGGTCTATCTTTGTGGTCCTCCACGGAGATTTATTATCGTACGAGTATCCTTACTGAACCAATTGGCAACACTCCGCGGCTACCCGACGGAACGTCATACTACGCTGTGCCCCTGCGACAGCGTCGGCGTCTCATGTGTGGAAGAATAAGTGACTGCAAATACCGCTTTAGGTGTCTGATTTGACCGGTTCTGTGTTTCACACTATAATTTCAATATTTCCCTGGGAGGTCAAATCTGTGAGCGGGCATTGGTTGGGACGCTGGGACGCGCGCCACAGACGAATCGGAATTTCCCGATATAGAAAGGTGGTTTATCAACATCTGCGCACCCATTTCGCACATGGACTGACGTGTGACGCCTCAGGCGCACATAGCAGATATGAGGTACGATACCCTATTTCCAGCAAACGTGTATAAATAGCCGATGCAATGCCTTTCGGGCTTCCAGTCATCATTTCAGTGGTGACGATCTTACATACTTGCTACATATCTCTTGGACGTCGGAATCAATATCCAGCGTGGGCTTGCGTCTCAAGATGGTGTCCGGTAATTAAATTAGGACAAGAGACGTTTTAATCGTGGTGAAACACGTTAGTGGTCTGTTTGTCGCCGGAACTGTTAATGTCCTGAGGCATGTCACTATCGGGAAGCGACGGAATTCGTCCACCATAGCAAGAAAATCCCGAGCTCCTGTTATTAAGCCGCAAGCCGAATAAAGGCGAGAAATACTTCTGTGAGAAGGGCTGGCTTCGGGCCGTTTCAACTAAGATGGAAATGCAAGATCAATGACAAGAGGTCCTGTCTCCGGGTATGAAAATCCGCATGGTGAGGCAGTCGATATCGTGCGTATTACTGCATTACTGCGCTGACGGATAGACTCCATATCTATGTTCAGAAATTTAGGCAAGAATCGATAACCTTTCAACATTGTGCTGGTTACATATTTAGTTGTACCAGAAAGACACCCAATATTGGTGCGATCGGTTTTCTACCTCGTGCGACCAACTTGAAGATTCAGCGTATATCTTAGACAATAAGAGGATCATGCTATCGAAGCACTGCACTCGCGATCGATTCGTCAATTGGAATCGAAGAAGGTCCCAATATGACACACTTTCTATCGGACCTGAGAATGTCCGTGGTGCGATCCGGCGGGCATTATTGCCTCCTATAGGTAGAACAAAGACGACGCAAGACGATGTATTGCCTAAAGACACATGCACCTGACGCACAATGGAGAGCTTAATGGCATAGGTGGCAAACGGGGAATAATGAGTCTTCCGAGATTGTTGTCCGGTCGCCTCGGGATACAGCCACTCCAACAGAATTACAGGAGTAGCGGTTGCCGATGACTTGGGATGGCTTTTCCCCCGAGAGGCACTTGTTTCGAGCCGAGTTTGACAGAATTCTCCTTGTCCGATGGAAGCCCGAATGCCTTACTACCCAGCGCCATCATAAAGTGCGCCGCAAACGAGGCTGGAGAAAGGACTTCTCTATTTCCGAAACCTCACGGAATAAAAAATATCGGACAGGTAGTGAATTCGATGATTCCACAACGCAGAAAGACATTGTGAACAGTTATGCAACACAGCCGGCATTTTGAGCCCTCCCCGCCAAATTCTGAAGCTCAAACATTGACACTTTGAATCGGGTTGTACCTTGCTCCGAGTGTTGTGTGCGAATCTGGATAGGAAGCGCATTTCAAGGATCTCCCGGCGTGCGTTGCTAAAAGGAAACGCAGAAGACGTTTCTGGGCAAAGAGCGGGCTGGGTCTAGTCTCTGAACTGGAGCACAAAAGCTGGTTGAAAGCTGGTAGGTGATCCCCAACCTACTCAAGCATTCAATTACTCTTTCATTCGTCCAACAGAGATGCAAATTATCTTACCCAACCTTCTCTGTTCCTGGGGCTATGAAGGCTTTCTCAACCCGCACTATGAGGACGCCAAGACGGAGTCCAGCACTTGGATATGGCCCTTGGTTGTCAAACTCTTCGACGAGAGAGGACAAAAAGCTTTCGCAAAGGACTACACCGGCCTCCTCGCGAGTATGATGTACGCCCATCATAACAAGGGTAAGCTTTCCTTGAATGTTTTTTTTTCAGAATGACGCTAAATGACAGTGGCATTCCAGAATTTCTTCGCGTCGCCTGCGACATGATAAACCTTTTCTTCGTGTACGATGAATACACGGATATTACCTCCCCAGAAACCGCACACAGACTCGCCAATATCGTCGTCGACGCCATGAGGAACCCTGACGGAGTATCTCCCTTCAGCGAAGACCTCATGGGAGACATGACGAAACAGTAAGCAACTACAGTCGCTCGTGTTCGACGCTCCGCTGATTGGGGCTTGGAAATAGATTCTGGAGACGGGCGATGGCACTCCTGCCACCTAACGGACGCAATTCCGAGTCATGCGTGCGACACTTCATCGACTACACCGAAGAATACCTGAATTCCGTCACCCGCGAAGCTTGGGACCGTAGCTCAGGCGGCATCCATTCCATAAGTGACTATCTGGCCATTCGACGGGCGACCAGCGGGGCAGGTCTGATGGTTGGGTTGCTCGAGTTCGGACTGGGCCTCCCAGAAGAAGTGATGAAGCACGAGGTCATCCAGGAGCTGTCGACTGGTGCCATCGACATGTATTGTTTGCTGAATGTGAGCCTAAGTAGCTGAAATCCCAGTGTCGAGGCTGATGGTTCTTTAGGATATGCACTCGTACGCGAGCGAGCTCTCCTCTGGGCAGGCGAACCACAACATTATAACGGTCGTGATGCATGAAAGGAATCTTTCCCTGCAAGAAGCATTCAACTGGCTGGCGTCATATGCAGATGGCGTTGTCAAGCGTTTCAAGACGAACATGGCCCGAGTGCCATCGTTTTCCGAACTCGAGGACCACTCTTTGCATGGCGAAGGGACGCTGAGAGATAGAATACAGAGGTACATCGACGGCCTTGGCCATGCAGTCAGGGCGGAGGATGACTGGGCATTTGAGACGACGAGATACCATGGACAAAATGGCGCACAGATCAAGCGTACCAGGATGTTAACGATTCGACCACAGGTCAAGGGCAATTACGCGAAGCAGGGGCGGAGGGTCGAGGCGCCAGAGAGGGCCATGCTTCTGACCGTCAGGAATTGAAAGGGATACAGCTAGTTCTAACAATAGAAACGCCCTAACATACTAGCCGAAAAGAACTTAATTTATTCCATAATAATGATCCTTTCTAGAACTTGAATGCGACGTACTCCTGTGGTATACAAGGGTATATCCAGAGACGCGGGTATGCTATTCTTCCTAGTTTGACCACTTATCCGACTCCGATCCGAGGGTCCTCGTTTTATCGTCCGGAAAGCCGACCTTGTTTGTCGACCCAACGTCTCGCAATTCGTGAGACTCGACGTGGACGTACACCTCTGGATGCGTCCGTGCGTCAATAATGTCGTTCTAGGATGGGTGGAATATCAGACGGACTGAGGATCATACGAATAAGGAGGCGGCACTTACAGGTTTCATACTAGCGATTTGGAGGTTGCGTTGTTTCGTTAAGTTGCCCCCAATCGCCTCGGATTCGGTGTGCTCGCTGTCATCGTACTTCCATCCTTTGCGTGAGTTGAGACTGCTCATAAGAGAGTTCGAGTATAGTCCAGCGAGCGAATAGTTAATCATGAGATGAGTGCCAGAGGGCTGTGAGGAAAGTAGTCGGGTCAGATATTGGCTAGTCGGGAAGGACATGACTTACGTCGACAAGATAAACGATGAGATCAGCGGTGGCGATAATCATCGTCAGGAGACCAGTTTGCATCGTCACTTCGGGAAGAAGCCAGTTAGGTCTAATGATAGGAGCGCCGAGGAAGGAAACGGACCTCTGATGATTTGATTAATCATCCTGTCGGAGCGCCTGAAACCAGTCTTGTGCCTATGCTATTGATTTATGAACGTTAGTTAGCAAGCGCAAGCGGTGAGTTTGGGGCGCTTTACCCTATACAAAGATGATTAGTGCCATTCGCGACGTTTCGCCCACAACGAGGCACTTACAAGTAGACTACGAGGATAGCGGTGATCCCGACGTCACAGACGACTGACGCAACAAGCCAGAGAATGACGGTGTGCTTGAAAGCAGCGAACTCAACAAAGGTGGCCCTACGACCGACTTCCCAGCCCGTAATGATCGCCGAAACTGTACGATGTCGAATAGTAAGATAAAATAATAGATGGGTAGGAAGACCCGTTTACCTCCGGTGGCAAGTGCAAGTGCCCCAAGAACGGCAGCAGCGATGATGGAAGATGTCAAAGCATAGACGCGCCAGGCGAAGAAAGATTGGACAGCCATGGCGATAACGCCCTGAAAAATGAAAACGACATAAGGACGACAACGAGCAGGAGGGATTAAACTTGACGTACAGTTGTAGCAGGCTCTGCGTACGAAAAAGAGCAATAAGTCCGACTTCACTTCCAGCCGAAAAATGAGGGGCGAGCCTACCACTAGCGAACACTATGGAAGATTGAGATGATGAGCCTGATAGCACTGAGGATGCGGCTAGGACGTACGCCAATTCGACCTGCCTAAGTTCTCGACGTCCCCTACAGAGAAACGTTGGAGATCGCGCATACCAGATAGTAGATATTCGTACTCACCGAAAAAAGTAATGACCGAGCGATAAAGATACGCAAAGATGAAGCAGGTATTCGCAGTGACTGCAACGTACAGGCCAGCAACCTGGGTATCGCTGAATTGAGCAGGCGTGTACAACGGAGGTGGGGGGAAGCATACAAATATCTTGATCCATGGCTTGTCTCTGAACTTCAATAAGCATTTACGTATTATCATATTAAAAGTGGCTTGATACACACGTTCGGTAGTAGGAAGAGTAGTAGATGTAGACCTGGTTCGTCATCATCCCCAGAAGCAGAACGTTGAAGAAGAACCCGATGAACATCCACCCATGGCTGAAATACATTTCTATTAGAACACATTGACAGCCCGGGTTTAGAGAAAAAAAACTTACGCGAACTCGGCTGGCCCTCTAGCGGCCAAATCCACAACAAACATCATAGATAGAATGTTTCGACGTTTGGAGGGAGAGAAGCCAAAGCCAGGGTATGTGGGGACTGAGAAAACCGACTTCGGGCTCTTAAGAATCTCCTCGTCTGACGATCAGCCACTAAGGTTCCAAGGCCGCCAGGTCGTGAACCTTTCCCCGATCGTCAAGAGCTTCCGCCTTCCATCCGTGCTATCTGTTCTTGGGTAGAGGGGGCTGCTACCCTTATCGATGGCCTGCAGCTCGTCCTCAAGGCGGCAAGTGCGGCAAAATCTGCATAGTATACTGTATCCCTGTGAGATAGCCAAGGACCTTGGACACACGGATACGCGTCTTACCGGTTGGGTGTTGTTTCCAGCAGACATAGGGGATTTTATGGCCATTTCTGACTCCAGCGAAAGGGGTACCGGATTTCCTGGTGATGAGAGAAGACAAAGAATGATCGCGCTTTTTCGCTCAGATTCTGACGAAATTCATCCTGATTCACGTGAACTCGCCTGGTTTTGTCACAATCTCCTAACTACTAATATGACAACAGTGTGGACAAACCTGGAAAGAACGTCTCGCTTAGACACAGAAGGAGAAGAATTGACTTTAGGGAAACGATCATAACTGTAGGTTGGAGTGAAAATAAAGGAAGGGAAAACATCTATTATTGCACTCCTCATCTACGGTCCTACTGCCAAGGAGAGGCGCCGATTCCCGAATCTGAGGAGACTAATGTCGCTAGGGCTCATTCCAATTTATCCTATTCAGCGGGTCATTTTTCTGGAAGAGTTCCTCGGTGTATATCCTTATCGGTGAGTTTGACACAAAACCCACGCTTCCGTCTTCCTTCATTATGATGAAAGGACTTGCGTAGGATACCGCCGCCAAGTCACCCAACGAAAGCCAATAATAATGCTAAATAAAAGAGCTCGCCCTTCCATCTCTTTCGACGAAGGAAATTTTCTTTGGTAACCCCTCCGTCTGTTCCTTAATTTTGGCGCCGATGCATCCAAGCGGAACGGAAGCAACATGATGGTCTGCTTTTGGAAGAGCGGATCACTGAGGATCGGGAGGAATGGCGGGTATCTTGAGGGACCTGGATTCTGGGGCTCCGGTGGGTATTGGCTGGCTGGTTGAGAGGTACGATTTATGGCCAATGAGAGTCTCGACGATGATTGGGCCATTGAGAGGGCACTAGTACTCCGTCGGCACAATCGACATCTCGAAATTTGAGCTTGAGTCTTGGAGCTTGGTCATGGGCCCCTCTGTGCATCATAAAGTGCATGCCTGGAGTCATAGATAGCGCCGCGGTAGCCATAACCTTAAGTGTAAGAGCTTCGGCTTCAAAGACGAGTGCCTTCGAGCAAACCCTGAAACTACCAGTAAGTTCCAGGACATTCAGGACGTCCAGACTCCATTGATCCTTGAGTCGAAAATTACGTCGTAAATTACGCCTCCGTGGATAGAACTAATTTTCCTCCCTTCTGGCACCCCATTAGAACACTCTCGCGACCTCCCATGAGAGTCGTTTTCGACGCCGAACCGCTTGTTTTCTTCCTGCATCTTACTACCGTTATTTTTCTTGATGCAGACTATATTTATAAATTTGACTCAATCGACGTACGTCATTTTTCGGAGGAGATCTCAGGACCGGAGCTCTGCGTCGAAAAGAACTTGGGAAATAAAATTTCTCCAATCACCAGAAGGAGACTCTTGCCCAGTTCAAACGTAGGATTTTTCTTGACTACTTCCTGATTCTTAAGTCATCATTCAAAGTGAGTATTACACGTTTAGATGTTCATGAGATTTTTTTACTGGAACTTGCACCCAGCATTCAGAGTAGTCAATCACTTCGGCTTCCAACGTTGGTACCCGCTTTTCTTCATTCATAAATTCCCTGCGCGTTTGCATAAACTCTGCCATTGACAAAGAGTCTTCGCTAGTAATTCCGTCAGGTCGAGTGCTCCTACCGAAGTCGATCAAGCGAAACGACGATTCATGCCTCAGTCCACCTCTAATTGACGGCCTTAGTCTTCGTTCGGACGGCCGGCAACTGAGCGGGCCAGGCTGGACAAGGAGGTTGCGCTGCGCAACGAACCCATGGATCCAACCTGCCTGGTGCAATCGAAGGACGAGCGAGATACATTCGTAATGCATGATCAGTAAGTACTGTCCCTTTATGTATGGAGGCAACGGCCTCTCGAGGCGTTACGCCAAGCCTGAGATAGCAACAAGCAACAGCCCCCATGTTAGGCGTTATGGTTGCCAGAATTAGCAACCGCTGGTGTGGGAGCCACACCGAACAACAGGACATGGCTTGTGGCTCATGATGCGCAAGCACAGGGTACTGATATATGGCCGATGTTCTGTCATATAAATATTCAGAAAATACCTTCACCACGTCAGTATGACCCAGAAGAAACAACACTAATTTGGGCCTGAATGGGCCTCAGGATCTTGTACCTCCAATCTTTAACAATTTACCAACAGAACTAGATACAGAGGAATGATTCTGTAATTTTTGCAATTTTATCCGATTTTTTTGACCCTTATACACTGTGTCTCTCGAGTAGCAACGACCCTCCTGTTACGCGTTACGTAACGCCATTTTAGCAACGCAACGACCCCTCTGTTACGCGTTACGGTTGCCTCCATACATAAAGGGACAGTAGGAAGTCTTGTATAAACGACCAATGGACCCACAAATTGTCTGCAGTCAATTCGTCACGCTTGATTGGCTTTCCACAGTCCTCAAGTAGCATGATAGGGCTAGAATACCTCCCAGTGTCTGAGGAAGTTCCCTCGTCATCGTCATCGGGGACGTAGTGGCCGTAAAATTGGGGGGCGAGCGGCGCTACGGGCACAGGATACGGCGCGAGCGGTGGCATCGTGTTAAATCCAGACCAGTGCTCGAAGAAATGTTTTGGGAAACTCTGGTAGTTCTCCGCCTCCCTTGCGAGATGTTCGAGATGCGAATCGTGGGGGATCGACGGCTTGGCCGCAACTCGTGTCATGGTCGTCAGCGGGTGGATGTTCTTGTGGTCCTCCCTGAAGTGCTTGCAGTACTGGCGACGTTCGAGGCTCTGATACTTAACGCGCGAATGGAAGACACGGTATGGGCCTTTGTACTCTGTGCATTTGATAAGGATGCAGTCATCTATGGACTTGATAATGGTCTTCCTTTAATATGTGATTCAATGAAAGATGCAAGTGCTGTGAGTGTTGTACATATGCATACAGTGAAATACCTTAAGTTACGGGTATATATCGTTCTCATGAATCTCAAGGGTTATACATCAGCGAAGGGTACTGCCGAGCGATCTTCTTCAACTCCTCCTTCGTGAAATTGCCAGTCAGTTCCAAGTTGTCCACTCCGCTAAGGTGGATGAGGGTATCAGCCGCACCCTTCGTGCCGTTGCCTCGTAGCACCAGCGCGAGCTCTTCAAGAGAGCGCCAAGCGAGGCGGTCAAGGAGGCCCTTGATGGGTTCCCTCGACTCAACCATAAGCAGCGAAAGCTCAGGGAACATAACGCGTTCCATCCGACTGGGCCGCACCATGCTCCGACCATTCCTCTCCCTCGCCGTGGCGTCGTCGATCCTTCCCAGCTCGACGATGCGCACGTTGGGGCACGAATGCAAAAGCGAGACCGCGTCTTGTACGGTCATCACGCACCCCGTCACACTGAGCGACGACAGCTGGTGGTACGGGAGGTTGACGAACTTTCCCGTGAGGACGAGGAAGTCGCCACTCCAGACGAGCTCCTCGAGTCGGGACGCCCTCCGAAGGTCGACGCTGTCATCTTGCTGCGACGGCTGGCCATCGAAATCGTACCACCCCAAATCAGCCACCGCCTCCGGTACGGCGATGGAGAAGCGGCGGAACGACCCGAGAGCGTGCGGGACGGAGAGCGGGCCAGTGGGGTTGTTCTCGATAACGGTGGGCTTGCCGAGGGCAAAGAACAGCGCCTTGAGGACCGTGCGTCCTCGTCGACCTTCGCGGTCCGCGGGTGTGTGGCGCCAGTCGACGTTGAGCGTGTTGGCGCGGGCGTGCCCGCGGGTCCCGAGGAAGCGGTAGACGAGCGTGCTGATGTACTCCCACCCAATGTACCCATGCGGTCCACCGATGGTGACGGCGAGTTCGCTGGGCTCGTCGAGGGAGGGTGTGTTTTGGAAGAAGGACTGGGCGTTGAAAGGAGGGATGTGGATGTTTTGCGGACCTGGGACGATAACGCTCTGCATATTGACGATGAGGGGAAGAGTAGGCGATATGTAGGGTAGCGAATGTAAGGTGCTAGGAATTAGATGCGATCCAGTCGTGTCGGGAATAGGAAATGAAGCTGGAGGTTGGGCGGTGAGCGAGGCGAGCTGGGCGATGAAGGGGAAGCCAACGAGCTTACCGTCTTCCTTTTATACAACCCTCTGGTGGCCGCATCTCTTGATTATGGTGGCCACTTTTGTTCCGCAGCAGACACCGCATAACGAAGTCGCCCCTAGAATCGAGTCAGTCAGGCGGCAACGATTATTGTTGGAGCTTGAGATATACATGTCGCCGTGAGATATAAGAAGCCATGATGCAGATGCCTTATTGTGGGCTAGTGTGCGCACCGAACAGCTTTTTTGCCAGACAATAGCGAGGATAAATCGAGGTGATGGAATGAATATTACATAAGCTTCAACTGGTAAGGGAGAAATCTCGACCACAGCCCACTGGTAGCTGTGGTGGATATCCGAAGATTGAGATAACGCTTGAGCTTGAGAGGTCTCTGGGACATGCAGATGACAACAGATCAAAGCATCGGTTTTGTCCTCCACAGGAGACGGCTCAGGCCCAGGATTAATCGTCGCTTCAATCGCCGGCTTCAAGATAATACAGAGGACCCAATTGTTTGTACGGTCGCGAAATAATCGACGGCGACAGCCGACGGATCTGTTCGATTTGGAGAACAATGAGAAGACGAGGAGACCATCATACACATATCCTTGCGGCCTAGTGGGTGGTTATCAGCTGGAAGGCAGGCCTCACGCATATGTATGGGCGATGACTCGTCAGGACAGAAAGAATAAATCGCTCGATTGTCAAGTGGAAAAGTCGCCAAGGTAAGTCGCGCGGTGACGCTGAGGAAGCGTGAAGCAGATTCGGAGACACCAAAGAAACCAGACTGAGAAAAGCGCGAGAGCAACACGAGAGACATGGATTAAGAAAACGTCGAGATCTCGATAAATTCGAGAGGAAATCCTTGCGTTCCAAATGTTTGGGATGGACGATGGACCTTGAGTACCCCCTTGGATCTGACGGTGTTCGGAGAATCAGGACTGAGCGCTGAGCGCTGTGGGGTCCAACGGCCAACCCCAGATTCTGCGGCAGATACGCGTTCATATGAGGCGCGAAGGACAAAATGATGGGGAAAGAAAGAAACCGTGTCCCGTCCTGAAAGCGCACGGACCATACGTGTGACTTGTCCGAAAGAGGAAGCTTAGATTGATCGGATGATTCGGGCCGTTGCGCCACTCCATCGAGGAGTCAAAACTGAGGTGAGAGTGGAAGCCCGTAGTACGACGCCCACAGGGATACATGTACTCTAGTTTAAGTACAAATATCAAGTAATAAAAGATGGCCGATCCTATCATAACATTTATTCAAACTTCCCCACTATCGAAACAGCAGAGCGCATCAACAATGTAGAGTTCGCGTTGCATGACTAGTGAAATATTTTGGATACCTGTCTCTTCAATAATTGACAGGTGGTAGCTCACACTCATTCAAAACGAGTACATACGCCGGTGGGGTCTCGTGAGGGATATTCAATCACTGGGGATTTTATCTACAACGCCATCATTATCCTAAGTTTTTGCGCGATAGCCTCCCCTTCTCGCGGTTGATGGAGAAATGCGTCGGAGTATAGTTTTGGCAGGTATACGTGGGATATCTCATCATACCGTGTCACATTTACGCATCTCAGGACGTTTCGTTCACTGTGACCAGCAAAACAAACAGCGAACTTGGACCTACAACCCGCTCGCTTATCAAAGAAGAGCTCAATTCATGATTTACCGAACAGACTACTTGGCGAGTGCGTACCGAGTGCTTCTTCAGGCCCATTTTCTTCAACTTGATTGTGCGTCTATTGCATTCCGGCTGAGGCACCGAATGACGCCGTGCCAAGATGGACGAACGGAGGTAAAAGGAAGCGTTCCTGATCCGGACGGGAAAGGAAGCCTCCGAGCAATCGAAAGAACCATACGGTGCGCAGAACGGTAGAAAAAGACCAGGAAAGCGTCTTCTCGGCGCGTTATTGACGTCTCAGCAAGTTTTAGGGTTGAGTCCATCCGGACGCCTTCTCGGGGCTTTGGAGGTCACCTGTGTTTCTGAGACTTTTAATTCAAGATGCTGAAGGATGGTAGACGAGGAGGCGGATGCTGGACACCTTTCGAACGTTTACATCCCACAAATATCTGCTTCTCTGGATGAGCTCCTGCTCTACCTCTGGGCGAGTCCTGCTGAACGTGATCTCCAAGCTGGGCTTCTATGGATGATTTACCCCGATTTGAGGAGCAAATGCTCTCGCCCGTAAAACCGAAAACCATCGGGGCTTCGGATGTCTAGAGTGGCGTATGAAGGCACCGAAGAGCAATTATAGCGTGCCTGACGCGGGCTGAATTGGAAAGGGTTCAACAAGACGCCTATTATGTTGGACTCCGAAATTGCAAAGTCGAGACCAGGACACGGTAACTTAAGCGCTCGCTCTGTCTGATTCTGTCTGATTTTTTGAGGAAAATTTAATGCCTACGGAGTTGGAGGGGAGGTGGGAGACGTTAGCTCATACCAGTCCGTTGGATCCGGTTTCAACCTAGAGCAACATGGTCGAAGCGAGTGCGTGCGAAAGTTGGATGTCCGTTTGACGCGGTTGTTCGGGCGGAATTTGACACGGATGGTGCATTGCGCACATGCTACGGCTATTCGCCCGTGGCGTATGGGAGCCCAGGCCGCAGAATGAGTCCCAAAGTACCGGTAGAGGGCCCTCTTTAGAGCGAAGAACAGGCACCCAGGTGTATCAGATGCTGAGATGTGCTAATCTGATAATGATAATGCTTTATCTGATAAGACGGCTTGGCGGTGAGCGCTGATGGCTAAGTTATCAGATGATCGTATGGCGTGTTCGTGCGGTTGAGAAGAACTTCCTCTTCGCCGCCTATATAACCTCGTTCCGAGGTGAACGCCATGGCGTGCCCTTCCTTCCCTCGACCATGTCCGACCACAAGAGCGACAAGAGCCACTCCGACGTCGAGCGCGCCGCCACACCCTCATCAGACGACCATGACTCCCATCTGGGTGTCTTGACCGTGGAAGCGACCCACAAGGTGTACGGAAAATACTCCAAGTGGTTCCTCTTCATCAGGTGCGTCTCATATTTTTCGCCGTTTTCTTCTCTAATTTTCTCCTGTAGTTTGGGTCTGGCTGCGTACATATATTCCCTGGACGGCACAACGACGCACAACTACCTTGCGTTCGCCGCGTCGTTCTTCGGCAACCACAGTCTCATCAGCACGATTCAGGTCGCACAAGCCGTCATCAGTAAGGCTAAATTTATCTCCGAGCTTGCTCCTGTTGAATGTTGCGATAGTCGCTGTGGGGAAGCCTGTCATTGCGAAAATTGCTGATGTTGGATCAAGAGGGTCGGCATATGTCTTCGTCCGTGCGTGCTTTGGTTCCAACTTGGATTTCGCGCGTTTTAACGCCTCACAGTCATTTTCTACGTGGTTGGCTACATTGTCATTGCGTCGGCGAACAACATCCAGTCCGTCGGCGGAGGAATCGTGGTTTACGCGGTGTACGTGCTTTAGAATCCAGACCTTCATCTTTATCTAATATCAATTCAGCGGTTACACTGGTTTGCAATTGCTAACGCAAATCATTATTGCCGATATCACGACCCTCAAATGGCGTGGTTTGGTCTCTGCACTCATGTCGATGCCTTTCATCATCAATGCTTTCGTGGGGTCAAACATCGCCGCCGACATCATCCAAGGAGCTGGCTGGCGCTGGGGATGTGAGTACACAGTTCTGTCTCTTTTATTCATTATTGAATTCTCCCCAGATGGCATGTTCGCCATCCTTGTGCCCGCCGCCCTCAGCCCGCTCATCATCACGCTCTTGTGGGCCGAGTGGAAGGCAAGGAAATTGGGGATCGTGAAACAACGGAACAGCACGAAGTCATTCAGACATAAATTCTTCAGCACTGTCGACAAGCTTGACGTTGTTGGACTGGTCCTCCTGGGAACTGCTGTCGCCCTCGTCCTCCTGCCTTTGACTCTCAGCAGGAGCGCTAGGAGCGGCTGGAAGAATCGTCAGCTATTTCCCGCTCGTCTGCTTTAGTCTTCGTATTTTACTCACAATTTCTCAGCTTCGATTATCGCCATGCTCGTCGTCGGCATCGTCCTCCTCCCCGTCTACCTTTTCTGGGACATCAAGTTCGCCAAGCACCCCGTCGTTCCGAGGCGCTTCCTGCTGAACCGCAGCGTCGTCATTGCTGGTGCAGTTGGCGCTTTTGACTTCGTACGTCACATCCCTACTTGAATCTAATGTCCCAAGCTGATTTCTCCAACTGTTCGTAGGTTTCGTTCTACATCTCCTACGCCTACCTCTACTCCTTCGTCATTGTCGTCAAGCCTTGGCCCCTGCTCCACGCGACCTACTTCGCTCAGACCCAGACCGTCGCGCTCACCGTCTTCGGCATCAGTGCGGGTCTCGCCATGCGCTTTATCCACCGCGCGAAACCCCTGCTAGTTGTCGGGCTCTGCATCCGTCTTCTGTATGTCTATAGACCTCAGTATCGATTCAACGATTAGCATGCTAACGAAGCAATCTGTAGCGGCTGTGGTTTGATGATCCACTCGCGCGGGGCTAACGCGTCGGACGCGGAGATCGTCTGGTCGCAGCTTCTCCAGGGCATTGGCGGTGGCTTCGCCGCCGTCGCCAGCCAGGTCAGCGCGCAGGCCGCTGTGCCCCACGTCGATGTTGCGATGGTCACTGCCGTCGTCCTGCTCGTGACTGAGATCGGTGGTGCTATCGGCACAACAATTGGTATGTTGTCCTGAGACGTTCCTTCTCTTTTTCGTATGCTAATTGGGCGATTCTAGCTGGTGCTATCTGGACGGCCATGATGCCAGATAAGCTCGCGGAGTATCTCCCTTTCCTCGACGATGCCACTCGCACACAGCTGTTCGGCTCGATCGTCGCCGCTGCTGCCTACCCTCGTGGCCACCCTGTACGCGAGGGCGTTATCCTTGGTAAGCCCTGTTCGCACCTTTCTTTCCTCCTCGTGGCTAACTCTTGGATTGCGCAGCGTACGATGACGTGATGAAGATCCTGACCATCGCCGCCACCGTCTTCGCCGTTGTCCCCCTCGCCCTCTCGCTACTCATGCCCAACTGGTATCTCGGCGACCAGCAGAACGCCGCTGACAACCTCAACCTTGCGGGTGAGCGGGTACACAACCCTGATGTGGACACGAACTCCACATCGGAGAAGAGGTGATGACTGCCATATTCACTCTTCTTGGAGTGCTCTCGACTCGATGTCTTCATGTTCTTCGTTCGTCGGTGGGGAAGCCCGCCTGCGATCTAATATTCTCTACATACATTACGAGCTGATTATGTACCTAGTTTTCCCCTTCCCCTTCAGCTTTCTTGCATCTCCACCGCCACTTACTTACATGCATGGTACAACCTACCACCACGCCTCATGACACATCCCAGCGACCTCGGCGCCCTCATCTGCCTCCTCGTGTACCAATATGTACTTGTAGGTTGATGGGAACCCAAAAAATCAACGGTCTCAAGAATCGTAAAGCTCCGTTCCAGCTGAACTATGAACGATTGATAGTTAATGACCAGCTGAAGCCCTGTTAAGGACAAGAATGGACAAGAACGTGGTAATTTTATTGAATTTCGAAGTACAATCTCGTTTCGTGCGGTCTAATGAGGAATATATGACGTAGGTTACATTGACGGTTTCTTGGTAGGTGGGTATTTTGAGACAGCAGGAGATGTGATAGGTACTCGCTGGCGGGGTGTGCGCGCTAAGGAGCCAGCGATCGGCGCTTACTGGTATACTCCAGATCGTTCGGCTTAACGTCTCGCAACTCATGCGACTCGACGTGAACGAACACTTCCGGGTGGGTACGCGCCTCCGTGTCCTGCCATGTGTCATCATCAGAGCTGAAATTACATTGTTTATCGCGAGAATGTAGAAACGCACCTTCATGCTCGTAATCTGGATATTATGCTGCTTTATATTTCCCGTTGTGATGACCGGGTCAGTGTCGGTGTTTGCGCTCTCGTCGTACTTCCATCCTCGGCGCGAGTTGAGGCTGCTCATAAGAGAGTTCGAATAGAGCTTCGAGAGGGGGTAGTTCAGCATAAGGTGCGTTCCGGTTGGCTTTAGAACATAGTGACGTCGTTAATACTTAAGATGAAGAGCTGGGAAAGATGGCTGAGAACGTACATCCGCAAGGTATACGATGAGGTCGGCGGTGGCGACTATCATGGTGAGGAGACCGGTTTGAACCGCGACTGGAGGTCATTAGAACGAGAAGATTGTGGAGAGTTAACTGTACACACCTCGGATTATTCTATCAATCATCATGTCGGAACGCTGGAAGCCTGTTTTATGTTTCCGCTGCGAGAGGCTAGATTAGAGGGCGAAACGATAGTTCGGACCGCAGCTTCTTACCCTAGAAGATTCGGCGAGGTCAACGGGATGAATAACTGGGATAATGGAGGCTTGGCACTCACAGGTAGAAGACAAGAAGGGCGGTAATCATAATGTCGCACAAAACAGAAGTTACCAGCCAGATGATCACGACATGCTTGTAGGACGCGAAGGATGCAAAAGTCTCCCTTCGTCCGACCTCGTAGCCAGTGATGATAGAACATACTAATCGACTGACAGGTTAACAACGAAGAAAGATAGGAAACGCTAAGTACCAACCACCAGCTGTGATCGCCAACGACGCGATTACGAGCGCGTTGATCAACGACTTGGTTAAGACCTGTATGCGCCAGGCGAAGAAAAGTTGGACGGCTGTAGCGATAACACCCTAGGGTCATCGGAAAATATTTAGCTGCACAGCAGATGCGTCGAATGGCCGTCGCCTACCGTACTAGCAGGCTCTGAACACCAAAGGAGTTGGATGAGATCCAGGACAGCTTCGAAGGCAGAAGTAACGTACCGCTCGCGAAGACTGCACCACGAATCCACGATCAGTTTAGGGAACGAAGGCAGGGACAAATCACCTACGCCAATCAGTTCGAATCAAGTTATCGACGTCCCCTGGAGAGAAGGCAGCGTAAGAAACGAGTTCGATTATTCGCCAAACCTGTTCTCACCGAAAAATGTAATGAGCGTGCGGTAGAGATACCAGAAGATGATCATGGTGTTGTAGACATCGGCAAGAAATAGAACTGCCACCTATGAGATGAATGAGGTCAGAGCGAATTAGCAGCACCGTAGTCTGAACGCCTTACAAAGATCTTTATCCACAACTTGTCTCTGAGTCGCACCGAAAGTGCTGTAAGCGAGTGTTCCACATGGAAATGACTCCAAGACTCACTTTTTATACGTGACGTAGTAGTTGTACACCTGCAGCGTCATCATGCCCATGAGAAGGCAGTTGATGAAAAATCCGACGAACATCCATCCATGCCTGGAGGCGATGAGAAGGCGAATCAAGAGAAGCAAGTGGCGAACGTACGCGAACTCTGCTGGCCCTTTCGCCATGTTAGATTGTCCAAGAACGAACGGTTTTCGGAGTGAAAAGAACCCTCTGTGGAGCAACCCGCAACCTGTCCTTCGAATATGGGTGAGGAGACGAGGGCGGGGCAAGTGTCGGAATCGGGCACGGTAGTTATATCTCAAACAGTAGCTCCTGTATGTAACGGTGAACGAGGGTCTCGAGAATACCCTGAAGAGCTCGGCAGCGCGCATCCGCCGCCGGTCTCTTTCGGGCGCTGTTGCCGATGTGGGGTGCCCTGCGCCACTGGTCGACAATTCATTCCGTTTATGGGCATCCGAATCACGCCTAGCCTTCGAAGTTGGAAAGTCCCGCTCCCAATCGAATCGACATTCGGGAAGGAAAGATCAAATGCTTACCAGAGTACCTCGTGTATCCCCTCTCGTGCTCTCAAGACATGCGATCGCCAGGAGCTTCGTTTTTGGTTGGAATTCCAGGGTCTCCGGCCGGCGATCCAATCCTCGTGATAGGCGGCAAAGGACTCATCAGAGTGTGATCAGAATGCAATGCCGTTGAGTTGAACTTGTCGTTAGAAACCTGAGCTTTTCGCTCATTGGCTGTGTTTAAAACCATAACCCCTGACACCTGCAGGGAAATGTGTCGAAATGAAGCCGCCCAATCTCCTCGCCCACAGTGGGCTGGGCAACGGACGCCAAGCGACAAGTACGATCGAAAGGTCAACTGCGAAGACAGGAGCAGTTTGTGCGCAGACCTCAGAAAAGGCCAGAGAACGGAACTTCTTCAAAGAAGAGAGTTGTAGTCTTGGAGGAAACCTCAGCTAAAGCAGAGAGGAGGCTTGGTCGTGCATTGGTTTTAGACCCTCAAGGTTCGGCGTAGCTGTTCTATTTGGTTTAGTGCGCACCTACACCTTCGCCAACTTAATTAGACACATATAATTATGCAGTTTGTTGCCGGCGTACCGTTCTCGTGGTTTCGTCGCAGAATTTGTCTTGAAGTTATAGGGCTCATAGTCTCATAGGGTCCCAAATGGAACTGGGGCACCTTGATGTCGGGATACCATCAGAAGCCGCTCTACAAAGGCATGTATTATCAACGTGTGGAACCATTCAGACTGCCAGGCGCTCGGGGGGAATGGTCTGCACAGGGGGAATGCTGTGTAAGGTCAAGTTGAGGATGGTCCAGGCTCTGACTGTGATTGGCCGTTAGGGTTTCACATGCCCCGGGCCCGCCGGCCCGCAAGCGGCTTCATCCACCATACGCCACAGTACGCGTTGACCGCGACATTGACACCCTTCTTCTGCTGTGAAATCGTTCGTGGACCGGGCAGTGCGTGGAGTTCTGCGATATCTTCAGTTAACTGGAAAATCGGGAACCGTGGAAGAGGCTGATTGATAAATACGAAAATGAGAAATAGAAGTTGCCGGAGAACTTGAGTAGAGTACAACGCCTATAAAATAAATTGACAGTCACTCGAATCCCCATCTGTCCTTCAATATGGACCAGGTAGCCTGATCGAACTCGGACTCGTTTCGCTGGGAGGAAAGTGAGCACCTGAATTCATGGGAACGAATAGGCGTACCTTTAAGAAGCCTATTACTTCCTGATCGAATTTTTGTTCAATTTCGCTCGGTTGAACTCCCTTGGTCTTTCTCCTTGAGTAGGGGGACCGAATCAGAAAATTGTTGAGTTGGTGGTCATAAATCACCGAAGGAAGGACAGTGATGGCGAAGCGTAGCACGTCAGGTGGAAATGCATAGCCATCCCATTGGGAGTGAAATATGAAGGCAAGAAGGCTTCCATGAGCTTCCGTTCCACATTGGATCGGGATGTATGCAACGGATTTCAGGAAAACGAGATATTTTGCGGCTGTAATGGTGTCATCTATCATGTCCTTGTTGACCTTTGAAAGGTGTAACAGAGAAAGAGCCGATAAGAAGAGATTCACGGGAGAGAGGTCGAAATTAAACCCACATCATCACCCATGAGTTGCGCCCTTTCGAGCAAAGGTTGAAAGTAATCACGTAACCTTATGGTCAGACCTTTGCAAAATATACTCGATGACCCGAAAAGACTACGTCGGACTTCCATGCAGATTCGCTGCACGAATTTGAGAGAAAACTCGTGGTTGAGGACTTCCTATGAAGCACAAAATTGTTAGAGAATGCTCTCGAAGGACAATGATTCAGATTTAAGTACCTGACGGTCAAAGATCGTGCGATATAACTCAATTATTGCTGAATCATACTTGCAACATTTCACTCCGTGGACGAAGGAGATCCATCGACTATCTAGGAGACAGACTGAGTCAAGGTAGGTGGTAATAAATCCGTCTGATAAAGGAGAGTGACGAGAATGTCGCAAGAAGCAAGTGAATGCATGTTCTTGCGTGATCACCCAGTCTGGAGCAAAGCGAGCGAAATTTAGCAACAGGGAATAGCGAAATAAAGAGGAGGAGGAGCACCCTTATTTTCCTTATCAATACATTTCCATCTCCAGATGGCCAGGGTTTCATGAGCCAACGCGACATCGAGAGCAAAGGTACCAGACCTGTCTTCGTCGAGGAGGAAGTCGAACAGCGATGCATGAAGGATTTTGATCGGCTGGTCCCTGTCAGCAATAGTTAAGAGAGACAGTAGCTCGTCCAGGGCGAGCCCAATCTCTCCGGGTTTTACACCAGTTATTTGCTCCAGAAATGCTGGAGTTGTCATCTCCGGATGCAGACCAAATACAGTTCCCGAAGTGGCGGTGAGGAATAGAATACCAAGTATGCGAAATACGGTGTCAATATCCTTTACGCAAGAGAATATAAAGCTATAGAGGGTATCCAACTGGGAGAAGGGCCTATCGGTGGAGATCCGAGATGGCTGTAAACCTAGAACAACTTGAAGGCGGACTTCGGGGTTGTGTTTGAGGGATCGCACGTAGTTGATTACTGTAGAGACGTAGATGAATTGACCTGAAGCCTTTGCAATGAGATTGCTTATGATGACCTCCCCAGGCCAGGAAGGTGGCAGGTGAGCCCGGAGAGGATGGGAATCTTTAATCTTCTGGAATTCCTTTCCCAGGAAGGTACAAATGTCGGTGTCGGCATCAGGATCATCTCCAAGATCAATACGGCGAACGGGAATGGCTTTTAAAGCAGGATGATGGTTTAGAGCATGCATCAGATGTGATTCTGGGCGACATGCAAGGAGAATTCGGATTGGTAATTGCAGCTTGAGCGTCGTAGACGCCAGGATCCGGAGAAGATCACACTGAACATCGTGGTCGTTACACTCGTCGAGCCCGTCTATGACGACGGCACGTTGAAGAAATCGAGGATCCGGTGTCCTGAACGAGAGTCTTCTGAGATAGCGCCTGAGTCGCGACGGTGGTCGAAATTCCAGGCATTTGACGACAAGTTTCTCCATCTGCGCCTCTCGCGAAAGCTCGAAAACACCTGGGTCTCGGTCGACTTGCTCGAGGACTTGTTGCCGAAAGGGAGGGAATAGCTGCGCTAGCTGGTATGCAATAGTTGGTATCAAAGTATTCCCATTGCTGCGGTTAAGCGCCGTTCTAGAGAAAAAGAAGCTTGCTGCCAGGATGCCTTCTCTCAGGCATCGTTCCGCGATTGTCTGTTCCAGGGCGGATTTACCGGCGCCTGCTGATCCATGGAGTACGGTCATCGACGCCGAATGGTCGTCACTGTTGACCCACGCCATAATGTCTTGAATAATGCCCACCCGCGTGTCTTCATCGCATCGCGGTGGGTCGAAGCGCTCATTGGAGTTGAGGAGTGCTGCAAGTGCACTGTGTTCCCGCAAACGATCCATTCCTGGCCATGTGTTTGCCCCAATGCTCTGAAGAGAAGCGGATGTCATACCTTTCGATCCAGTCTGCCCATTGATTGCAGTGAAGTGGCCTCCAGTGATGTTGACGTTCCTCGCGTTTGATAAGACCGCCATCGTACATGTAAGATGGGTTCAGGATGTTTGAAGGAGGGAGAACAAGTATCGGCGGTGTCAACGTAGGGGAGACATGCCCCAGAGACGGTGGCAGAGTTAAGTGAAGTTGTCGGACACAGTACTTAGGACTGAGGGCTTTAAGTTTTGCCCAACAACAATTCTTTTGGATAGAGCCTTCACACGCACCGCCTCAGCCACAGCTCTCGCACAGCTCACGGGAACCTAAGTATAAATACTTATTGCCAGCTTCCATGCTTCTGTAATCCTCGCTCAAGGGCCCGTATGTTCAGGAAGGTTATGAATCAAGTCGCCCTGAGATTTACAGTCACAGTTTCCCGAAGCGCCGGCGTACTAGGCAGCGGAACGTCGCTAGGCGCCCATTCAAGCGAAACCAACGACACGAACGACAGTGCCTCATGTTCGTTGGATGGGAGGGCCTTTCACATCTTCTACTTATGAGAGATTGGTGAACGCTAGACCCACATCAACAACATTTTCACCCGAAACCTAATTACCTCATATTGCCTTGAGCTCAAACTCCGGTAGAATGTCACGGTATTGGGCTATGGTTACCTAGTTCTGCAAGCTTTTTTTGGTAGACGGCCTCTACGGTCCACAGTTTTTCGTATGTATGACCGGAAAATACGGCTGTCGTGATAACATGCTTCCAGGAAGAAGCAATTCTGGAGGTTTGCCCGTGGCCCGCAGCACGCTGCAGAATTTATTTTATTTGAATTTCACTCGAGAGCTCGCTTATATGTGTGCCGTCGGGCCAAGCGATTCCGGGCGAGTTGACTTGGTTGACTTCCTCTGGATAAGTTTTGAAAAGCCTTGGTTCAATGCATGTTGATGCGTTCAATTTGGAGATATCGTGTGACCGAAGTCACGCTGTCCTACATTACGTTACCACTTGCTACCAACCTCCAAGAAACTTGGGAACTCGCAAGCCACTGCCCAACATTTCGGCGGTAGGCCAGATATATTCGCTTTCTTTGCCACTGGATAGCAGTATTCAATCATATTTTGATAGGTCCATCTCAAGAACTTTGTTCTGACATTTCCACCATATGCAATGCGGCGCACGTTCGATATCTTACCCGAATTCGCCTGCAGCGACCGATTCTTAAAGCAAGGATGAGTTGACGCCGCACTGGTGTCTGACTCAAGTATTGGCGATGATCCTACTCGCGCCATTAACCTTGGCGGTCGTCGTCGCTTTGAGTCTTGAAACAGCGACGGCGTCGACCACGAATGGCTCTAGTGGGACTCTGGCGTCATCTACCGTGCTCGATGGGAAGATGTACTTGAACAAGGTGCGCTTCTTCGGCTGGTGCAGTCCTATTTTTCTCATTTTGATACAGGGGATTGTGGGCTTTGGCTATATACCCTCTAACTTTCGGGAGTCAACCGGTGATACCCTCGGAGGATTCGGTAGTGCTATCGCTCTCAAACGAGGGACATGGAGGAAGAAGGGAGGCAAGTTCTACGGTACCCTCGTCACTCGTCCAGATCGCGGGTACAACGTGTATGTTCTTTCTCTTTGGAACCTCTTCCAAGCTGACCGAAGGCGCCTCAACTCTCAGAGTCGCCACAATCAACTACCAAGCCCGTCAACATGAAATCGATTTCGTTCTGTCGCCGTACTACGAATCAGCCAACCAGACCCTCAAAGACGGCGCAAGGTCACTACAGCTTCACTATAGGAAGACCACCTTGCAGTACGACCGCCAACATAAGACGACGAGTGGGCTGGATCCTAATGCGGTTCGTGAGGCTCAAAGAGGTTCGCAATCGAACCCTTTACGAGACCCAGAGATGCCCGTCGTCGCAAAAGAGGATGATAGGTTGTCGTTGGACGTCGAAGGTTGGTGACCAACAAGGACGGATCGTGAGTCTACTCTTCGATGTAAGGGCTTTGTTGTACCTAACGATTCTGGCCTATGTGGTAGGTACTGGATAAGCGACGAATACGGGCCCTATATCTATCGTTTCTCGGCTAGTGGGCAACTCCTGCAGACTATCCAACCACCCACCGCGGTTCTTCCTCGCGATGCATCTGGGCAGTTGAACTTCACCTCCGCCGTCGACCCGGTGACAGGTCGCAAACCCAACCAAGGTAAGGCATTCTATCGCTACATCACATGTGTTCAGGTGCTCAATGTTTCGTACGACAGGCTTTGAGAGCCTAGCTTTCGATCCAAGTACCTCAACGCTTGTACGCCATGCTGCAATCCGCGACCATCCAAGATGGAGGGTCCTCTAAGTCGACGTCGCGTCATACCCGACTGTTCGCATACGATGTATCCCACCACCTCATAACACCACGTCTGAAGGGCGAATGGGTCGTTCCTCTGCCGCAGAGCGCCAAAGGCAATACCCTGGCTTGCAGTGAAATCCACTGGGTTGGAGATGGCAAGTTCTTGGCACTCTCGAAGGATGGAGATGGGAGGGGCGGAGACGACGCGAAGTCGAAATACAAGTACGCCTAGTTCTTGTCCTGAGATAGGCCTCCTCCGACTCTTCGCGACCTTCCTTTCTCTCTAGGCAGGCCGACCTGTTCTCCATCGTGCATGCTACGGATATTCATGGCATGAAGTATGATGATCCAGCGAACCCGATTTCACCCAGTGGTGTCCTCGACCCAGCCATCACGCCTGCCACCTACGTGCCTTTCATCAACTACCTCGACGCGATCCAGCTGGCCAGGTTTGGGTTGCATAACGGTACGCTGTTGTGCCTTGCTGCCCTCATCATGGTCGACTTATTTCATAGAGAACCCGTAGGCAAACCGGACGACAGGGCCCTCGTAGCCTCGAAGTGGGAGTCTCTTGCTCTCGCTCCAGTTGGCGATCCAGCACACCCAAATGACTATTTTATGATCACTGCTGTATGTGCACTCCATTTCCCGTTCGCCGGCCTCGTTAAGCTCCCTTCAGGCGGATAACGACTTCATTTCGACTGATGGCGTTGCCCTCGGCCAGCGCTTCAATGCGGGCCTCGACGTCGATAACCAGATTCTCGTGTTCCGGGTGACCCTTCCTACTCTGAAAAAGAATGTAGTCGATGACTACCTCGGGATCTGAAACCTATCCTTACCTCAGTGCGCGGATGTACAGTAGCGTCAGCAACTGCCGTAGTTTATCTCTGCCTCCACCTCTCGTTATCGTCCCTGTAAGGATCCTTCCACGCATCCTTCATGATCCAGTCGCCGTCTCTATCGATCTGCGACGGCCACTCCTTTCCGCTGAACAAATAATAAAGCTCTCGCAGGTCTTTGTAGATCCGTCCATGAGCATCGCGGCCCTTGCGGAGGACCTGCCTCGTCCGCCGTTGGAGGTAGTCGTCGAACTGCTTCAGCTGCTGTGAGATGTCGCGTTTTGTGTACAGGTTCTCAAGTATGTAGTCTTTTCGCCAGGTTTGCTGTCCAAGGAGCATTTCAATGTGACAGGGCCCCAGCCAGAGGGAAGGTGGAACTTACTCCTGGCTCGTCGTCGACGTAATAACTGTCTGACCATGCGAGAACCTGGCTCGCAAATGGCGCTCCAAGAGTTCCGGTGGAATACTCCTTGTCGAAGTCGTCATATAACGGGGGCATGATGTGGAATGATAGGCGTCCAGCCCCAGAAATTAAGGAATGCGCCCGGCAACGAAGTAGAGTAGAGGTATCGTGGATGGAAAATTAGAGAGAAGGCTTGATAAGGACATGCCAGGTTCATACCCAGCCCAATTGGGGACAAGGTCCTTTTGTGCAATTGTCCCTTGCCTTTTGTTCTTTCGCATCGTCAGCCCACAGCTCCGGGTCCGCGAAAAGAAATACAAAGGAGAGTTCAAGTGTCTATCGCTTGCGTACAATTACATCTATATATGGAGGTGATCGAGGACCGAGAGTCTAATAATCAACGATGTCGATATCTATCACGATAGACCCACCACAACGCCCCCAGGACAAAAATACCCCATCCTCCTGCAGCGTGCGTCCAATATGGAAGGTGCTCATAGAACTTAACGCCAGGCGGCGGTTTCGTGAGTGGAACAACGAACAAGAAGACGTTCGCTAACCCAAAGAGGAGAGCTGGGTAGATGAGGGAGGCGTTCGGAGAGAATTCCGGCTGCGGTTCGTTGAGGGACGAAGAGAGGAGGGGTGTTGAGCTCGATGGCTGTTCGGGTCGTTTGATCTTTGGCGAGCCACGTAAGGCGAGGTAGACGAGCCCGAAAGATATTGTGGCGTTGATGACGGCAAGTGGGTACGAGATCTTTGAACACTGTCAGTACATATTTGCAAAAGTCTTAGAAAAGGGATACATACAACGTTGATAACGAAGTTGTATGCATCGCCTGCGGGTAGAGCGAAGATGACGATGTTACAGGCAACCCAGTCTAACAGGAATGGGAATCAACGCTACAACGATGAGCAGGAAAGGACATACGAAGGCCAAGACCTGCCAGAGGAGCACTCGCGGGCCAGTCAGACGACCAGAACTTGCTGAACGGGAGAATGTCCTCTTTGGCAAGGGCTTGATTTACTCGGCCTTGAGAGAATGACTGGCACCGACGAAGTCAATAAACCCGATCGAAAGTTTGGAGTGATGGAGGGCACACCACGGAAAGGACATTCCCGAGGGCTGATAGGGCGACAAAGGCGTTGAGAATGCGCTCCGTCCGCTCGCCCCAGACGTTCCTGAACAACAGCGCAGCAACTAGCCTGCCCGAGCTCGTAATCTCCTCTTTCGATGCAGCGGCGAAGTAGGCGATGTTGCAAAGCAGGTAGAAGATCGTTACTGTGACGATGGCGAGAGGGCCGGCGATACGGAGCGTCCGTACTGGGTTGTGCATCTCCGATAGAGCGTAGTTGGCGTTGCTGAAGCCAACGTAGGACCAGATGACCTATGGCCTTCCGTTAAGGTTAAAGGGGTCGTGGAAGGATCGAGAGGGCGTACGTTGTACAAACACGAACACAAAACACTCCCACTCGTCCTCGTCCCCTCCCACACCTTCTCCCAATTATCGAAGTTGCCAGGCCGTGGAACTCCGGTTTCGAGATTGCCACATAATGCGATGAACCCTGCCGCAACAACAATGATCAGGATGCCAATCTTGAGGAAGCCGAGCGCGTTCTGAAGTCGAAGACCAGCAGACACATGTAGCCCATGAAGGAGGAGTGCACCGGTTAGGCAAAAGAAGGCCACTAGTCGGACAGGGGAGAGCAAGGATGTCGAATCCTCAAAAGATTTTGACGGCATGATGGAGGCGAGGGCATATTCAGCGAATACCAACGAGTTGCCTGCTGCATAGGCTGTAAGACGCGTGAGTGTGCAAGGCAACTGGGAAGGCTGAAATCGAATTCACCAAGGAGGACGGCGTTTGCTGCGTAGATCGATGTGATTAGCCGTCTGGGCCTTGGAAATAGGTGCTCGAGGTAGTTCTTCTCCCCTCCATTGTGCGGTAGAGCCTGAAAGAAAGTCATATTGTTGTCCAAACGGTGGTGGGCGGACTAACTGTTCCCCAGATTATGTAGACTTGCATACCAGCGGCGGCGATCGCAGCACCCACGATCCACATGAGCCTGTTAAATCGTCAATCAGCACAGGAATCGTTCATGTTGAATTCCGCAAGCCCACAATGAGAGCCCTACGCTTCCGCTGAGGTATAGGATCGTGCTTGGGGTCGCGAATATCCTACGTGATTCCGTTAATGCCAAATTCGACGGCCATGGAAGGAGGGGCACCACTCACCCAGTCCCGATGATTCGATTGAATATGATGAACACGGCAGACACGACCCCAATCTGTCGAACGGGGGAACTATTGTTGAACCTCTTCCCGTCCGTCGTCAATGACATTGTAGACGTTCAAGGCATGCAGCGAGAGTCTACGCAATTTGTCTTTCAAGGAGTAAGAAACATGGGAGGCTAGCGGGCCTTTAGCTGGATGCATGACTAGTCTTGCGTTGGATGAGAGCGAAATGACGCCTTCACTCGGGTCAAGCTTCATTGAGGCCCAACTGACCAAATATGGGAACATACACACACGCTACGGCTAACGGTGTCTGCGGCCCGGGGTCCGCTTCAAGTGACATCAGTTATCTACACTAGCGCTTAACAGCAAACGAAAATGAAAGGGCAAAAAGGCCTGGCATGAAGTTGATGCGACGGCTGATCGACCTTCCCTGCGGTCGTGGTAATGCAGGTTGCCGTTGACCCCATAAATCCGCGAGTCGACGACACTGACATTCTGGGCAGACCCTCACATTTGAACTGGCGGTAAAGTTCTCGAGGCATTCTTTGAAGAGAGGTGGAAAATATACAGAGGAGGAGCGGTCGAGGAGCTGACAGTGTTCAGCGAAAAGAAGTTTCGAATTTGAGAAAAAGATCAACGAAAGCAGGGCGACGTGGATAAGTATGGTACAGCCTGTCAGTAACATAAGTTTCCAGGAACTTAATCGTCAGAATATGTCGGCGGCAGCCACATACCACACCCGACTTCTCCGACGGTGCCTAAAAGAACCGCAGTGGTCGAAAAGAAACCCAGAAATGCCAAAGGGTCGAAGGCCCACGACGCATAAGAGCCAGAGGATCCCGCTTGTGCGTCGTGAGCGAGACAATGCAGCGTGCAGTGCACGATGTTAATCCCCGCCGTGCAACTGGATTCCAAGCACCCAGGTGGCGGGTCACCCAGCAGACACCCAAGATCTGCGTTTACGCTGACCATATCCTTTAGTCCCTGCAATAACGTCACTACGGTAAGAGATCACTCACCGGGGGTTGTGCACTGTTTTTCGAGCGCTCGCCATGCATTTGATATCGGAGTGTACGAGAAGTATTACCTGAGTGGTCACCGTCAATGAGGCATCGGAATTGTGTTCTAAAGATCAACCTAGGGAAGAATAAACGAAATAATGTCTGGTACCAGAATCAGTCCGTCCAATCTGATCCCAGTATCCCCGATTCGACACAGATATTCGCGGGGACGAAGAGATGCAAGAGGAAGTTTCACACTCAAGCGTGCAACGTCGATTCAGGCGATTATGTTTGAGGAAGTAGTCCGAGTCTCTCGGGGTGGAATAGCTATCGACAACGCAGGGCAATGACAGAGGGGACCACTGTCAGACTCAGCGCGTATCGAAAGATTCATCTCCGAGAACGATGCTATAGGGATGAGACAGATTTGGATACTTTGAATTCGTAGAGCATCGACAAGCATAACGATGGACGAGGGAAATGGCACAGTGAAGGTGGGAAATCGTTCTGGGATGAAGCAGATGTATAGGAGGGCGAGTGCTGCTAAGAGTGGCGAGCGAAGAAGGGGCGCTGTCTAATAATGTCGATGTTGGGAGAAGGCGAATGTTGAATGTTGGAAGACAGTGACTGGACATTGGAGATTGGATTGCACTGGTCGGCATATTTTTATGCAAAGCGGATCAACCACCGGTCCGGCAGTCCAGCGGCCTCGTCGTGTAAGCCGACCCGTTCTGCGCATGGTACGATGCCAGCATTTGTCCATCGAAATCCAAGAGAAAAACGGCACCCTGACCTTTATTTATTGCGTTCAGTAGATACACAATGCCTCTGAAAATTAAGGAAAGTCTCAACAGACGCCCACTGCACGGGAAAACCAAAACATACCTGTAGTCCTAATTGACCATGCTCTCACGAAGCCAATCTCCTCCGCTAGAATTAGAGGGTTGATGAGACAAGATAAAAAATGAATTAGCTTTAGAACATGCCTGGTAATCTGAGTTGTAGCCCTCTTTCTTGAGTCCAAGTTGCACGTCGTTCAAAGTTCCAACCAACGAAGGCCCCAAAGCTCTGAAATTCGGATTGTTGAGCGCATATATTCAGTTCCTTGACCTTATAAAAGCAGCACTGATGGTTGTGATTCAGCGTTCGAGGAGAGGCGCTGCTACGAGCTCGTCCAGAAGAATCACATTGCAGGCCGAAAGATATTCCTGCAGAGTCTCACGTCAGTGACTCCAAGTTGCTCTCCGTCTCGGAGCAAGAATGGTACCTCACCGAGACGTTGACCAGCCGGTTCGGACAGCTGTACCTTGCTTCAGACAGGTGCTTCTCAGCGTGAAGGACGACGTGGCAGATATGCAGAGAATCGAGAGCGCCGCTAGCTTGACGTCGCCACTGCTGCCATCGGTCATCGGTCTGCTGATTTTGATCCCTGTGTCCGCGCTAGACGCCGCCGTCGCACACAGCTCAGACACCAATCAGACCGTTCGAGAAATTCAGCCTGGATGACTTTTCGAGGACTTCTAGCGAATCCTATTTCTGTGACACGCCGAACTACATGGCTCGATGTGGGGGCGATCGGAGAGGGTCGGGGATACGATAAGGCTTTGATTTGCTCCCATCGCTCTCGGGTAACATAGCTTGGAGTGGGGGTGGGTGTGCGACGTTAGATGTGGGAAGCAAGCTGCTCATTGCGTAGAAATAAGTGTTTAGAGTTGGAGAACAGAGTATGAGCAAACTCTCACCGTGGCGGGTGTGCAAAGCGATCCGTGACCGGTTATCTTGCTCACTGTGCAGTACGGACACAAGCGGAGACATCTTTAGCAGCCTGGGATACGAGCAAGCTCCCACTGCCACTAGTGAGCATATCGGCGACCGTCAGACTCCAGAGGGTCGCCAACGCTGTAGAAAGTCGTTCCGACGATATACCGCAGTTGTCGGCGTCACGGAATATAGTGAAGCCTAGCAAACTTCGGCGACGACGCCAAAAAGACAACGAAGCAGCCCTCGTCGTCGATGGCGAGCTCAAAATGTCGACAGTTGATGGTCATTTGCTCCCAGATGGCCTTCTTATTGGGGCTGAGCAGAGATCCAAACAGGAACAGAGAGTCAGAGACGTCTTTAGGAAGAACTCTACCCCGCACCCCGTGGGGTTTTGGGAGAAGATGATCACAGCGGACTTCAGAGGACAGAGCTTGGCGGATGCCGAGCTGACGGCCGGCTCTACTTTGGCCCTAACCTCGAGACTCTAAATATGTCCCGTTCCACTGGAGGGAGGTTTTCCCCTTGTTCTTCTCTTTCTCTTGTGGTGGCCTTGTCATGCGACCGACGCCTTTTCTCCGTAACGCTATTGGTCGTGGCGGCGTCGCCTCGGCCGCTCTCAAAGAGCGTGTACGACGACCCGCGTACCTCAAGAGGCTCGCGCAACCGGAGGATCTCGCACCGCTCTTCAAGGTGAGTACAGGACACAAAACCGTTCAAGTCGTCGGATACTGACGTGGCATGCCTACAGCACGATGACTACGTACGTTCATGCCTCACATCTCTCGCGATCTCTTCCGACACCATGCATAGATTGGGTGGTCCGGGTTCACAGGTGTCGGGTATCCAAAGGCTGTCCCCACAGTGCGTATGCTGTTTTTCTCATATCATCACTGTGCTCATCTCCCGAAAGGCCATTGCAGATCACGTAGAAGCCAACAACCTCCAAGCTGATCCTGCAACCAAGAAAAAGTTCAATCTCTTCGTTGGCGCGTCCGTGGGCCCCGAAGTCGAGGATCGGTGGGCAAAGATGGACATGTACGTTCGTTTTCGTGTTGTCTCTCACGTTCTATCGCCCTGCCACCCTTTCCGCCTTTGCCCGTCGATGGATGCACCGCTGGGACGCGTCGAATCGCCGTTCGCGGTTATCTCGGCGTGTGTGTCTGGCTCCTCCGAGTGACCCCGCGAAGTCAAGGGTGCTCTCGTTCGCGATCTGTCAGCGTGAAGCAGGCAGAGCGTGACTGGATAGCTCTCCTCGAACGTGTTTCCGATTCACAGCGACATCTGTGTTTCGACGTCATGCCCGGCAGCTTCGGGCCGTGCTGATGTGCAACTTCCCAGCGAACTCATTCCTGCTCAGTCTTTCAGCCGATGCGCAGAGCAGGGGGAGCAAGCTTATGCGTGCTCTCCTTCTCTCACGTGTTCCCTGGCGTTTGTCAGAAATTTTGCGACCCTTTAGCTCAATGGACTTCGTCTGTCAGCGGGAATCAGTGAGAGAGCAAGTCACGATTGACTCTCGTCGCGCGTGTTTCTTGTTTCTCTCCTCGTATCACCTTTGTCAGCCCTTCAGCGCCTTCTCTCCACACATCCCCGTGTTGCTTGGTTCTTGCTGACCTCGGTCCCACAGGATCGCACGGCGGTACCCGCATCAAGTCGGACGTGAGATCGCGAAGGGCATCAATGAGGGTCGAATCGAATTCGCCGACAAGCACTTGTCCAGTACGTCTTGTGGATTTCCCTCTTCCTCTGTGATGGCACTAACTCGGAGTAGTGTTCCCTCAGGACCTGACGTATGGCTACTACAGTCTAAAAAAGAATCACGGCGACCCGCGGAAGCCCCTGGATTGGGCCATCGTGGAGGCTACAGCCATTACAGAGGATGGCCATATCGTTCCTGGTAAGCCTCGCTATGAGGTACCTTTGTTACAGGTTTCTAACGTCGTGTCATATTTAGGCGCGTCGGTCGGAGCGACACCCGAGATCGTGCAGTCGGCAGAGAAGATCATCATCGAAGTCAACACGCTGGTGCCGAGCCTCGAGGGTCTGCATGACATCAACCATTCGTTCGTGCCGCCCAACAGGCAGCCCTATGTGAGCTTCTCGTGGCTATCTATTTTCATACGCTGACGTCGTACTGTCATTGTTATCTAGGTCGTAACGCATCCTCAGGATCGTATCGGACGGACGGCTATCCCAATCGACCCCGACCGCGTCGTCGCCATCGTCGAGTCGCAGCATCCGGACAACACTGGACAGAACGCGCCTGAGGTACGCATATCGTACCCAAGGCCTCCACGGACATCATGTAACATTTCATTTTCACTTCCAGAACGAAGAGTCCCGCGCCATCGCTTCGCACCTCATCGAGTTCCTCTCCTCCGAAGTGGCATCTGGACGGCTACCGCCCTCGCTCTTGCCTCTTCAGTCAGGCATCGGCAACGTCGCCAACTCGATCATTGGTGGACTCGCAGACGGGCCATTCGAGCAGGTGCAGGTGTGGACGGAGGTGCTCCAGGACACGTTCATCCAGTTCTTCGACTCGGGCAAGCTGGCGTTCGCGACGGCGACGAGTATCAAGTTTTCGCCTGAAGGGTTCGAACATTTCTATAAGAGTGCGTTTCACCTTACCGGCCAATTAGTTGTGCGGAGGGAAGGGAAGCTGATGACTTGTTACTTTAGACTGGGACCGCTATAAGGACAGGCTCCTCCTCCGCTCGCAGCAAGTCGCCAATTCTCCCGAGCTCATTAGAAGATTGGGTGTTATTGCCATGAACACGCCTCTAGAAGTCGACATCGTGCGTATCCTTTTTCTCTGAAATTGTGAGACGGTGAAAGAACTAAGGTTCGAACGAAATGCGTAGTATGCCCATGCGAACTCGACAAACGCCCTCGGCTCGCGTATGCTCAACGGTCTCGGCGGCTCCGCTGACTTCCTGAGAAACGCGAAGATCTCCATCATGCACACGCCCTCTGTGTACGTCCTCTCTTCCTCTCCCTTCTCCCTCTCCCTCTCTACCCCAACAAGCGACTGACCCTCCCTCCAGCCGACCGACGAAGAAAGACCCCACCGGCATCAGCTGCATCGTCCCCTTCGCGTCGCACATCGACCAGACGGAGCACGACCTTGACATCATCGTGACTGAGCAGGGTCTCGCGGACCTGCGGGGCCTGAGCCCGCGCGAGCGCGCGCCGCTTATCATCGAGAAGTGCGCCCACCCCGACTATAAGGATAGTCTGAAGGAGTACTACGATCGTGCGCTGTTCGAGTGCTTGAGGAGTGGGTCGGGGCATGAGCCGCATATGCTTAGGGTGAGTCTTGTCTGGTTATTGTCTTCGTGGCGTTGGATGCTAAGTGTGAAATCGTAGAACGCATTCAAGTTCCACACGAACTTGATGGAGAAGGGCACGATGAAGATCGATAAGTGGGATTAAGCCCTTCGTCGTTTTCGTCTAGCCTTGCTTGGGGTTGGAGCGGGCTTGGAAGGCAGGCTGGGAGCATGTGTGTGTGCGTAATGAGCGCTAGCGCTTCGGCATCGAACGTTATTAATGAATACACGGATGCGAAGAGAGGAAGTGAAGAACCGGGTGGTCTTATTGTATATAGTAGTAGATCGCTACATAAAAGACTGAATTTTATTTATTTTCATCACAGCCTTGTGGCTACTTACTCCTTGGATTGATATTATCCAGTATATCGGGACAATTTGCCTAGTCCCATGGCACAGTTGCTCACATAAAGATCTACGACTCTCGAGCCGATTCTCGTGCCACCCGTGGCTGATAGGGAATACCCGGCCATCTGAACGAACTTACTCCACTCCAGTTGTCTCCTCTTTCAAGGCCCAGTGTCGGGTAGTAATAAAGAGCCTGGGAGTAGATGTGTTCATGCAATTTTTACCACTGTCCATAGGAAGGGGTAATACTGAGACTCGCGTTGATCGTTCTACCAGTACAAACATGTTGAAGTCCACTACCCAGGACGTTCCTTGGGTCTGAATGAGCTCATGTCAAGCCAAAAAAGGAAGTAGAGCTGATATCATAACGATAGCAGGCATGTCCCGTGTCATCGTATTCGTAGATCCTACTGATCTCGGCGGACAGAGTTTGCGCTCTCCATAATACCGTTACTCGTAAAAAGACTTCGGAACTGAGGAGCGCCGGAGGACATTGTTGGACGCGAGTTATTTGCAGGTTATTTCGCCCTCTGCCTAATTCAGAGAATCTCCAGTCGTCCAGCAGCATAAAACCCCAGAGTCGCCTCTTGAGCTTCACAGCAGGCATCTCCTGCTCAACAACCTTATAACGCCATGTCCACCCAGCGCTTCGCTCTTACACCAGGTGTCTATTACGTGCAGACGACCGAGTCCCCTCTCGTAACGTCGTCAATTCAGGTACCGATGGACATCAGCTCTTCGTCGCGTCGCCCTCCGGCGCGGATGACCAGAAGGCGAGTCTTATCTCATCGCCCTTTCGTTCACACTAAATCTGCCGAACGCAGTGGTTGATCTCCGGCGACGGCACCATGAGGGCCCTGAGCGTCAAGTCCGGTAGATTCGCCCAAACCTTCTTGTCTTCGTCTGGGGTTCCGCAGGCTTTTACTCGGGCCACGAGCGTTGTCGAGTGGATCATCAGCGTCGAGTGGTATGGAAATCTGTTTTGTTCTATCGAGGAATCATTGAACCAGGTATTTTAAGGACGAGGGAAGCAATTCCATACAAGGGCCCGATCATGGCTAACGATTCCGGTCGATGTTTTCTTTTTATGGTTTAGAACCACCTCATTCATTTTGTCGTACGCTCTCTGAATTAATCATCTATTCATGCATGACGCATGTCTTACGACAGTTTACAACTTGTTACCCCGACAAATTAACCCGACGCGGTCTGACGCGTTGATCACGGGACCGAGGTTGGTCACCTTTCGGCTGGTGCCGTCAATCTGCAACTTGTGCAAGGTGACGTTTTCATTTTCTTCTTTGTCGATGCTTTCTTCTCCTTCTCAGAACTCAGGCTCCTCACTGCGAAGCAGAGCGGCGATCAGGCCAGTGCTCAGAGCTCAGGCCTCAGGTCCAGACCACTCGTTACAGCGCTTTCCGACTGTAAAAACTTGTGACCGCTTCTTCTCCACACTATTACCACAAAACATTTTCTCCTGGGCAACATTCACAGCATGACCTTCAGACTTTGCTTCGCCTACGATCGACGGAGAAGGTCTGTTAGAACGCCCGCCGCCCGCTCCCTTCCAGAGCCGTTGTACCCGCCAGTGATTGGTGCTGGGCACAACTTTGAACATTGATGGAGATGTCGATAGGCCAGTTGCTCCCTTCACCAAGTCTTGGGCTTCGGTCATGAATATGCATCCGACCTGCATTGGAAATATTCGATTGCAATGATTGTAAGTTTTCAAATCTTCACCGTCACACGAGGAAGAAGATGCTGCATTGTTGCCTACCACAGTTTGGCGTTGGCCAATCACTGCGCCGGAAGGACTCTACCCTTTCTCGACCCTGTGGCTTCCTATCTCAAGTTACTGATTGGTAGCTATCTACCCCAACGGGGGGCGTCGGGCGGGGTCAAGTCAGAGTGCACTTGGCGACATGTAGAATGAAGGGCCCCTGTGAAGTCTCCTAATCACAGGTGAATTCAAGTTTCAACAGTTTACAGTACTGGTTGCGCAGGAATATTCCAGAATGCCCGCTGAATGGGAAGCGTGCCCTCTTCGGCGCCGTATTCGTCAACTTCAATACCTCGGTTTTCTTTCTGAACTTCACACGCTTATTCGATCGAAGTGGCGACCTCGACATTCCAGGGTGCCGGTGTGTGGTTAGCCGCTCACCCTGGCTTGGTTCTATTCGCTCACCTCAAAGAATGATGGACTCTCGATCCGCTTGGGTATGTTCTGCTCGAAGTGGAATCTCCCGCCGGGGTACGCCCACACCCTCGTTGCAAGGCGGCGGGTGTCCTGATTCGGAGATGCCGGCAGGGGCGATGGCACGCCCTTTCTCGAAGTCGAACAATGTCGTCAGTCGTTCATATGGTCGGAGTTCTTCCGTGCAGGTCTTCTTGTTTCTGACCAGATTCTGAATAGGATCGCCGTAGAATACTTTCCCCTAGCGAGCGCTCCAGATAGTTGCAGAAGAAAAGACCCAAGAGAACGCCACTGGCCCCTAGGACGATGGGAATAGGCGTTCAAACCTTGTTGTGGCGCCACGCTTTAGCCGTTATCTTGAGCTGGAGTCTCTGTACGGCGTATTCCGAGTCACCCAAAAAAATGGACCGCGACAGGGGAACATTCTCGACGCGCTCACGCGTCAGTGTTCTCAGGGTTGACGTTGTCCTCTTGGAGGGGATAAAATAACGCCTATTCTAGCGAGCTGATGCGCGTGAGTGTTCTGCACCTGTTGTCGTCAGGTCGTCTTCTTCCTTATAACCACGACAGCAGTTGACAGCACAGGGACTTCCCCGTGCTGTGTAACACACTTGCATTCGCGCCGTCCAGCCCTTCGTACATCGCCTTCCCATGGCTGCACCGAGTCCATTTAGCTTGCTGGGGCCTGCAGAGTTTGCGTGAGTCTTCTATGCCTTCTCATGTTTCGAATCCCGCTTCTATTGAACCATCTTTTTAGCCATGGTTGGATGTTCATTGGTTTTCTTATAAATGCATTCCTCCTCGGGTTGATGACGGCTCAAGTATACATCTATTACTCGACGTACAAACGGTGCGCGCCGCGTTTCTTAAGAACGATTTTGACTGACTTTGTACGCCTTTCTTCAGAGATAGGCCATGGATCAAGATCTTCGTGAGCTTCGACCCCCCTTCGACCAGCGAGAGTGTCACTAAACCCACCGCCCGACAGGTTGCGGTCCTCTATGTCGCCGACGTTTTTAACACTATCGTTATTTTCGCTTATCTTTATCGCTCTCTCATTACTTTCTTCGGTAAGAGCCACTAGTGTGCCCCATTACCCCAGCACTAAACCTCTTCTGGCAGGTGACGAACCAAATCTAGGAAAGTCTGATTGGCGTAAGTCGGTCGGTCTCTGTTTCCTCACGCGAGTCTGATTTCCTCTCCAGTATTCGCTGCTGGTATGCTGCACGTCCCTCGATCTTCGCTCACGACTGAATGGAATGCCTGCACCTAGAACCTGCGAGTACGGTATGTTCAGTAACCCCGTCTCTGACGCTTGACCTTGAACCTTACCTTCTCCAGGGTGTCATCGCGATGATGGTCCAGCTTTTCTTCGCTTGGCGTGCATATTCGTTGACCAAGTCGGTCATCAACGGCTGCGCCATTGCGGCGTTAGCAATCACTGGAGGAGGTCAGTTCATTGTGCTTTCCGAGGACGCATGCAGCTGATATATCTCTCTGTGAAGTGTCGTCGATCGTCACCGGCTTCGAGGTAGGTCGCAGCGCGACTTTCGTCGAGTTCGACGCGTTTCGGCATACTGTGATTCTCTGGCTGGTGGCGTCCGTCGTTTGCGACATCCTTATCACCCTCACTCTTGTCACCTTCCTGTAAGTGGTTGCCTCTGAACCCTCTTAAACATGTTCTGAATGACACATTCTTGATTTCATTAATTAGAGTAAGGAGAAGCTCTTTTGGATATATCCCACTCTCGTCTCACATCGCTTCCTCGAACAGCAAAAACATAAGACTGGGTTCCAACGGTCAGATTTAATGATCGACCGGATTATTAGGGGTGCGTACTACCAACATGTTCGACGTTGCCGGGCTGCTCATACCATTCGTTTATTAGTGGTGGTTCAAACTGGACTACTAACAATGGTTGTCGCCACCGTCGACCTCATTGTGTATCTCGTAGACGTGAGTTCCCTACAGTCGCCGCTTCTTCCCCTCCCTCAATGGATGTCTTTTCTAGCCCTCCGGAACACACCTAATGATCAATTATCCCCTTGCGAAACTGTATTCCAACTCGCTCATGAGTAGCTTGAACTCAAGGAAAGGGTGGAAGTTCGGTGATACATCGAACACAGAATCCGAGCAGGTCATCACTGGCGGGACTCTCAAGCACCGCAACATTCAGATAGCGACCATGAAGGCAAGTGTAACAGAATGGGTCAGAAGTTACGCGTCCATATTTCTGATGTTTTCCATCGTTCCAGGACACTGATGCCCGAACTACCCATCCGGAGGTTTTTGTGCACGTCGAGTCGCACGAACTCCGCGACGTCAAGGCGACCAACGATTCTCTTACATACATGGATGCGAAAGCACCCACGCTGGGGTCGGAGTAGCGTGTATCCGGCGTTTTCCTGGTTCTCGCATCATTAGAAGTCCTTACCTATAGAGCATCGTGTCCTGCAGATCTTCATTGTCGAAACGACTGAAACATGCAAGCTTTTGAGAGAACTTCGGACTGTAGCATACATACATTGGTACCTACTCTCACCTATTCGCCGTCTACTTCAGGCTCGTGATTCCCTTCGTCGAGTCGAATTTGGGTCGGCAGGCGTCACGAAGCTCATGCCGTCTCAGGACCGTGGGTACTAAATATTAAATGCGTAGCTGAAGGTGGAGGTCCAACCTCCTAGCTGTCTATAGGCGTTCTGGATTATACACGGAGATAGATAACGTACGTGCTTGATGTTAGAGGCGTGGAGGTTGCGACACCTGAAATAAAGCTCATGACCGCGATGGCTCATAATCGTTAGAAGCCTTGTTTGCATTTGTAAAGTCACCAAAAATGCGCTTAAGCTTTAGGGAACCGAGGTCAGCAAAATGAGCAGTCACGGCGTTTCGAGGCAGTCTTTCGACTTCTTCCATGAACTCGCCACACTGATCTGTCGATTTTTTAGAACGAGGGTTACCTAGGAAAGGACGTTAGTGTAACTTCTAAGTTTTTCAACGACATCCGAGGTTGGTCTGCAATGAGCGATAGTCAAGCGCTCGTGAGTCGTTGTAGACCCGTTCCGGTGTGACGGACAGCAACCTGTTTGGGTCATTTTTCTCATGGATCGGCGGCCCTCTCCTATAACTTGACATTCTCCCGTTCACATCTCTCTCCCTCGTTTCAGCTATACATCAATCCCAACTTTCTTGACCCAGGAATTTGTCGCCTGACCTCGATCGCCGCTGTCTAACTCACCCCCGGAAACCACATAAGTTGCGGAGAGTCGGATGATGTAGAGATGTAGAGTGCAGCGATGTCGAATCAGGAGCTCATTCTCTGGAAGCGCTGGTCAGAACTCGTCCCTGCGCCGCTCTCTCAGTATGGGAATCACTCCTAAATGGCACGAGCGCACATTGCGACGATGATTCCCGGGTTCTTCAGGAATGGCATCGGTGAGGCCTCCTGGTGCGTATTTTGGGTATGGACTCCTATGTGCCAATCGAACCTACGGTCGTTGCCTCGGAGCGATCTCGGAGACAATGCACTACGCACTTGTACATATTCAATAGAGTTGCAATCTACCTCAAAATATGCTCCATCGCCGTCGCCCAGTGTCACCGTTTTCTCTTTCGCGCGCATCATGTTCGCGATGCTGGGCGAGCAGCTGACAGCGAGGGCCAATGCAGCAGAGGCACTGTGAGTAGCTCCTTCTTTCCAGTTGTCGTCGCTAGTGGGCTGATATATCCCTAGTCACGGCTGGATGTTCATTGGCTTCGTCCTCGACGCCCTCCTGCTAGGGATCATGACGGCCCAAGTGCACGGATATTACGCTGCATATTCGAAGAAGTGAGATACCTGGCTTCCTTCCCGACTTACAATCGTGCTCAGAATCTTTCTAGGGACAAGGCGTGGCTCCAAATATTCGTGCGTCGCTTCTTTTGTTGCCCTCAGCCCTGCGAGAACTTTCCTAACATCCCTCCTTATCTCGAGCCAGGTCGCAGTTTTGTATCTAGCGTTGACGCTGACCGTCATCTTCTTCTTCATATACATTTACCGAGTCCTAATACCCCTCTTCGGTATGGTTCTCTTGTTCTTCGTTTTCAGCGCGGGGTAGGCTAATGGAGACGGAATAGGTGATGCAGAGATGTTGCTGAGTCCGCATTGGGGTGCGTTTCCTGCTCTTCGAGGATGAATTTGGGTTGATTTAGCTCCTGATGCGAAATATTGGCGACTCGTGAGTGATTTTTGCATATGTCCAGAGAAAGTCGGTTGACTTGCGCCGTGCTGCGTCCTCACTCCTCAAGAACCTGCTGTTACGGTACGTTTAATCTCGTTCTTCAACATCTCACCTTGTTCTGGTTTTCAACGCGAACTCATCTAGGGCCTCATCACCTTTCCGTGCAACTTTTCTTTTTGTGGCGGGTGTACGCGTTGACGAAGTCAAAAGTCATGGGTGGCCCTGTCGCCGCCCTTGCACTCACGAGTGGCGGTAGGAACCCTGCACCTGCCCATTAGCATCGTGGTACGCCTTATTGATATCCATTTTGGCTTGTGTGCAGGTGCAACAGTCGCTACGACGTGCGAGATCGTTCGTGGGACCACCGTCAAAACATTTCAGCGACTCAAAAATTCTATAACCCTGGGGTTCGCAGCTGCGGTTGCTTGCGACATCGCGATCACGACTGTCCTTGTCATTTATCTGTGAGCAACTATACGCCTTCTTTCTAGATTGTCAGCAGCCCATTAATCAAAATGCTAGTGTATGGAAATAATCATTTCGTGCTTCATCGTGCAAAGCAGATTGATCCTTTCGTCTCGCAGAATCGACACAAAAGCGGCTTTCCACGGTCAGATATGATTGTGAAGCGAATCATTAGAGGTGCCATATCCCTTACCCCACGCGACCTTTCTTTCCAAATCTCATTCTAATCTAGTGACGATGCAAACCGGCCTTGTGACCATGATCGTAGCGACAGGCGATATGATCCTCTTCCTCTCAGATGTACGCCCCCTCTCGATGATTCATCCTCGAACCTCCTCTAATTATCAATCACGCTCTCAGCCATCTGGGAAACACCTGATGCTGGGAGGAGCGCTTGGCGGTCTATACGCCACATCCCTCATGACGTCGTTGAATTCACGCAAAGGCTGGAAATTCGGCGAGTCGGAGAATACTGACTCGGGCAGTGTTGGGAGTCTGAGCGTTAACCGAGATCCTCGGGTCACGAGTATGAAACCGGTCAGTAGATATGGCGCTTATTGGGAGCTCTGAAGTCCACTGACATGAATCGGCGACACATCCTTAGAATACTTTCATCGATACACGGACTCACCCGGAGGTCTTTGTCCACGTTGAGTCCCATCAGCTTCGCGATGTTAGCTCCCCTGGCTCGTCTCATTCCAAGGACAAGGCTCGAAGTTTTGGGCCCGAGTCGGACGTCGAGTGACGAGTTATTGACCCCTTGGGAGAGCTGATTTTAAGCTGATGTATCACTCTGTAATACCCTGGCACATAAATTTAGACAATTTGTGCTACTTTTTCATATGTGGGCCGGAGCACATAAGTCGGAAGGCTCTTTTTTTTTTTTGTGAGACCAAGCGATGGTCACTCTGGAGCTAGAGGTAAGTACTTAGGATGGCTCAAGCGTCAGAAAGACAGCAGATGCCGGGGTGCACCGGCCCGAACTTCTCGTGATGTTGTCCCCTTATGTACCTCGCTATTCCCGAACTTCCCATATCAAACTCGAGTAACAGTCATATTCAACGAATTTACATTGCAAATTTACGAGGTATTCGCTATCACGCTGCATGCTTTGGGTGTACGCTAATGTTCCGCCTTGTAATCTAGTCATAGAAGACAAGAGCCCGGAGTTCGATGGACTCGCGGAGGGGTGCACCAGGAGGCGTGTTTGGATCGTTGAACGCGGTATGGGGCGTGAAACGAGCAACGCTACCATCCTGGATCGAGTCAAAGCTGTGACGAACAGCTTCACCGTAAGCAAATATCCTACACCACCTCTAACGAACGACGTACCACTTGATCAACACGATTTCGTCTGGCTTCATCCCGTAAAGGTAGCCCCACTTATACTTGTCGCTATACTTTACACCCAACGTCTCACCCTCCTCCCTATCAGGATAAATCAGTGCGATCGGAGTGAGGTCTTTGACAGGATCGACACTGCGGTAGTCGCACAAGGCCAAAGGCCAGTCGAAGGCCGGCTTCCCGATAGGCCTCCAAAGGTTGATGAGCTGGAAGCGGTTCTTGAGGAGCCTGGGGACGTCGGCGGCCGGGAGATGGCGGTGCACGCGGGCGATGGCGGACGCAGTGGTTTGGTCGACGTGGACTTGGGCAACAGGCTGGCGCTTGGAGGGAATGTCTTCAGTATCTCCTGGGCGGCGACGGCGTACAGCTATGTGTATCCAGAGCATTAAGTGCATTTCCGTCAAAGATGTTCCGCAACTTACTATGATCAAACAGCTCGACCCTGCTCGCCCCAGTCAACTTCTTGATAAGCTCGATGCTCTCAGGATAGTACTCCCTCTTGGTTTCTTCGTCGTTGGCGAAGCTGGTGTGTGCCGTGGTGTGGTTCGCGAACTGGAAGCCGGTCGTGTCGAGCGAGGCTATGTCTTCCTTGCCGCGAAGGTTCTCGATAGAGACCTGTTTCTCGTCGAAGTCCCAGTTCTTCTTCCTCTGCCCAGTGGCCGGATCGGAATTGATGAAGTGATACGCACGAACGCCGCCTTCGGGTTCAGTGAAGTACAGGAGCTTTGCGAGGGTCGCCGCTGGGCCTCCATCGGGAGACAATGTGGTCTGAGCCATGAGAGAAATGTAGGTCGGAAATTGGCAGGTCGGAGCAGCAGATGGTGTAAGTCGAGGGAGAACAGAGGCCGTTGGATTGTTCAACGTCGTCTTTTCGCCTTTTATAGTGTGGAAAGGTGGTGGGCTGACTTCAATTTGACTTCATTTCTCGACAGCCTTGCGTGCTCGTTGAGTTGGGCTCCAGTGACCTTGCTGACTGATATCGTGTGAGATGACTAAAGGAATTCGTGCAGGTCATCTACGTCCAGAATGTGGATTTTACGTCTAACCAGCTGGTCAGGCGCTAGGTTGTTTGTTGAAACGTAGAGCTATTATTATGAGCGGTGCAATTTTCCGAGGTTTCACCGAATGATAAATTAACGTATCGCCGAGAGACGCTATGGGCGGTGCTTTCCTCCTCTACTCAGGATTCCCATTTCTCCAATCTGCAAGTAAGTCCTCAGATAGTGTATCTATTTCTCGTGAGGTGCATGAATTTCACCGGTCATTCCAAGCATGAGAACGCTCTTTGTTTAGGCGCCGAACCTCGATTTGGCACTGTGCCACATTCCCACGCCCTTTTCGAGGTGACGATCACTGCCGTTTACATCGAACTTGTTACGCCAGAGCCACTTCGATCGCGTCATTCCTGCTACTGTTCGTGCTGACAGTTCCGCCTCGGACACCTAGGAGCCGCAGTATTAGCTCGCTTTCTCGATCAAGGTATCAAACTCCGAGTCGGAATATAGGTAGTATTATATACTACCCACGCAGATATTTAGCAACTCGAGTACCTGCGAATGTGGTCAGCGTCTTGTATTTAGTTTATGAGGGAAAATTACGTACATCAGAGAATCGTTTCTGACACATTTTCGGCCTCAATCTAATATTTCGAACGAGTTGTCCCACAGAAAGGTCTCGCCATCGGACTTAAGCCACTCCCATTGAGTAAAGGAACGAGCTTCAAGGTTAGTGACTTCGCTGACTTATTTTGTTAGGGATGACTAAAAGAACTCGTGCAAGTCTTATACATACAGAAAGAAATCCGCGCCTAGACAATAGGTCAGGCGCTCCGATAAGACGAGTGAATATAGATTCAATGTTTCTATGGGCGGCTTATTTATCTGAGGTTTCGCCGAACGCTGAATAGGTGTCACCGAGTGCCCCAGTTGGGCGTGCTTTTCTCCTTCTCTCAGAGATGGAGTTCCTGTGTATTAAATTCTTCAGATAGCGCAGCTTTCCGTTAACAGTAGCGTGTGTCTATATTGCCAAATTTGGCTAGTTGGGGACCTCGTTTGACCCGAGTGAAGACGCCATTTCGCTCTCATCCAACACAAGACTAGTCATGCATCCAGCCAAAGGACCGCCAGCCCCCCATGTTTCTTACTCCTTGAAAGACGCATTGCGTAGACTCTCGCTGCATGCCTTGAACGTCTACAATGTCGTTGACAATGGATGGGAAGACGTTCAACAATAGTCCCCCCGTTCGATAGATTGGGGTCGTGTCTGCCGTGTTCATCATATTCAATCGAATAATTGGGGCTGGGTGAGTGGTACCGGTTCCTTCCATGGCCGTCGAATTTGGCATTAACGGAATCACATAGGATATTCGCGACCCCAAGCACGATCCTATACCTCAGCGGAAGCGTAGGGCTCTCATTGTGGGCTTGCGGAATTCAACATGAACAACTGCCAGTGCTAATTGACGATTTGACAGGCCCATGTGGATCGTGGGTGCTGGTATCGCCGCCGCTGGCATGCAAGTCTATATAATCTGGGGAACAGTTAGTCCGCCCGCTGCCGTTTGGACAACGATATGACGTTCTTTCAGGCTCTACCGCACAACGGAGGGGAGAAGAACTACCTCGAGCACCTATTTCCAAGGCCCAGACGGCTAATCACATCGATCTACGCAGCAAACGCCGTCCTCCTTGGTGAATTCGATTTCTGCCTTTCCGGTTGGCTTGCACACTCATTGCGTCTTGCAGCCTATGCAGCAGTCAATTCGTTGGTATTCGCTGAGTATGCCCTCGCCTCCGTCATGCCGTCAACACCGTTTGAGGATTCGACATCCCTGTTCTCCCCTATCCGACTAGTGGCCTTCTTTTGCCTAACCGGTACACTCCTCCTTCATGGGCTACACGTATCTGCTGGTCTTCGACTCCAGAACGCGCTCGGCTTCCTCAAGATCGGCATCTTGGTCATTGTTGTTGCGGCAGGGTTCATCGCATTAGGTGGCATTCTCGAAACCGGAGTTCCACGGCCTGGCAACTTCGATAATTGGGAGAAGGTGTGGGAGGGGACGCGGACGAGTGGGAGTGTTTTGTGTTCGTGTTTGTACAACGTACGTCCTCTTGATCTTTCCACGACCCCTTTAACCTCAACGGAAGGCTTTAGGTCATCTGGTCTTACGTTGGCTTCGGCAATGCCAACTACGCTCTATCGGAGATGCACAACCCAGCACGGACGCTCCGCATCGCAGGCCCTCTCGCCATCGTCACTGTAACGATTTTCTACCTGCTCTGCAACATTGCCTACTTCGCCGCTGCATCGAAAGAGGAGATTACGAGCTCAGGCAGGCTGCCCTGTTATTTAGGAACGTCTAGGGCGAGCGGACGGAGCGCATTCTCAACGCCCATGTCGCCCTCTCAGCCCTCGGGAATGTTCTTTCAGTGGTATGCCGTCCATCACTCCAGACTTTCGATCGCCTTTATTGACTTCGTCAGTGTCAGAGGAATTCGTTTTTCCTCTTCTCACCACTATCCACCTCGACGGTATATCTTCATGGACGCATGCAACCTGCGCTCGTGGAAAGCGCAGCTCGCGAAGGTGTCCGTCGACACCCTCACGCTCTCCAACTTCACTGCCCCAATGAAGGACGAAGAATTCGACCTTGCCGAATTTTCCAGTGCGCTGGCGGGTATCGTGCATTTTAGGCACCTCACATTGTCCGACTATAGGGTCGGTTTCACCGAGGGCGATACGAACGAGCGGTACTACACTCTCAACGTCGACGATCTGACTGTTGAGAACTTGGAGGACATCCAGTTCATGACGGAGTTCCTGACAGGTGTCTACGAGGCGAAATTCTGTTTCTGCCACCTCTGAACACGTCCCTCAGCTGGGATCCAGTCAATCCCACTGGTCCACCATCTGCGGATTGAGAGCGTGCCCGAGCTCGATTATGGCTTAAAATATGCTTTGGAGCAGTTCTTTGGAAACCGCCTCGACATCGTTGATTGCGAACACTTCTCGGACTCCCATCTATTGCAAGCTGGGCGAACCTCTTCGCCGATTGTATCTTGTCGACTGCCCAGAAATCGTGGTGAAAGTACTGAAGGCGATGATTACCTCACGGAATGGGCTCGTTTCCAAAACCGCGTCTCTCGAATCCGATGATGAAGAGGACGGCGACGATGAAGGCGAAGAGAGCGTCGATAGCGATGCAGAGGCTATTGTGGGATGTACGGTATTGGATGACCAGGGGCTTGAGAGTCTGTTTGAAGGCCACCGCGTTCAAGCCCATTCACCACCTTCATGTACAAGGGCACCCAAAAAAGCTATCGAAGGCTGGAGGAGACCGGTGCACGAAGAATGCCAGGTCTTGGGACTGGGAACAGCAATTCAGCTACATTCTCTAGCATATACTCGAATATAACTCTGACACATTGCGATTAAGTAGTTCTAGTGATATGTTGATAAGTGAGCCTGCTTCTTACGACTCACTCGCACATCAGACTTAGGAGATGAAATACAGATTTTTTTCGTAGATGCACGCCAACAGGGATACACAAGGGGAAAATTATTTGTTGGATTAACTCATTCGCCTACTAGCGGCTCTTTCCCAAGGATTAGTTTACTTCCTGCCGCCCTGGACCTTTACAGCGGCCTTCAACAACTTAGAGGTCGACCTGAAGCAGCCGTTCAGATGAACGTCCGAGAAGTCATATGTGCAGGGCGTACCTCTCAGAGGTCGTCGATGTCGTCGATGCTCCTGGCCTTCTTGGGGACAGATAAGGAGGGCCTGGGTTTGCCGCCCTGGACCTTCTTCGCGGCCTTCGCGGCAGCATTCCTGAAGCAGTCATTCAGACGAATGTCCGCGAAGAAATCATGTGTGCAAGACATACCTCTCAACGAGATCGGAGAAGTCGTCGATGTCCCTGGGTCTGTTGCCGCCCTTCTTTGCCGCCTTCAACACAGCGTTCCTGAAGCGGCTGTTCAGATGAATTTCCAAAATCATAAGCCAGAGGCATACCTCTCAATGAGATCGGAGAAGTCGTCAATGCTCCTGGGCCTGTTGCCACCCTTCTTTGCAGCCTTCAAGACAGCGTTCCTGAAGCAGCCGTTCAGACGAATGTCCAAGTATTCATATGTGCAAGACATACCTCTCAACGAGATCGGAGAATTCATCGATGCTCCTGACCTTCTTGGGGACAGATAAGGAGGGCTTGGGTTTGCCGCCCTGGACCTTCTTCGCGGCCTTCAAGGCAGCATTCCTGAAGCAGCCATTCAGACGAATGTCCGAGAAGAAATCATATGTGCAAGGCATACCTCTCAACGAGATCGGAGATATCGTCGGCGTTCATGAGGGGAGCAGCGATGGACAGCGCAGCGAAGCAGAGAACGGTGGCATTGATGATGGAGAACTTCATTTCGATTGATAAGTCGTAAAAGGCGGGAAGGGTTGTTGAGGAGATGAGGCTATGCGACCAGCGCTATAGAGTTGAGATTCGGTGGGTAGACCAGCTGAAGAATTCACTCTGAGTTTGCGGTACCCTTTATACTTGGGTTTACCGCCCTGTCGTTCCCATGCCGTTTACGGGAAGACAGGGGAAGACACTTGATTTGTGTTTTTACTCCCCGCGTAATCTCTGTGCCAGGTTTAGCATGAACTTTCGTACCAAAAATGGTTCTCAATAATCAATCAAGCCTCCTGCCGACGTGTAGCAGTCTCTAACATGTGGACGTTATCTCACAAACTACTCAAACACGAACTCTTTCGATACTTCGTTGCACCATTGCAAAAAGAAGCCAACGGGAGATCATCCTTCTCTGACGTGCAATTTTCGATACCAAAGTAAGCTGTTCTGGGCCTGGCGCTGCCCATCACTGTTATTCTGCTCAGGGGTCGTCGGAAGTGGTCAACGGAGGCGTCATCAGTCGTTGGCGTTCCAGCAGTTATCGGAGTTGTAAGTCTGTTCCGTTCTATAGTTTTATAGACACGAGCCCATTCTCGCTTGGGTTCACAGCTTGCTCAAGGTGGGATTTGAGGTACTTACGAATGAGGATTTACGCCTGAATTACGCATTAAGGTTCACAATCACGGCATCCTATCAGTGAACCGGCCTTTATGCAAAGAACTCCGTTTGGATAAGATTGGGATCAGTGCGCCACATGGCGCTCGGCGTCCCACTTCCAGGCCTGTCATCTCTTATCATGCAGCCAGAGGCCATTCAGGGCCGTTCAGATGTAAGTTCGGTCCAAGCGACCGTTTTACGTTTAACCAGTTGGTCAGGCGCTCGGTTGCTTGTTGAAACGTAGAGTCGGTCCTATTCTTATGGGCAATGCAATTTTCCGAGGCTTCACCGAATGATGAATTAACGTCGCTGAGAGACACCGTTGGGGGTGCTTTCCTCCTCTACTCAAAAGTTCCATTTCTCCCATGCAGACAGTGTATGTATTTCTCGTGAAGTGCATGAAGTTCACCGGTCATTCCAAGCATGGGATCTAGGCGCCAGACCGTGACCTGGCGCTGTGCCACATTCCCACGCTCCTTTCCATGTGACGATCACTCGTTACGCCAGAGCCACTTGGATCACGTCATTCCTGTAACTGTTCGTGCACACAGTTCCGCCTCGGAGCCGCAGTATTAGCCCGCTTTCTCGATCACGGTATCAAACTCCGAGTCAGAAGATAAGTAGTATGCCTGGACACCCCTGGTGTTCAGGTTCTAGGTTATGGCCGATTTCTTAATATAGTAATGCACCCTGAGAAATAATTTCCTTCTTTGTTCTGACTCAACGTGCAGTATTACATTGACACCTGGTGCATCGAGGGGCTCTTGTTGTTTATGAGATAAAGAATAACGGAATTAACGCCGAGGCATCAAAGCCGCTGACTGTGACATCGCGCCTACGCGCGAGGGCACACTTAAGGCGTTGACGCCAGACTTCGTTTACGATTTTTTGTTTCTCGGAAAGGGTTTCCCTACTTATCAATGCAACTCCAATGTCACCGTGTCAAGGCCTGCCCGGAGGGCTATATAACGGTATCATATACTACCCACGCAGATATTTACTGTGCCTTATCAGGTACTCAGCCACACTAGGTTCTCGGCCACAAGTGATGTAGCACAACGAAAAACGGTCACTCACTTGTAATTTTGGTACCATATTGTAGAGGGGATTTATGCGAACAAGAATATATAAGTTTTACAGCAAAATAAGAGCGTCCCCTTGCCTGAATTTTGTGTTTACCAGGTGGTTGAATGCGCTCGGCAGCTTTTGCTTAATGTGGTTATATAGCCGGCAGCATCAATTCAAGTCTTGCAGGATGAGCAAGCTCCTTCATTCAAAAATCTTAGTGAATTTAGTTTTAGGATGTCCTCTGGCAGCATTTACGAGTTCTTTCACTGCACATAGCTCCTCTTTTTTTTCGGAATCACATTTTTATTGGGATCAGTCATGGGAATGTACAAGATATTACATGTCAGGTATTTGCCTCTCGTTTGAACTATCTAGACATCGCCAGAAAAATTCAATGCAACAACATTTGAGAATGCAATATCTAACAACGATTCAAAGTTAATTTCTATTTTTATCTATTTTTTTGAGAGCAGGATTCACAAAAAGAGCAAAAAGAGCGGTATTTGGCCTTAAAAGTGTATGACATGAAATCTCAAGGAAAAAAAGGTTTTGTGAAGCTATAGTGGGACTACACGATACCTTTCAAGGCAATTTTTCATGTGCAATCATATTTTTTTGTCACCCATGGCTTTGTGCTCGTAGCAGACAGCCGTCTTTCGTAGGACTACCAGATTTTATGTAACCGGTCACTTATTCACTTGATCATTGATCGTATGATGTAATAGCTCGAATACAAGTTTGACTAGTCCAGGGACGGCCGAGGTTCCTGATTGCGATCCTGGGCATTTGGTCACTCACAAATAAAAATATAGAGGACGAAGGAGGACATCAAAAAAATTGAAATTTGAAAGGTAGGTGTAAAAGATGTATATCTACTGGAATACACACTTTTGTGGCAAGGGGAGGTCTTAAAGATTTATAATTTCAGAAATGCCCTTGAGTGGCCAACTACATGATTACGTACAGTAGCAATCTGTGTACCTGCGAATATGGTCATCGTCTTGTATTTAGTTTAGGAGGGGAATTTTCATACATCGAAGAATCGTTTCTGACACTTTTTGGGGCTCAATCTAATATTTCGAAGGAGTCGTCCCACAGAAAGGTCTCGCCATCGGATTTAAGCCACACCCCGTTAAGCAAAGGGATGGGCTTCAAGGTCAATGACTTCGCTGACTTATTTTGTTAGCGATGGTTAAAAGAACTCGTGCAAGTCGCATACATACAGAAGGAAATCCGCGTCTAGACAGTAGGTCAGGCGCTCGGTTGATTGTACGATGAGACGAGTAAATATAGATTCAATGTTCTATGGGTGGTGTAGCTATACGAAGTTTCGCCAAGAGTATTACCCACCGAGATATCTGATCACAATTTGAACTCTGGAGGAGAATAGGCACCGCCGCGTTATCTCACTCGCGTTTAAATTCTGATATTTCTTCCCTAGCCTCTCTGCCGTTTAATTCGACAGAATCCCTCAGCCTCACCATGCCGTCGTTGCATGTTGCCCATGCCCCGATACCGCGCGTAACGCCTTAGCGAATGGCCGTCTGCGCAATCGTCAGAAGGGCATCCAGTACAATCAGTACATAGGAAATCAAAGTCGGCGGAGAAACGGTTCAATATCGAGTAATTTCGGGTAAGCATGATGGCTAGGGCTGCAGAAGATATTCTTGAACCTCGAAGTGTATGGGCGATACCTCCAACAAAGCCGTGTGACATATCTGACAAGTTTTCAATATTGCAGGCCTTGAAATCAACTTTTTGTTCTTTATTGATTTACAAGGATCATTTCGCTATTGACCGAAAGCAAGCCTTGAAATATGTGGGATCCAATGTCACTGCTGCCCCTTGAAAAAGAGCCATCTTAGTAAGGGTTGCCCGCTGAAAGACAGAAATTCCTACCGCTCCTCTCGTTCGTAGGTAAGGTCTGAAGTTGGCCGGCAATTTTCAAGATACCGAAGATAAGATAATTTCGGAGTTTCAAATTTTCAGACAACCAAGCAACGGGCACCTTCCTCCTTCGACCCTTGAAACAGCTCTTGTACCTTCGAATTGCTTAAGGTTTCGCCGAATGGAAGGTGTGTAGAGACACCCCATTGGGACTTGACAATTTAAAGCACTTCTGTTGAGTCAAGTCTCGCCCTTTCAACCATTTCCGTGCTAATCTGACCATATTTTGGCAGGAAAACGTCCAACCTACCGTTGCCCACCTCGTTTCATTCACGTCGATAAATGTTTCCAAGTGAGCTGGTGCGCGTCATCCTTGTTTCTGAAGACCGACTTGCGGATGTCCTCCCCAGAGTCTCCCCTTTGACCTCTTTTCATCAGGAAATCAAGGAACGAGTGCGGCGGTTGGAGAGTCAGGATGAGTGCAAATGGAATTAAATTCTCCTACTATCGCATATGAAACCAAGTAAGTTTCCGTTTTCCTTTGTCTAGAGTACTTAATTCTCTCTGCGTTCTCGACGTTGATAATGGCCTATGTGCGCGTCTCTGCGGGATTGAAGACTCATTACGCCGCATTCCGTTCTTGGGATCTTCTCTGACCGCCTTTGTCTTTGGGTTCGAGTTCTAACAGTGGGTGACTCTGGGTCGGTAATTCCTTCAAGTTCCCGGTAGCGTTAGTTCCGTTTCTCGTCTCTCTCCGCCACGTCTTCCTTCGATTTGGGCCTCCCTTATCCGACCCTCGAGCGATCCTTATGTTCAATCGCCGTTGTGGCTTCTCGATTCTTGCTTGGCGGGATGTGTGCTCTTCCCTTTTTACGATTTTCCTGCTTTTCGTCCTTGACAGCGTTCGCTGAATCTTCCCTTTCATCCATGGAGGTCGCATCCAAGAGCAAGGCTTCCGCGTTGCCTATTGCAGTGGGGACGGAATGCTCTCTGTTGATCCGAGCGTGGATACTGGTTGGTGTTTGTGCCGTACTCCTCCTTTTGCGTTCATGTCCAACCTCTCTTCTTGCAGGAGCGTAACCTTCCTTTTGGCTCTTGGATGCCGTGGATTCGCACAGAGGCTGCAAAAGCACCCACAGGAAACGACGGGGTGGCTTGACTGCGCTGATGCCGATGGGTCAGGCAGTATGAATTACTGCCAGTGGTTCGTGGGCGCTTCGTTCCTTGCCTTCCTCTTCGCACCGCCGTCCTTTCGTTCATCCTCACCCTTGCTCCTCCATGGAGTTCGATGATTCCGATTCTTATGCATTTTTCTATTTCCCTCAACGCTCAACGCCGCTATTTTTTCAAAAGTTAATTTACACCTTCATTGCCTACAGATCCTCGCGACTGCGATCCACTCCTGCCTCGAGCACTGATACCACTGTTACAGATTATGTGACGCTTCGCCCAGGCGTTCAACGCCCTCTTGTGTATATGAAGAAACCACCGAAATCGATCCCGCACTCCACTCAGAATGACCTGGCAACCACGCACTCCTCAACTTCGAACCACAGACCCGCTCCTCGTCAATTCTGTGTGCCTTTCTTCCTCGAGAAAATGCGGTTTCGTTTCTTTGAATCATCTTTCTTATGACCCCCATCTCTCTCATGCGTTTCTTCCGTTTTCTTTGCGATGCGCCAAGGGAACATCCACTTTTTCTCCTTTCCCTTCGAGGCGGGGGACGTTCCTGGGCTGGAACCCGAAGTTTGCCTCATAGATGGAGATGGTATCTGTGCTGGTGGTGGTGTCGGTGATGGCGTCGGCGGAGTCCACACTGGCGCTGTAGTGGGAGGAGGCAACGTCGGCTGCACTGACACAGCCAACGGAGGTGCGACAGCGACCCCAGATGACGCAGAAGGCGAATGGTCAGCAGGCATGACATTCTGCGGCTCAGTCGTTGTGTTGCTCGGGGCCACTAGAGGTAGAGCAGGAGTAGGCCCGCTTTGTGCGAGCGTAGCAGTAGCCAAAGGCGACTGTAGCGCTACCGCAGGAGAAGAAGCTGCTGTTGTTTCTGTCTGCTCTGGCGTTGGTTCAATGGGTTGAGCCTCATGCTGTGATTCTACGGCGCTGCTTGGTGTAGCGGACGCATCGAGAGCAGGTTCACTTGCCACGATCTCCACTGTGTCTGTTTTCTTTCCGGTGGCTGCTGGCACTGGCTGAGATGTTTCTTCGAACTCGGAGTCTTGTTCATCATCCTCCTTCCTTGGCTCGATGATGACAGGGATAGGGGCAGTATTTGTAACGGGTGCCATCGCCGGGGCGGACTTGGAGACAGTTACTTTCATTCTCGCTGGTGCAGCCCGTCGAGGGGATTGCTCTGACTCGGACTCTGATTCCTGGCTTTCATGGCTATCGCTATTTTCATGGTTGGAGTTCGTTTCCGACTCCTCGCTATCGCTGTCAGTCTCTGCTTCGTTACGCCTGCGTTCATTTCCAGATAACGGAAGTGGAGATGTGGAGGATGGATTCAAGTTCGCTGGGGCGCTGTACGAATGTTGGGGTTGGCTATTTGGATGGGCTGGGGCCAAACCTACGACCAGTATGAGGATGGGCGATTTGGAGATGAAGAGAAGGACATGCCTGGCCGGTATCGTCCTTGAGATGACCCGCCCCAGGCAGGAGACGAGGCCTGAGGGTGGGCAGGACCTGCAGCCGCCATGTGTTGAGTTTGCAAATCGCTCGTGGCCCGCCTAGATTTCGCTCACCTCCCCATCCAGTGTTCATGTAAGTGCCGGGGCTCGCTACATGGTGCAGGAGCGATCAGTATATCGAATACTGTGATTGACAAAATCACTCGCTATTTGGGTACGCTCCAGGCAGTGGCCCATATCCATATTGCGGGAGAGGTGGTGGCGGCGGTAGCCCGCTCATATACGACGATGCATACGGATAGGCACCTGCCTTTGCGTTGAACGAGGCGATTCATGCTCGATGAAGGTTGGAGCCGCACCGTACTGTGGTCCTCCGAGTGAGCTCAGACTTGGGGTGTGAAAAGGGCCTGCATGACAAGCGCATGTTCCGCATTAGGACCGATTCTCCGTAGCCCCAAGGCTGAATTGCTCACTTCCACCGCTGCTACTCGACGAACCCACGCTGAAATTGAGCATCGAGCCCTTGATCTTCATACCGCTGGTGGATTCGCCGAAGCTGATGGAACCTCCAGGATCTGTAGCCATGAATCGTTCAGAGAGCGCCCAACGAGAACGCCGCGAGAGCTTGTGGAGATGAGAGCTCAAGCGCTCACGTACCATGCTGATGGGATTCGATGTGTGATTGTTCGATTTCGACATCCTTTCCGTTGCGGAAGTGCTCGATGTCTGCTCTTGGGCGTTCTGACATGGTGGGTGGTGAGGAGATGGGGGGGCCTGCCTTGAGCGCTCTGTCAATCGATTGAGGCTTTCGCACACTCAGAATAGATGAGGCCTCGCGAAGATGCCTCTGTCAACTTCAAGTTTGGAACGCCTCGAGGCTTCTGCATGGAATAGCGAAGTATGTGCCATCGAACCTTGTGTCAGAATTTTTTGCACATAACGTCTCCAGCATTCGGTCCGTCTTACGAACTTGTCGGAGGCAAATCTCATCTGCGAGGTGGAGACAGAGGACTGGCTTGACGCTACGTAATCTTTGCCAAGCTTGCTTATCGATAAGGTAAGCAGACTTCAGTGACCTGAATGTTGCCTGTTCTCCAGCATCGTGCATCTGTAGTAGACGCCTTTTTAACGCAGGTACTGTCATTGTTCAAACCAAGGATCGAAGCTATATTTCGCTCTGGGACTCTCTCGGAAACCAACTGGATGCCCACACAGACTCTGACACTGTCTTTGCCTGCACTGTCGACGAGGCGAACATCCTTCGTCTTGGGCTGGTTCCTCATACGTCGCTGTGCTGGTGTGCACGGGCCTCTCAGCGCGGGACTGTTGTCGTTGCTCGATATACTTGTCCCGTGCACTGAGCTGACTCGAGAAGGTTTCGTATCCCGCATCAAGCACCACCTGTGCGATTTGTGGCTTTCAAAGGTGTAGGAGCGCTCCTTTTTTTGCTTTTATTCCGACCGCTTTGACGCCCTATCCGGCCTCACTGTGTCACGCCGTCAAGATCCTGTCCAGAAATTCTTCTTGTCTCCAGATCGTTCAGCTTTTCATTTGCCAAACTTTCGGTTCTCTCCGATCACCTCTTGGTGCCGCCCACCATTGCAGACTCACCGTGCTCGTCCCTAGGTCCTTGCCTCGTCTATTTCCGTCGCTGCCGAAGCACGATCGTTTTTTGCACCTTCCGCCAGTGAGGTAGTTGCAGACACTGCATGAATTTCGATCTTCTTGCGAATTCCACGGATATGATAAGTTCACTGACGGACCATGCCGGGTTACACCTCACCTCTTCCGCAAATCTGTGTTTTCCGGAACCTCCTTCGATTATCGATATCAGCAACGGTCTCCGGATTTGCAAAGGATCTGCGTCTTTTGATGCAACCCCATGAAGCCGTCAATTGACTTTTAGTCTGGAACCTACGCCCCTCTCTCTTGGAGGCTGTAAGAAACTCGTGCTTCTGATGCTACGCGAGGGTCTCCTTGGAGGTGGCTCACAAATCCTGCAGATAGGGGCGTTAATCGTGACGGCGACGCAAGGCGCAACTAGTCTCGTGTCGTCATTACTCAGTTGCCCGACGACCCGAAGCAGAGGCGGCAATGCTTCCGAGCGATAGGCGTCTCCAGCCGTCAATGATTATGGACTAAAGGAGTGAACGGTTTCTACTCTCGCTGTTCGCGCCCTGCTCATGACGGTACGGGTATGTCGAGATGACAATTCAGTCATCGAGTGCCGATAGGAGGTGTACTGCCTTCGCGTCCTATGGTAGTTATCTCTGGACTACCCTGGATGTAAATGGCCTTATTTGCCAGCCTGCTGTCTTCGATCCTCCTTCGACGCCCCCCAACCTATCCGCTCTCCAACATCATCGTGTCGCCGTGCGACAATGGCTGGACCATTCAACCCCGAAGAGCTCGTCGAAAGGTTGCGCGTGTTAACGGTAGTGAAAGTCAGTACCTTTAAGATGCTTCCTATGAATCGATGTTGACATACTTTCAACCTTTGCAGAGCGTAGATTGTGCGTAGCCGGGTGTTTTCGTCGTCTATCCGATCTGTATGGTTGTCGTAGTGGCTGCCACTGTCATATTCCTGTGGGACTATCTCCTCACTTTCGGGATGGAGGTCCGATACATCTGGCCGGGGAAATGGACGTTTGTGAAGATCGTCTTCCTCGTCCAACGGTATGTTCCATTCCTCGATATTATGTGGTATGGGATGCACGGTGAGTTCAACTTCTCGCACTAAACTTGGGTATACGCTCAAGGTCCCTCTGGTTGCCCTTTCAGTATCGTTCGGGTCAAATCTCTCGACCGAGTTTTGCACTCGGGTCAACTACGTGGGGAAGGGGCTCATGCTCCTAGGGTTGGTTTCCTCAGAAAGTGCGTATCTTGCGAATGATTTTGCGTCCACCAAATTGACACTTCCACCTTCTCCTCTACGTGCCTCCGCCCTTGTTCTTGAAGTTGTCCTGGTCTTCCGGATATGGGCAGTGTGGAATCGAAACCAAATCATGACGATCCTCCTTCCCGTCCTTTTCGCTGCTTGCTGGATTCCGCCCACGATATTCCTGGTCGAATTCATACGATCTGTGAAATGTGCGTTTTACCTGATTCATTCTCGAGCGGTCTCTGATTTTTTTGCTTGTAGTCGTCGCTGTGGAGCCGCCCTTCTTAGGCTGTGTTGTGCTTTCCGCCAGTGATATAATAACTCTGAGTTGGATCTTCATGCTTATCTGGGATACCGGTATGTAGCCAGCGTTGGATCGATGTTTCTGGATGTTAATGAACTACGTTTACACTGCACTTTTAGTCTCACTCATACTCATGGTTATCCCTGCCGTCAGGGCTTGTGAGTAAAAGGTCGTCCGACTTCGTTCTAGACTGAACATTTTCCTGCTAGGTAGTTATAGAGGGCATTCGACGCTATTCCGGACTGTTTATGGAGAAGGTACGCCCAGTTGGGTAGGTCGGATGCATCCGAGTGCTTATTCTCCTCTTCACTTCTCAGGGATCGTATATTACTTCTATCTATTTGGTGAAGGGATTTTACACTCACTGGCGCTCAGTTATCTAAATCGGTCTTCGCAGTGTTGTCAACAATAAACATCCTGCTTAACTTCAATCCATCGGTGCGCGGTCAAGGCAACGTGTCTCTTTGCACATAAGCTTATTCCTACACAGATCGCCGTCCCCTATCGGTTCCTAGCTGTCCAGTACGTCCTTGCAGCACGAACGAGTTTAACGCTGATGTCGCTATATCGTTTACTAGAATGTCTCGCTCACTCCACTCAATCTTGACCAGTCGAGTGCTCCTACATATTCGCGCGCAGACGGACCGAACAGAGGTACACGGCCCGAGCAGCTTCCAATTTAGTGACGAGGAGGCGTTGAATGGGCGACATCGAACCCCCGTGCGACTGCCACGGATAGTGTTCAAGTCCCCAACTCGCACAGACTATTGGGCCCCGTAACCCACTGTCTTGCTCGTCGCTTCGCCTCGCACGCCACGTTTATCGCTGTGGCTTTGTGTCACCGAGCTTCACCCACATTTTCACCAGCGTCTCATGTTCCCTCGTTATCTCTCACTTATGTAAATACTGGCCTGTAGCATTAGTCATTCAGTATGTACAACACTATTATAATTAGAGGGGGCGAGCATGCGAAGACTTAGACAGTCTGATCCGCTTGAAACCCGACGCCGATGAGGGAAAAGCATAACTTTGTGCCAAGATGGTAAATTGATCTTGTATGAGGCCCTCTGGAAGTTGGGCGGAGGCCATACCAATGACAGAAAATTTCAGGCTTCTATGTGATAGAACTTAGACAAACTACCGATTATTCTCCTCTCCGCTGCCACGAACATCCCGAGGGTCAAGAAGAGCGATGTCTGCGGCATCCAAGCCACATTGATGCTGAACTTTCCATCGAACGCTTATGCGATTCTCAAATCCCAATCAGACGTTCAAACTCCATGTTCTGTTCTGTTCTTGTATCGACACGATGTGTGGGTCCATATTTCTCATGCATGTCCATCGCAATGATGCTCTGAGCGAAACAAGATCTCGTCCTCATAGCGGATAAACATTGCCCATAGCGACGGACAGGTCGCTACTTACCTTATCTCTAGTAGACACAACGGAACAGGAGAGAGCGATACTGGCGGACTTACAAAAGACGTGCTTGCACAGGGCGAACGGCCTCTCGCGGATCACCTCAGCACTCCAGACTACTTCCAACACAACGAGAGTCCTCTTGCGTCCCTACGTATATATGTGGGCCCGTTTCACGTCGTAAGTACACCTCTGGGAATGAGCTCCAACAAGAGGGTGTAGGAAGAAACCGCACCTCAAGCGCGGGAAAATCGTCCTGATGCGCCACACAATTCAAGGCTTTACCTCACTTGATGGCCATGTTCCTCCATGACGCCATTAATATTTCGGGGAGAACTCGCCTCGAATTGACAGTGGGAAACATTAAAGCAACATTAAAACCTGCAGACGCCTTAGAAGTCCATCACTCGAAATGGGCCATGGCTCCCGACATATCCGTGCCGAAATGGTGCCCTGGTCCGTGTTCTTCTCACTCTGCGGAACAGGTGACTTCAAAATGGGCTTCTATGCTCTGCACCATACGAGGATTAGGTTCAATGCTGCGTGGTTTTTTCACGTCACCTCAGTCTAGTATGTGCCTCGTGTCGCAGCCTTATAACGCAAATGTTAATACTATTAGATGCGTTCAAAGGGAAGCCTTAATCGAGTTTTAGACTACTGTCCTCGACCATCGTACCCTGCACCATCTTGAAAATATTTCATCCGACTTCGAGGACAAATTCGAGCCTTTCATCTTCGTTTAGTCCACTATCCCTGCATTAACACCCGAAGAACAAGGTCAGTCAGAGTGCATAGACTTAGTTGCGTTTCAGTGCAGCGTCGAACGAGTTCTCCGCCGCTCTTCTAGAGGACCTTACTTATTATTATTTAGGATTAAGCTCCCAGGAAGCTCTTGCGAAGCCTCAATATTGGGGAGGATTTGCCCTAAACCCAAGCGCGTTTCACGTCACATCCGTTCCCTTCTCTCGACTCTTCGTATTCTTGATTAAATCCTATTAAATTGCCATTCTTCTTTGCCCTCGACGACGCGCTGTGACAGAGCCGGAAAGAGAATATTGTGGCCATATTGGATAGCAATGCGAGCTCTGGAAGCCACACACCACCCATACATATGGTTGAAACGTTGATGCATTCAATTCCTTTTTGCCAAAATTAATGACTATACTTTGGTCCGGCGTAATGAGCGTCTCGACGCTATAATTGTCTCTTCTGACTGATCATTAAATATAGATATGAAATGATGCTCGTTCTCGAAAGAACCAAGTCCTACCAAAGCTTTCCTAGGACGATAAGGTGTTGATCGAAAAAGACCTTTCTCGCATTCTATTGATTGTAGATACGAGGCTTTAGAGTCTCTAACGTCCAGCGTGATGCCTGAGTGCTTTTGATTCTAATCAGATTACTGATAGAAGTCTTATCCTGCTCACGACTTTGACATAGAACACAAGAGGTTCCTGATTCGCAAACTCCGTGCGCCTAGGCTCTTAAGAGCGCCTTACGCCCAACCGTGAAGAAGAGTTAAATACATAAGGACCCTACTAATTTGTGAATTAATAATATCGGTTTGATTGTAGATATAAAGACTCTTCTTCTCCTTCGGAGGGGAATTCATCGTTTGGTTCCGACAATCGGGTCTCACAGCGCACCCTTGATGGGAATCCCGGCCCCCGACTTCTGCTGTATCAAGGGACTCGAGATTTGCATCCGCCTGGTGCGAAAGATATGGCGGCAGTACCTACTCTCTCTTCAAAGTACAAGGCCGATTTTCAGATGAATGGAAATACAGATAAGATATTGGATGGGCTTCTTGCGTCCGTCAATTAGGGTGTGCTTATGTCGGCAAGCGGTTTTTCCGTCTTCAAGTGCCGCCAGAAACAGGATCTCCAGCGTTCACAATTCACTGGACTCTGGCCGCCGGACTTTAGAGTTGTCGAATGAAAACTTATTTGATCAGCGAAGGCTTCTATGAACTTGCCTACATAATAATACCCTACCGTCCAGCAAGACACGCAACGGAAGTCTGATGGGAGAATCGGATTGGTCCGCGCTTGTCCGCGCTAAACTCTAAGCGTTCGGTACCCTCGTGTCATATTCGCCCTGGCACATCAATTTCCGGAAGCAAATGTGTCCAATCGGGAAAGGCGCCACTCACGGTGACTCTAGCAATTGACAGGTTCATCGTTGTCAAAGCTGGTTGGATCGTGGTTACGACGATAGATGACAGGGAGACATTCCGGGACCCACAGGGCGCCCACAACTGTTCTCCGTATCTTATCATTTTCTCGCTTCCGCATCCTTCCGGATTGGCCTCGAGAGACTCGCGCAAATGAATGGTCGATTATTCGTGACTCTTCTTGAGAAGGTTCCGCCTGAAAGGATCTTCGAGCTCGCTGCCAGAGAACGCTTTTTCATCTGGTCCAACTTGCAGGCAAGATGCCCGGCTGACTCTATCGCGCAACCCCGACAATCATGTTCACCATCGCGAGTGATCTTCCGTAAAGTGATTCCTCTCGCCAATCGCTCTCCGACTCGAAACCTATTTTTGATCCATCCTCCTTATGCAGGGGCACACTTACTACCTGTAAATTGCTGGTTAACAGCGAGCAAAATGTTTCAGACCTTGCTAAGGTAAGGCTTTTAATTTCCACAAGAATGATGAAAAATTAGGCCTGTTAGAGTGCCGCTGTGGGACCTGGTTGCTCCCTGTTGGCATTTCGTACCTTCGCCCCAGGCCGGGCGGCGCGCCCCCCCACGGATCGAAGTAGAGATGGTTTCCAATTTATTCGAAGGACGAATATGTTTACGGGTCATCAACGTACTTTGTAGATAATGGTGTGGGTCAGCTTCGAGGCCAACTGGATAGGCTAACTTACAGCCAGAACCAGACCAACGGAGCGTTTGCTCCAGACCACAAGCTCGGAGCAAACCTGAAGGAACTCGTACCCATCCTCGGTGAGGTCTTTGTATTATTATTGAATGCCCGTCAGTCGCGTCCCTTGATACTCGCTACTTTCCTTACTCGTCCACCCCAGAGATCCTTTGTTACGGAATAAAGGCCCTCGATATCCCTTGTCCCGTATACGACTTGCAATTGGGTGCTCACGCATGACGCATGACGTGAGTGCGCCAATCCGGGCATCTTCGTGCACTCTCTTACAACTCTATCAAAGAGTTCAAGTATTCTCCTTATGAACGTATTACGGTTCTAGCGCCGTCGCCTGGTCTCTGCCACCCATAAGGAACTGGGGTGCGTTTCATGGTTTTGAATATATGTAGCTGGGGAGGATACTTGGGAGTCGAACGTCCACCAGCGCCGGAGTGGCCGGCTTGGAGGTCGAGTGACGAATAGCGAGGCCTACGGCCAAATAATTACAGTAAATGTAAGGAGAAACGGACACGGTGAAAATATCGACCAAGCGGCTCGCAGCTCTAGCTTGAAGAGCTGTGGCGGCAATGCCCGCGCAGGGCGCGCAGGAGAGGCACGCTTTCCGCGAAATCATCTCATAAGTATGATACCCGTCCGGACAGCGTTCACCGGCACCTGTGGACGGTCTCGAGTTGAGGTCACGTCCAGTCTCCATGTGCTCCTTCCCACCTATCCTCAGATGTGTGTTCTCAGCTGTCCTTCTCTCGCCTGCTAGTTGAGCGCTCCGGCCACTAGCACTTCTGGCGCCGGTGCTCGTGTTGTTTTAAGCTCTTATATGTATATGCTCGTCACCACGAGCGCTGCAGATGGTCGCTAGAAAGGTAATATCCTAGAACGAAACGATAATATGAAACGGAGACACTTAGAGTATTTCCCTTCGGATCCTTGGTGCATACATACATAGATAACAGGACCCGGCCCTACCCAATAATCATCACGCCCTTCCTTATCTTAGTCTACTCACTCTGATGTACAGCATTTCGAATTCGAGCGGTGCACGGAGGATAAGTAAGTAAGTAAAGGAACCAGATAGCGTCACCTATCCGACATTCTCCAGGCTCCTTCTCCTAGGCCTTCGTCTTCTGGAATATACGCATTTAAAGAAATCCTTTCCCAGGTCCCCCATCGACAGGCCCGCCGCCCGGGCTCCCTCTACCAAAAGCAGGTCCTTCCCACCGAGTCCCGAGTGACGTTCGACGTTCGACCCATCCCATATCATATGTTCCAGCTTCACATGACGCCCAACCGGCCGGCGTCTTAAACGCATACTTAGATATCGATAAGTTGGGAAGTCGGGAAGTCGGGAATCTGGAAGGACGTGCCGCCGTAAAGATGTCGCAATTGGGGAATTCGAATTCGAAGTTGCTGTACTCAGATGGGGAATTCGGGGAGACGGGGAAATATATTTATTCTTCATGGAATTCTACATCTTCGACAGATGGGAATAGGGCCTAGGTATGTGCTCACTTACCCAGATGACATGAGGACGTGCGGATACGTGACACAGCGCTAGCAGACGGGATCGTCAAATGCGGGCATTGCTCGATGTGGTCAGACGGTTGAAGCGTTGAAGCGTTGAGGCGCACGAGGGCGGGTTTGGCGAGAAGAGCTTGTTAAGTATGAAGAGGCACAGCGCCGAGAATTGGGCGCTCTTCGGTCTTCATGATATGTAGCGTCCCTTGGTCACGCACGACAACGCATCAAGGATCTTGGTCAAAGCATCTTGAGGATCGAATTTGAGCCCAGGAGGGGGGAACCTAGCCCGCTGACCTTGGATTCTTGAATTCAGGGAACCTTGAGGAGCGCCGTGAAGCTTGAAGCAGACCTGTTGCTCGAGTTGCGCAGACCAAAGCGGTTCAAGACCACAACACACACGCAGAAAACACACGGGCGAGCACACACACACGAACGAAGGCGAAGGGGACACAACACACACAATGCGCAAAAGCACACATCGGGATGATGGATCATAAGAGACACCGGTCATTTAATTCGGATGGGACAGACGATGAGATAATGCAGTGCAGACGCAGACAGTGAGAGCATCGCAGGGCGTATTAAGGGTGACGCGCGCGATATTGGGCAATTGATGGGGATACTTGAGATAAATCGTAAGGTGTGGGTTGGGTGCGATGCGGAGGATGCGGGGGAACAAACACATAAATAACAAACAAACACACCCGACGCAATTAGAGTCGCGCAGGTGTTGACCGAGCGCGTGCGCCGGGAAAACAGGATGAGGAAAGGAGACGGAGAAAGGACAACAGGAGAAACGGAGACAGTGGGAGGGGAAGCAGGGAGAAGAAACAGGAAGGAGAAAAGCGACGAGGAAAAAAAGGAAGAAAAAAAAAAGAAAATAGATAAACCTTCTATGCGCACCAACGTACACCACCATTGCGGATTGGATAAGGCGGGCGTTGGGGTGATGGTACAAAGTACATTTCCGTTTTGCCCTATCGGGACTTTCGAATTCGTTTGACCGTTGTGGTTTAATCAAGAATGTGTTGTGGCGCCGAGTAGATGCGCGCTGGGGATTTGTGTCGATAAGTATGACGTGAGGGATGACGAGAGGGGATCGTCGACAACGCTGACGCTGGGTCGGGTACGGTCGCGAGGACGACGCCGACGCCGACGACGAAATGAACGTTGTCGAGAGGTGGCAGGAGGAAATGAAAGGCAAAACAATGAGCGTGTACGAGCTGGGGTCGGATACCGGTCCGAGCCGGTCGGCAGAGCGAACGAAAAGGGAAGAAAGGTGTGGGCGTGGGGAAGAAGCCCAGGAAGGTGGCGTTGCGAACAAATAAATACGAAAATACAATATCAGAGAACCAGAGAAGAACCGGCGGGGCTTGAGCGGGGGTGAGGGCGGAGGGTTTCGCAAAGTACGTGGGTACAAATGGATGGGGTAGTGGGAGAGGGAAAAAGAGTTCTGACGGGTGTTCTGATGTGGAACAAGGAGGGAGAGAGGTAAGTTGATAGATGTGAGGGTGGTGGAGAAATGGAAAGAGGAAAGGTCGAGGTCGAGGAGGGAAAGAGAAAAAGGCCCGATATGATACATACAGCATAATGAAAGCAAATGAATGAAGGGCGTCCACAAATGAAAGAAGAGATAATCAAGAAAGTGAAGAATCGGGAGGGATGTGGAAAAGGCAATACCGAATCCAACGGGCGGGCGGGCGGGCGGTCGGCCACGTGCAACGGCGAACAAGATCGTCCTCAGAAGCGCGCAGCGCGTGGGCCGATGCCGACGTCAACGACAGCGAAGCCGCCATCAGTGCGCCGCACGATCATCGTCCGATCCCGATCGTCCACCGATCACCAACCATGGGCGCTCATGTAGCCCGTGAACGCCTCGTCGACCGCGTCGAACGAGCTGAACGGGGGTACAATCTGCTGCTGGGTGTGGGTGTGTGGGTAATGAGCGTAGATGGAAGCGTCGCCCATGACGCCGCCACACATTCCTTGCACGCCAACGCCGCCCAAGTGGTGCTGCTGCTCCGCCACAGCGCCGCACGGCGAACTGAAGTCCATCCCGAAGTGGCCCGAGAAGTCGTCCAGCAGGAACGGCGTTTGCTTGCCCTGCATGTCCTGCAGGTGGTCGAACGCGTCGAAGCCTTGAGCGAAGGACGGCGTGGGCGATGAGATCATGGGGCTGAGGTTCGGGCTAAGGAGGTATTCGGGTGTTGTGGGCGGAGGCGACATGGGTGTCATCGGCGAGGGTGTAGAGGTCGTGGCAGACCAGTCCGCCATACTGATGAACGACGTATCGATTGTGAGCCCGGGGTTGAAGTGCCCATCGTTGAAGCCGTGTGCATCGTTGAAGGGAGAGGAGAGTGGGTCGACAAATTCGCTCTGGTCGTAGGGTGTCGTAGGGAGGGGAGTTGAGGCGATATTGTCGAAGGAGAACGCGGAGAAGGCCTAGAGGACAAAAGGACAAACACGTTGTGATCGACGGTGAGAACTTTGGGGTGGGCAGAGGGCAGAGAGATAGAGCGGCTTACCATCGAAGCTTCCTGCTTCAGCGGGAGGGCCTGGGCGTGCACGACGGGGCTCGGAGTCACCTTGGGCGACGAGGCACGGAGCGACTGTGGCGTCGAACACCGCGTACTCGCCGCGCGGCGTTTCTTCGAGGGGGACCCAACGGACCCAGAGACGACGCTCTGGAGGAACGACCCGCTCGCGCGCGAGTTCTCCGTATCCTCCACCGGGGCGGACGACGACCTCCTATAGCTGCGCGCCGTAATCGGCGCCTCGAAGCGCGTCACGATCTCCGGCACATGGTGCTTGTCGAACTCCTGTATCGCGCTCTCGAGGTCGGACCCCTTCTTCCCCTCCACCAGGAGCTGCGCGATCTTCGTGCACCGCTTGATGTCCTTCGGCTCGACCTCGCGCACCTTCCTCTTCTCCTGCTGCTGCACCCCACCGGGGTGGCCCGCAGCGCCTGCAGCGCCGCCCTTCGTGCGGGTCTGCACCGGCCGGAAGGCGTACTTGGGGAACTTGCGCTTGTGGTCGTCGAGCGCCTCCTTGGCCTTGGTGTGCCAGATCTGGCGCTCGTCCTCGGAGAGGCCCTGCCAGGTGAGCCCGATGATCTTGGAGAGCGTGCTGTGGTTCGTCTCGACCTCGGTGGAGACGTGCTGGCTCTTGATGAAGGACGAGCGGAAGAGGATGAAGGCGTTGGGCGGGCGCGGGATGTGGTTCTCGGGCTTCTTCTTCGAGTGGGGGGTGCGTTTGGATGGCGCGCCGCCGTGGCCGTTGCCGTTGCCGCTGGACTCCTCGGGCGGGGGGAAGAGGATGAACTCGGTCGGCGGTGCGTCAACGAGCGGCGGCGGGCCGTCGTTGAAGCTGAACGACGTCATGTTGGTCGCGAACGAGAGCTGCTCGGAGCAGGCAGGTGCAGGGATAGCCTGCGACTCGTGCTGGGGGGCCCACACAAACTGATTACCTGTAGGCGCTGGGACGTCAACGTGGGCGTTCCGCTTTACGATCGATAACCAAACCGTGAGTATACGCACCCGTCGAGTCCGATCGCTTCAGCGCCCTGTTCGTCCTCTCTGCGGGCATTTCGACAGTATCTGCGGATGGGTAGGTAGTGGTAGCGCAGGAGACGGGGACGGAGGAGGGCACAGCGACGGCGATGAGGAATAGCGGGGGAGAAAAAGACGTGGGCGTGCGAGGGTTGGGTATCGCTAGCTATAAGCACGAGGCCCTAGTGTAATCTTTTAAGGAAGACTTGTCACTTGAGAACCTCAGGACTCTTCACCCACCACTCCCATCTAATCGAGCCCTGGATCGGCAGGAGATCTCGCCGGCCCACAAACGCGTAAGGAAGCCGCGAACCGACAGGTCGTCGCTAATGCCCAATCACCCACCGATCCACCGCCCACAACACGAGTCTCGCAGCGCGCTTTCGGTCCCCCCAGCGTCGTAGGCGCCCACAGAGGTGCTGGAAATGTACCAGGAGGAGGAGGAATGCAGGTGGTTCGGTATTTTGGAGAGACGCGCATTTGCTTCCGTGCGCTCGTGTTTGGCCCCATTTGGTCAGCCGATATGGACCTGTTCGATAAGCGAGGGAGTCCCATCAGCCCTCTCCGACTCGTCCCTCCATATCCAGCTCAAGGACGCATCCTGAACGCGGCGCACCTGCGACTCCCGTGGGCACGCTGCGCCAACACCCGCGAAGAGACGCACGAGCCCCCTCCTTCTCTCTTCGGGATGCAGGTGCATGTACTTTGCCCAACACGAGGCGCTCGTCGAAGCACCCGTTCCATAATCCATTTTACTCGCCCACGTCACTCGTCAGTCCACGAACCAGCCCTGCGTGCCGAATTTGCCAGGCTCACGTAACGTTTTGCGTAAATTCTAAATTCGGGGTGTCTTGTGTCTGAAATTCGAATTATTCTCGGCGCCAGACGCATCACGCCGCCACCGGCATTGGACAGTCCCTTTCATATGCTACCGCCTCGGCCCCTCGATCCCTTTCATCTTTCAATAATCTCTGGCTCAGATTGCTGCTTATTGCTGGCGAGTGACGAAGATCACCTCCGTTAATCCACCTCCTCTCTCCTCCCTCGCTCTCTGAACGCCTCCTCCCAGCCCGTACACTGTGCGTCGACGCCCTGCTAATTCGCCGAACGGCGTCGCGCACCACATGCCCAACCAGGCTTCGACGCCGACTCTCACATCGAACGTTCTCACACACACCGGTACCCCATTCGGGGCTTATAATTATCTCCATCAATCCATTATGGACCTGCACCCCCATTCGGAAAATTAAGTTTCTCCTCCCTCGTGATGACGCTCCGGGATCTCCGTCCAGCCAGCCTTGATAACGCTTCCTGGGTCCATCGACTTATCGAAATCATAATCTCTTGTATTATCCCAAGTAATCGCAATCAGTTCTGTGCTAATAACCCCCTGCTCCCGAATTCCGCAGAACAAGGACACCTGGGTATAGGATTTTTGAATACGCCTTGACGACCTGACAAAGTCCGCNGTCTCTATTCTGATGTCCCTCCATCTCAGCAACCTTACGGTAAATCCTTGCAAGCCTTTCTTCAAGCTCACTAGCTGACTGCAAAGCAGCCTGAATGGCGTCATCGTTCGTCATATATTCATTGTGACGAAAAGGGCTGTGTGCACTACGAGGGTGTGGCGTGGGCCTAGCTGCAGCGGCGCCATGCCTATCCAAAGCCTGATGGTCATCCCGACCATGGCGAATGTCCTCGCGATCATCGCGATCGTAGTAATTGGTACCATAATTAGCGGGGCCCTCTGACGGCTCATCCGCTCTCCCTACTCCAGCATAGGCAGTAGGGGTTTCCTGCTCGGGCATATCCCGCAGACCAGGAGAGCCAGAGGGGTCACCACCTGGCTCGCGAGGGGACTCAGGAATCGTCTCGGGGACGCCAGGTCCCGAAGGCTGGCTCTGAGCCCTTGCTCGCGGTCGAGTTGTGATTGTCGACATCCTGTAAAATGAAACTTATCAGTTTGGAAAAAACAAATCGAGAGCTCACCGCGCTGGAATTCCTGGGTGATCAAGCCTGGGGGGATCCGAGTGGCGAGCAGACGACGTTGAGGGGTATAGGGGTAGTAGAGGGTGTTGTGTTGGTTGTGTAGAGTAGAGTGTAGCGCTTGGTCTTGTCAAAAATATGTGACGGGGTGTGGAGACACAAGTCCCGGCACACGGTCGAACTCCAAAGACAGATGTAAACGCTGTATTCGAAGTCGGGGGAAACCCTACTCTACAGTCGACGAGTCCTTTATATACGATATAAAGACCATAATGTAATCAAGATAAGTAATACGATAAGATAAAACGAGCCAAGATAGACGATAAGAGAGTGCTGCGTACCAATAAGCATCAGCGTCAGGATTCTGAAATCTGGGGTGCTCTGCTACTATGTATCTTTCTGCGCAACGATGTGTCGACGTGAACGTTTTGAGTCCCAAAGGCGCATTTGAAATCCTCTGCCATTCGCCTTTGAAATTCAGATGAATTCGTCTTTCAACACTACACTCGTCCTCGGCTTTGAGCAGCGTGCACTCGGAGAAGCGAAGGAGATTCAGAACGAACGCCAACCTCCCCGCATAGCACGCACCTGCGGTTCTGCACGCACACCCTCCGCCCTCCGCTTTCCATTCTGCATTTGAAATTCGCCTCTCGATCTCACGCGACTCCCGAAGTTTGACTTCGCGAACGCCCCATGCTCGTCGCACGTCTAGTCCCTGTTACGCCACGGCGACCACGCCCCCACTGTGGCAAGCACGCGTTGTACCTCCGCATCCCTCCACACCGTGCGGATGTGCCCTCGGCTTCTTTCCCTCACATTTCTCGTACTTCTGAGGCGCCGCCCGTCCTGGACTCCCATGCACCGCTGGCGCGTTGCTTTGCAACGTGCGAGTGCGAAGAGCTGATGCGTGTGCATGGGTGCGCGGTGCAGTGTGGCGCCCGAAGCACGAAGCCCCCGACGGACAGAGTTCTAGCGCCGCTCATGAAGAATGCTCTGGGGTATCCTCGGTGATGCACTGTCAGACCTCAGACATCAGTGCCAAAACGCCAAATGGGACCAGGAAGATGGCACGGGTGATCCATCATCTCGTTTGTTTGGCCTGTGTGGATCCACCTCCGAGTCCGAGAGTCGAGTGTAGAAAAGTGTGAAGTGGGCGAAGAGAAGCGCCGTGAGGGTTTTTGTGACAGCGTGAAGAGAACAGGGGGGTGAGGCGAGGGCGTCTCTCGTGATGGAGGTGAGCAGTGTGATTATCACTGCAGATACGATTAGGATGAGAGTAGAGGCTGGCAGGAGGACATCGTCCTCATCGACGTCTTCATCCTCACGAGCCTCAGCCATAGTGAATGACACAAAAAGATATGTTCCCGTAATGAACGCCGGTTGCTTCCTTCCCCTCGCCCGACGTCGCGCTAGAATAATGTACGCCCACAACCACAACCATTAATTCCCAGCAATGTCTATATGCATATACTTACGGCGGCTTTTCCTCTCTCCAACACCTATGAAATCTTCATATCATTTTTCAAGAAATTACGACACGTCGATACCAATAGTTATCAAATCGACTAACCAGAGTATCAATTTTCAAAGCGCATCAGGAAGTGCATACTTACCCCTCCTCTGGTCCTGGTCGTCGCTCGGTCTGGTCGTCGAAGACCCTCCCACCTGTCATTTGTTTCGAGGTGGCCTTTACGATTTTCAATCAGCTGAATCTGTTGAGCACCTGAGCGTCTTCTAGCTCCCATGTCGACGGGGCCCTTCAACGCGAACTTCCGACTTTCAGGGATTGGCGTTCGCGTACCCCATTCGTGACTTGCCTAAAATACGAGTAAGGATTCTAGACTTTAGAACGAATACCTCCCATCAAATTTCGAAACAACACGACCAATGACGATGGCGAGTTATACCCTATGCGTCCGCTAAGTAATTCCAATGCGAAGACGAACACAGTCACTTCCTCCAGGACTTCTAGTCGTCAGTACTCTCCGCTCCCCATCGACATCACTTAGGACACCCTCCTATTGCAGCCCGATCTCGGTGCCGGTGCGACGATGGGCGGAATGATGACGGCGATACGGGCGACGGCTGGACGGCTGGAATGTGAGATAGAGAAAGATCAGTTGACGGTGCGCGCCACGCTGATGGCGACAGTAATGGGGGATCGGCGTTCGGGATCAAGAAGGGAAGGTTTTTCCGCGCTGAAGGACTGCAGAAGGTTCTGGCGGTTAAGGTATGGTGTAGCCGGAGTTCTTGTTCTCCTTTTACCAGGAGAAAACTTGGACAGTCTCTTGTTTTTCTTCTTCTTCGAGATTAACAATCAAGTTAGATCGTGGTTGTGATGGTCTTCGTAGTTTGTATGAGGCGTCGGACACCAATCGATTCTTCAGTCTCCTCTCTCAGCGCCAGCTCCGCTCGCCGGGGCGTACGCGTATAGGAATGCCCTCTTTCGACGATCGCACTATTCATTTACTGTTCACCCCATATTCCCCTGGTACCTAGATTCCAGAATGTAAATTCCCCTCTTCTCCTCTGTCCCCGAGCCGTCTGCGCGGGGTGCGCAATTCCAGCTTCGAATTCCCCATTGCGTTGTGCGTTCCCGGCCGTCATGTGAAGCCCGGATGGGATCAAATGGCCCGCCACTTGCAGGCTCTCCTTTCGGTATCTCACGCCCGGTCTTGGGGCGATAGAAAATGGGATGTTTCCAGAAGTGGAAGAGCGTATTGGGTCCGTGCTCTGGGTTATCTGATTCCTTCAGAGGCTGATATGTCAGAAATCGCGTTCGCTCAGACCCCGCTGATTATCACTCGTGTTTATAGGGAGAATTTCGGTCTCCCCTATCGCAAATTTATCTATCAGCAGGTGCATGCTATCGCGCGTCGCTGTTCGTTCTAGGGTATTGCCTTAATCACAACCTTGGGCGATGGTAGTTTGAGAGCTTAAATGTCACACGCGCTAGTAGCTGAACGTGAACGGCCAGCTAGAAGGCCACAGAACACTAGAATGTATTTGAAAACGCACCATATGGGTGCTGTGAGCATGACCTCGAGCTCCTGAGGTGGAAGTAGACATTCGTCTTGGCTTTTCGGACCGCAATGCACCATGAGATCAATTCCCCGAATGTAGCTCCTCCCGCATTGCCCGGGGCAATCTTTAAGCTCGACGCTCTGTAACACACGCTGTAAGCCAAATCTCTTGATACTTTCACCGTGCCCATTTCTCCTTACTTTTGCCGTAACGCCTTGGCCGTTAGTGAGCTCTTTGGATACCCAAGCCGGCCACACCGGCGTCGGTGGACGTCCAAATATCCTAGCGATATTGAAATACTCCAAAACGCACCCCGGTTCCTTGCACATCCTCGATACCAGTTGGTAGAATCAGTGATATGGTCATAAGGAGAATATTTGAATTCACTGTTAGAGTTGCAGGAGAGTGCACGAAGACGACCGAATTCGAATCATGGTGCATCATGCGTGAACATCACAGGACGAAGGAAGTGCCGAGGGCCGTTATTCCGTAAAGATGACCTCTGGATGCATCAGTAGGGGAAGCAGCGTAAGATGTGGTATCAAGGGACTCGACTGATGGCTCTTAAATGAAAATACAATGACCACGCCTGGGATGGGTATGAGTTCCTTTGAGGCTATCCCAGTGCTGTGGGTATGGATAAACGCTCCACTCGTCTGGTTCTCCCTTGAAACACTATCCAAAAAGAGCTTTCGAATGCATCCCGTTGCGAAGATTCTTCGTACATAGCTTCCTTCCGAATCTACTCAGTGGGCGCTGGACACCACCCACACCATTATCTACAAAGTACTTCGTCCACAGATGAAGACCCCACACCGAGGAATATGTTGATCCCTCGAATACAATGGTATAGTATCTCTGCTCCGATCTGTGGGCCGTCTGTTGGGTCTGGAACGAAGCTACGGGACGCTGACATGGTGCAACTAGGTCCCGCCGTCGTACCCTGACCAAGCCTGACCACCGCAAGTTTTATCATTCTTGTGGAAATTAAAAGGGTGAAGAAACCTTATATCGTAGGGTCTAAAACTTCCCAAATCGCTCTTCACCTGGCGGCTTACGACTGGTGAATAAGTCCCTGTGTAGGGGATTAATCACGTACATATCAAGTTGACATGCAGCCGGTGCGGGCAACGTCGGTTAAAGTGATGGTCGAGGTTCCCTAATTGACGTTGGCCTGATGGCCCATAAGAGAAAGCATTTTCTGACAGCAATCCTCAAGAATTTTCACTCGGACTTTCGAGTAAAATCTTTCCTAGGAATCTTCCGAAGCGACGATTTGACACAGTGACTGGAGTGTTTGTGCCCAGATAAGGAAGGATGAAGAGAGAACACTGAAGGACAGCTGAGCGTGGTAACGAGTATGTAAGTGCAGGGTGAGTGGCGCCTTTCCTGATTGGACGAGTTTGACTCCGTTGATTGATGGGTCGGTGTCAGGGCGGACGTGACACGAGGTTACTCAACGCCTAGAGCTAAGCGCCGACCGACCCGGATGCAGAGGCCCCATCAGATTTCTAGAGCCTCTGACCGGACGTGTTGCGTTACGGAAGTGGGAGGCACAACGGACCGAAGAGGCTCATCTTATCTTACCTTATGGTTTGTATCCTTTCTCACTCGGGTCATTGTCGCCTCGTTTCCCGTAGCCAATGTAGCCTCGGGGCCGTATACTACTTGAGGATTTGTTTACTATGTCTGTTGTCCGTCTACTGACTACTAATTATGTCCATGGTTGGGGAGGGGTTTTCCCTAAATATGTACGCGCTGTCGAAACAGGCAGAGGCCTCGAAGGGCGGGGGGGGGAACTCCAAGAGATTATGCAGGGCTGACGGTCCGCTTACTCTGGGCGAGATGAGGAACCCCGAACGCACTCAAAACACTCGCGCGAGTTCGAGGGGCATGAGAGGCTTCTTTCTAAAAATTAGAAATGGTGTCAGAGTACATAAAGAAAAGAAATACCTGTATGTAAAATAAGCGCCCAGGAGTGATCTTCCTGCTCCCGAAGACAGGGATTTTCCTTCTCTCCTCGATTCTGAAGTGAAAGAGCATGGCATTCTTTCCCCCTCAATACTCGCACCGGAGAAGCGGACTTCCCGCTGCTCAACAGGTCGAATCCTCGGGAGTTCTTCCTTCAATGGGATCACACTAGTACCCTATTATCTCAGCGGTGGTCTTCCTTCCAGGTTGCTAGGCGGTCTCATAGTCTATCTCTCAAAAATGGGTTTTAAATCATGTATTAATCTCCCAAACCTAGCCAACCCTCGAGTGCGCTCCGGGGTGGACTCGAATGCTCGGCCTGGCGATCGTGTCATTGCACCCTCGCGGTACGCTGGAGGTGGAGCGGAGGTGCCAATAGACTCGACGATCCTGGTGTAGTTTCAGGTTAAATCTTATCTTATCTTATCTCTGGAGTCTTGTCTCACTTGCCCTCCCCTCGAGTCATGCGTAGACCCGTCCCGTCGCTGCTCAACATCGACAATCCACTACGAGTCTCCGTAGTGGTATGTCTTCTTGGGCCTGACGAATATGTCGGCTCATGAACCCGTCACCCGTGAGGAAGACCGACCTGTCTTCCTCCCCAAGCTCGCCCCTCATCTCTTCAAGGGGTCCCCGAAAAAGCGCCGCTCGAAGCGCTCTCCTCATGCGCAACGGAAGAGCAAATGTGAGCATCTCCTTCTCCCCGTCTTCATGCCTTTCATATGCTAAATTCCCCTTTAGTGTCGAGGCAACTCGACGTTTTCAGTGCTGGCATCGATGCAAACCATGCCACCAAGACGGATGCGGTTGCCAGCAGGCGAGACGCGAATACGGACCGACTCATAGATCTTATGATAAAACTAATGGTGCGTCTCGCATGTAAGGATATCTTGACATTTGCTGACCCCTACTTGCGTAGGAAACCGAGCGTCGGATCAGGAAACGAGAAGGGTCCTCCGCTGCGTCTAACGCCGCCAGGGGGAGAGAATCAGAGCCCAAGGAATGCTCGAGGAGATGTGCCCGCAGAGACTCCAAGACCAACACTGGGAGGCATGCCAATGGGTCAAATGCAGAGCCCGGGAGAACAAAGTACATATTTCCGACAGGACAGAACATATAGAGAGGGTAATTCAGAGCGAAAATACCTCGGGGGAGGGATATGAAATTTCCCATTTTCGTGGCGTGTTATGTCCTAGCGTTGCACTCCATTGAGGAAATACCGTACTCTTCTTCATCGTCAGTTCAATTTCTTACTTCTTACATGTACATCTCTGGATGTAAGTGATTTAATCGGACGCCAGGTTGACGCTCTCAAGGCCGCTGAGAAGGAAGACTGGCATAAGTTCACTGACATGTTCAACAAAATACAATTAGACGAAACCCTCACCTTATCATCACCGGTCGCCAAAAGGACTACGCTTACACACCATCTTCCCCTCCCTTCAACCCAGCAATCTCACGCCCGACGAAAGCCCGCCATTCGCAGCCCTCGCGAAACGTCTCTGTGCGGACTTCTGCGCGCACTTCCGCAGCTACTTCTTTTTTGATCTCCTTGAGCATATCCTGGACCACGATGCGCATGTTTTTGAGGATGTCCTGGCGCATCTCCTCTATCATGGCACGCATATCTTCCCTAATGTCTTCCCTCGAAGTTGGAGAATATTTTTCACCCGGGGAGGTGGACTTGCAGTCCTCGTCGATGAGAGGAAGGCGCTCTGCGGGTGTTGACTTGTAGGGAGGGTCTACGTGGCTATGAGAGTGGGCAACGACAAGATGGTTGTGAGATCCTACTTTTATCAAGGGGAGTAGAGCCCAAAACACCTTTCGCAGCAGGCGTGTCGTTGGCGGTGCTATTTTGAGTGTTGGGCTGTTCTCCAGAGTCTACGTTGGAATGTGAGTATACTGTAGTGCTACATCGGATAGACGAATTTTCGCACCTTTGTTTTTCTCGCTAAGGGAGCTCCTGTGGTGAGACGAAGACGAAGACAAACGGTAGGAGCGTCGAGGTTGGTTGGGCCGACCGGCTTGAAGTGAGTTGAAAAGATGAGGAACGTCGGTAGGTGGGAAGACGGGCGTTTCTAGGTTTGTGTTCGTCATGGTGGTTTTGTCTGTACAGCGGCGAAGGTGAGGGGATTGACTTGAAGTAGTTACCTGAAGTATTCCAAGACATCGAATTATAGTCTCCTATTCTGTCCTTTCTTGTCGTTAGTCTCGGTACTGAAGACTCACCAACAACTTCTGCGAGGTCGGATTCTAAGGCATAATTGAGATTTCGCTCGTCTATATCTAGGGCTGATCTACGGTGGGTAGTACATGTGCCTATTCCTCCAGGATGATATTCTGTTATACAGCAATCCTGTTCAAGTGCGGTATCGTGATTCATGGTTCGAACTTCAGGAAATCGACCCACAAAAGATCCCATACGATACCGAGACGCAGACGAGTAATGGTGCAAATAAAGGTACAAAGAATGGGCAGAACGGGGATTGACAATGGGCGAGTAGAACTACTGCCAGTGATAAGATAAGATGAATCTAGACAAGTCTGACTCCCACGGTTCGTTTTCTGCCTTTTACCTCGAACCCCGTATTTTGTCTGAACCTATATCGAGCCTCAGAATATCCTTCACTATCGCAAAGTCTTGTAGCATCTAATGCTCGTGAGGCTATGAAGCATCGACTGCAGTCTTTGAAAACCTGGAACTACGCTTTCGCTCTGCATTTACGATTCTGATGCGTTCTACGAACGAACGCGAAGAACATCATCCGAGCTTCAGCTCAACCTCTGGAAGCTCGCTATGCTGAACTCGACTCTCAGAAGCCTATCTCGGCTCTCGAAGGTCTGTCTCTACTGCAGGCGCAAGCATAAGAAATGATGGACCATACCCGTCAGCGAGGAGCCAAGAACCCTGAGCCGACAAGAGAAGGAGGAGAGGTAACTAAGCGGTTTCGTCAGTGCCCGACGCTGGTGGAATTCAGGTATGCGGCGCTTCGTACTATCCTTTTGTCCCGCTTCGTGGAGCTCTAGTGCCTCCTCTTTGCTCTCCCCCTCCATCCATGGACCCAATGCACACCCTCTCTCAGGTCTTGTTTCCGCTCTCAATTTCGCTAATCATCGCTAGGCTGTTTCTTACACCCAAATGCAGGCACGCTCCGAGCGCATAATGGGTCGTTAATCTCAACGTTCGTGAGGATTCCACGCCCGCCCTCATTGGAATGCCGATCTTGGTACGTATTTTGCTCTTTTGTGCGGTAAAGGATGGACTTTGGATGCGATTCGCGACACTTTCCGAAGGTGGCATGCCTCCTGCCCCTTTTTGCCGTCTCGTTCCCCATTCTTTGGTACTCGGGGAGCGACTGCTATTTTCTTGTGCTTATAGGCGCATATATTCTGTTTTCACACCCACCTTTGCCAGTCCTCTCCTTTTCATGTCTTATGCCTGAGCCGTCATTACGTATGCGTCGCGTTGGCGCCCGTTTCGCCTGGGATGCACCACTCTATCCTCCTCGGCGTCAAGTGCAGGCTATGACCACCTCTCTTCGACGCTCAGTTACTTCTATGAGCTAATGGTGGCAGATCATTGAACTCGTCCTCCTCGGTCTCACGTACGTCGAACAAACTTATCCGTTCCGTCGTGCCGATGTTTTTGCCACAGGCTATGCCTTAAGGCATTCCTTCCGTTCAATCTATTTTCGCATCGGTGAGCCTTCTCGCCCTCAGATCCCTTCTTGGTGTCGGGAGATTGGTGCGCATAGTAGCCACAAACCTACTGCGTTTGCGGGAACAACCTCTTCAGCGCATTGAACGAACACACTCCTGGCGCGTGTCTATGCGGTTTCTGTGGGTTTCTCTGCAGACATTGCGTCTGGTTCTTCTTATGCTTCATTCAAACTAAGGGGTGACTCCCATTTGTTTTTTTTTTTCCCTCTTATATTTTCTTGCAATCGTTTACAATCGGAGAGTTTCTTCCATTCTCGAAGAATCCAACGATTAATCTCGAACATGCGTCTGCAGGCGTAATCGATGTGATCTCACCTGTGAGTGTGCGCATCCCCAAACTTCAGTCTTGATAGCTATCATTAGTTCAGCGACAGGATCTTCGACGCTTTGTCTGCCCCCTTTCGAGTCTCGCACTCTTTCTTGCTCAGCGTTCGCCTTTGGGTTGGGTGGCCGTCACTCGAATATTAGGCTCAAGCTTCAGGCAATCGTCGAATATTCTGCGTAGAGAGGACTTCAACACACATCCCTAGTGTGATTTGTAGGATATACACACTGGTTGTAGGCCCATCCACTATACGGCAATTCGGTGAGTCTACTCGGCTGTTCGCTGGAGAATTGGTTGCTTATTTCTTTTGTGGGCCTTCATCAGATCTTAGTCCTAACGTCGTGAGTGTGATTTCGGCGGGTAAAATTCTCAAGTGGTATGAAACAAAAAGGTCGACTATCACCTCTGGGGCTTAAATATGAAACGGAAAGAAACAGGTCTGCAACCGGTTTACGAAGACGGACAGGCTAATCCACAGATTAGCTAATGTAATTCGGTGAGTCCACTGTGCTCCCATTGATTATCAGACTGATCACGCACGTTTGTCGAGGACTTGCTAGAGCACGTTCAAGCTTGAAGAAGAGGGCACTTGCAAATTGCTGTGCTCCAAGTGTTACGCTGCCGATGTTTTCATGATTCGTTCGTCTGGCAGCGTCTAGATTTTCTGGTCGCTACGATATCTCTCCTCGCCGTTCTCTCCGGATTTCGAGTCGAGATAAGGCTGCGCACCTAGGTCACCAGACCCATTATTTTTAGAACATCCGCCTATCCTGGTACTCTCGCGCAGCAGTACAAGGTCCTCGAACATATCCACCCAATCGCCACCACAGCCTCCTCAACACTATGCCCTCACACAACGACTCCTCGCCTCTCCTTCCTCGCACCTTCCTCAACGCAACTCGCATACACTACCTCGACAACCTTCGCACCTTTCTCGTCCTCCTCGTCGTCGTGCACCACTCTGCCACTGTAAAAGTCGCTCTCCCATCCCACCCCATCGAGCGCGTCATTCTAAACGTCTTCACCGCCACAAACAAAGCCTTTCTCTGGAGCACGTTTTACCTCGTATCGGGCTTCTCGAGCTCGCTCTCGCTGACGACGTACGAGAACGGCCTAAAGTTTCTCAAGCACCGGAGCTTGCCCCTTGCGATACATGCGTTGGTGTGGGGTACAGTGGGGAGGACAGCCGTTGCGTGGGTACTGACGATCACGACGGTGGGTCAGGGAATGTTTGGGAGCTACGAGCTGGTGAAGGAGCTGTTGACTGGACCAGCATCCTATCTCGGCTTCCTCGTCGCGTTGGACGGGGTATTAGTCGGTCTGCGGGCGCTCGGCGCTCCACGGCTCTCTCAGCTCCTCGGTCGACATGGTCACTTTTCATCGCTCCTCCTTCCGACGTCCACAGTCGTCACCCTCCTAGTGTGTACGTACATCAACGCTTCCCAATTGCAAAGGACCATCGCACCGCTTCCATCGTTCCTCTCGGCGCTCATATCGCCATTCGACTACCCCCTCCCCGACGCGCCCTTATCGTGCATCATTGCCTACACTATCGGCGCTCATTGGGTCGACATCAGAGACTCGCTACCTGGTTCTCTAACCTCCCCATTGCTCTTCCCCCTCTCCCTTACAGCGTCCTACGCGTACCTATCTCTCGATACGACACCCTCAGCATCCATCTCTTACCTCATCCTCCCTTTCCACCCGGACTTGCGCACATGTGCGTTCGTGCTCTGGGACACCCTAGCGTCCCTCATCCTTCCCCTCTCTCTGCTCTCTTTCTTCGCCTCTACTTCCATCCTCCGAAGACCATGGAATGTTCCTCATACGGGGAGGTGGAGGAAAGGGTATATCCTGACGTATGTCCATATGATCCCCGTGTTGGTGTTGAGGTGGTTTATTGCGCGGTTGATGGCGGAGACGAGGATCAGAAGCGGGATTGTATCCGCGGTATTCGTAGGCGCTCTGGCGCCCATGATGGGTTGGGTCGCGGTTTGGGGTGTGGAGGTGGTGGTGAGGACTTTCGCCAGCTTGAGGCGGTGAGGTGCAATCTGTCTCTAGATCTCGGTTGGGTACGAGGTAGTGTAATGATGGTCCAACAAGTTCTTATTCTTGTCAATCAGCACCTGAGGCAGTTCAAGTGGTGAGGGCAAGCTTCAGATTCATGCCAGACCCGAAGGTTGGCGCTCAGGAAATATCCACGGCAGCGCCCCGATTGACTGGCTGATTTCATCTGCTCTCGTTGCAACAAGCACAAAGTCATCGTGAACGTCTCTTCTTTCTCTAGTCGCCTCAACAGCATTGTCGGCCTCGGGCGATAGTCCGACTCTCTTCGAACCACGAGCCCAACTTATTCTCCACATTCTGCCAATACAGAACGTACAAGGCGAACATGAGCCTACACATATTTTCCATCACGAATATATAGCTTATTGTCGCGTCCAACACGGTTAACTCTGGTTCAGTTATTTATATTCAAGGGCCTACCCAGGTGAGAGAGCAAATGAATTATTATTGGCTCGTCTTACCTCGACGATTTCTGGCGCGCCCTCACCTCTGCGCAAATCTATCTCGAAGAAATCGTCGTCGACAAGCCCGGGAGAGTCTTCCTCCAATATATCTCCAGTTATTTAAGTTGCGGGATCAAGAAGTTGGCGCTCAACTATGTCGTCTCCAGCGACTCGACTCGCAGACACAATCACCGAATTAAATGTTACAAGTGGATATGAGGACCCATGGTGTTATGGGGCGCACAACACCGCCACGCTCGCCCAACTTCAGGGTTTGACCCGCCTGTACCTCTCGATCAACTCGCAGCACATCAAATGGCTGAAGGAGGACGAGATCAAGGACCACAGTCAAGCCCCTGAAAACGATCCAATTGTGAGTTTTTCCGTCGCGTCATTCAAGTCGCTCAATCCTCAGCAATTATTGACACAATTGCTCACTTGAGAGCGCTTGCTTGAATTTCCGGCAGCTGGAGACGCCAACCATATTTTCTGTGAGCCCACAGCACTCGCGTGGCAGATGGTGTGGTACCGACGCAATGAATCACTCTCTTGGTGTTTTGAAACAAGTGGCGATTCGTGTTAGACGTTTTCCCCCGCCTTCCTCCTTCGTAAAAATCTCAACAATCATTGCGGACGGCAATTCAAACCCTGTCTTGGACCTCGTGAAGATGGGGGAAAGTCTGAATGGTACTATCAAGGTCTGGCGCCGGGGGGCGGTATCTTTTGGTAGAGATACTTATGTTTCAGAGAAGTATGAAGCTGTTATATTTTATATATATTTGTCAAGCTGGACGCGTATATATTCGCTATTCTGGGCCTTCCAAGTCGATTGAAATTTACGTTAATACTCCGAGGAGCAGACCAGTCAGTGGAAAGGCTCATTCGTGATTAAGACAAACCCTGTGCGCATCACCCATTTGAAGCTGAAGCTAGGATTCGAATATTCGTAGAATGGACAATCCCACAGAGGCTAGAGCAAGACACTTCGTGCTAAATGCTCCTCCTTCAAACACAAGAAATCAACAGTCTCTTCGTCGTCGTCATCTATCCACTGGTTTAGTCAGAAAACTACGTTAGAGGTATGTTAGTAGGGCATTAAATCGTCATAGGTTGGCGCCGAGAGCCATTAGCATCGTGTATCAGTGTCAGGTCGGCCACAGGATCTTCATTTTCATCCTTGTCCCCTCGTCCGTCCCTCACACGCCGGGAGACCCAACTTCCTCGCCTCGCACAATGCCTCGTCTAATGCACTTTATCCGGCCTCGCGTCATGCCACTGCCCCTTTCCATCCTTCTTCCTCACCGTAAAACACGCAATCCCCAAAAAGTTCGTAATATCCCTGATCACAAGAACCACGAACCGCGCATACACAACCCCCGACACAACAAGCGTCAGCCAAACGAACAGCGTCGTCCTCCTGGGCGTCGTCTGTATGAGTGGGCTTATCCCAAACACCCTCGGCAGGTTCGCGTCGATAGCCCCGAGGGCACTCCACGCCCAGACCCAGTCGAAGACGGGGAACTTGTCCTTCGTGACGTGCGCGAGGATCATCCGCCCGACTTGGTGTGCGAATTGGAGGCCCCAGGCGCAGAGGAAGGGCACGAATGCTCCGGAGCCGAGGATCCAGGAGTCGTTGTATCGTGGATGTGAGAGCCAGGCGATCTGAATCAGAGCACTCGCGACAAACGGGAGAAGCAGGAGGAGCGGGGGCGTGCGCGAGGCCGGCTGGTGTCCCCCAGAGCCTTTGCGCTGAGCGGCGTACACGTTGAGGTAAGAATGGAGGATGTTGAAACCCAACCCGAAGGCTCCGAAGACCATGAAGGTTTCGTTGAGGGGTAGGTCGGGCAGTCTGGAGATGAATGGGAGGTGCTTGACGTGGGTGAAGGACCAGATGCCTTGCTCCCAAAACTGCGGGCCTGGAACGCGTTGTAGACAAGAAGGATCGGGAAAAGAAAGAATAGAGGCGTACCATAATACCCGCTAATCATGTAAATCGTAACGATCATAATTATGCCCTCGACGGGTCCAGAGAAATACCCAAGGAAGAGTTGGCCTGGTAGGACGTGAGACGGCGTCAGGAGAGGCGGTAGTAGACGAACCGGTATGATATTCCTCCCACGTCGTCAAATAGAAATTGGCCAAAGTAGCAATCTGTGAGGAAACAGTCCACCAGGATCGTCCGAGCCCTAGAGCACGAGAAGCGAGGATGACTTCGAGCTACATATGTGCGTGATTAGCAAGCTTGTAAACGCATGTATGTGGCTCGCTCCGACACCCGACGATCCAGCTCCAACGTATCATAGCGTTCCACGACGAGTTTGCATGCAAATCAAGGTGTTGAACTCGATCTCTGCTTCCGTCAGGTGTTTAGGAGCTCTCCGAGAGGGAGAACTCACCGTTGTGTTTAGTGCATCGCAGCCTATATGAAAAACGTTAGTAACCTCTCATGATAGATATCATACTACTACGCACCATGGTCGAACATCTCCCCCAGCGGACCCGCCATGCCCGTTCTCCGCGCCTGCTTCCTACACATATCCAGTGCCGATGAGTTTCACCTTCCATCCTTCGTATCCTTCATTGAACAAACATACCCGTCGATTGCGTCTAATGTCTGGTACAAGAAGAGACCGGCGCCCCACCTACGTATACAATCGAACCTCAGCAAGTAGCCCACGCAGAACCATAGTGAGTAGACTTACGTATAGTAAACCCAGTGTGGTGGCCCATCATGCCCATCCTTCTCTGTCAGGTACATCGGGTCGTAGTAGAGCAACGTCGCGAAGTTGAAGAGCACGATGCTCAACCCCGTCAGCGTGATCTAAGTGGGGAATCGTTGCATCAGACGAATCGTCTTCGAAAAAATCCGAGATAATGCAAAAAGAATTCAAGTTGACAACTCACCGTGTTTGGCGCAACAGACAGCGGCCACAGGGTCACGAACCACGTCCAGAACGGGTTCAGGACGTATCGCGAGAACAATGATCTTGGTTCACAGTAAGCACCACCCAGTCCCGACGAAACAACCCCCTGCATTCGCCCACGTACTTGTCGACGCCCTTGTAGGCATACTTTTTGAGATTGTCTAGCGAATGTTGGGGTAGATAGGCCATGATTCGGAACCTGGCTGTTCAAGTGACGTTGCTGCGGGAGCCGATCAACCGGCGCTGGAATTGCGCGACGACGAATAAGTCGGTGAAAGCCACGTCGATGATGGTCAGCCTTCAATTGAGCCACAAAATTATTTTTCTCGCAGCCTCGCTGCACGTGAATTCCGGACCCGAGCTTTCCCACCCCTGTTCCGGGTATCGCTGCTACCAGGTCGACGTCCTTTCGGATGAGCGCGGTTCTATCTTCTAAAAGGATTCCAAAGAAATATTTGACCGCTTTATTGACCGCTGTTCAACGTTCATTGGTGAAGATAGTGAGTCGGAGGAGGTCAATGATCTCAACGAAATACGTCAGAAGTTGGTCAATTTGTGCGTAACATGTCTCTTGTGCGAAATTACATCTCACTTCAGTTGATCTGCCAGAATTGAGCAAATTCACGTGTGCTTCATCTCAGAAATCTCTGCCTATATTTCTGACCCTACACCACTGTGAGGATGATTTCAAAGCCAGAGGATATCTACTAGACAATTGCGGTTCTCCCGATGCCTACTTCCCTTCCGGCTTCGATGAACGCTTCTCCTCTTCATACCGAAAAATGATGTTCTTCCTTTTCTTACTGCAAACTCGGACCACTACTCTTTGCAAATAGAGTACATGCATTATTATTGGTGGTGGCTGCCCAGTTCGCCACAGCAGATAATTCGGCCTGGGCGGCTATCCATTAGATGAGTCTTCTTCTTTCACTTCCACCCCCTGCCCCGCAACTAAAAGAACCATACGGACGACCCGGAATTCCAAACAACATGGTGGACAAGAACCTTGACATGCCTTCCTTCCTCCTACCTCACCTCCTTCATGCCTCTGGCTCTCATCAAATACGCCAATCCGGGCTCGAGCCCTTCCATGGAAACCCTAGACCCCCCGGACCGACGATATGATCACTCATATCGTCCGAACACGTCAACCGTGCAACAAGTTAACCGCCCACGCCCCAGCCGCTTACAAGTAGTTTATCTTGGGCCTAGATTCCGGTATATTTATTTTAACCATCGCCGTCTGTGGTATTGACTTTTGCTACTTCCGTTTTAGCGCCGCGCCCACGTCAACTTACACCGAAATGCAGCACCCGTGAGTCATCATCACTACCCATTCCTTACTTATCACCTCGTCCACCGTAATATTTTCAGGCCCGGTATGGGCTCTGCACTAGATTTGACTCAACTCGCACGAGACGTCCCCGTCACCGAGCGGCATGCTGCGCAACGAGCACAGGATGAGTGGATTTAAATAATAGGCATATTCAGCTGCTGACGTCGTCTAATTACCCACTCTACTACACAGACGCTTGAATGGAGAGACTGGCAGGGTGCGAGCACATTTTCACTGGTCACTAATGTTTCCCTCTTCGCTGAGCAAAGAAATAGAAACTGTAAGAGAATTTTAGGATTTGACGAGCGTCACGCGCTTTCCATCGGGTCACGGCCTGACTCCTCCCATTCCAAGTCAACCAGAGTGAGTAGTTTTGCGTTCAGCTATCGACATTGTCTAACGAATTTGCACTTCTGATGTCGAGCCGAGAGCGGTCGTTCCGAGCCAGCCGACCGCGGTTGTAAGTGCTTGCATTGTTGCTGTCATGCAGATAATATTTTAGCGCCCGTGGCGATATCTCTCCCCACTCACAGTCGCAGAGAAGCGACAATGGCAGAAGTGACAACGGCAGAAGTGACTTATTGTCGCCTATTCCGCATTTTATCCCTCTGACCTCCTGAGTCCTGCTATATTTTCAGATCCAATTGTTGAATCCTCTGTAGACTGCCATACGAAGCACGATAGAGGAGGGTCACACAGACTGAATGGCACGCGCACAGACGAGGGAAGAGCTCCGGGACGCAACAGAATGCCCTGCCACTCCGAGAAGCTGGGATACGATAGGACTCGGCGCGAGAAGGGGGGTTTGGGAAGCATAAATACCCCATGAAATATAACGAAGTGAGTCAGTATGAAACGATAGCCTCTTCTGTCTGTGAGGCTCAAGCCTCGGAGCGGCTACAGGGGATTTTCATCTTTTTTCTTTCATTCCGGTCAATCCAGAGCTACATGTACAATCGACACACCTTGGGGAGAAGCTTCTTGTTCTACAACTTCACATCACATTGTAGGACGTGCATGAGGTGGTCTACGAGCTTGATTCCTGAGGCAGTGTGGGATCTAGGCTATGCACCATTCGAGTCGGGGTTCGTCCCAATGGATAAAATGATGTCTCGCTGACGGATTGGAGGGTAAGATCGACATTTGGGTCTCTGAGTCTGAGTCTTGGTTATATGGGGCTGAGATGCTGCGACATACGGCCAGAACGGGACGAGGGTGGGAGAAATAAATTTCGTAGGGATGAGGCAGTAGACATGTACCTTACATCTATCTACAAAGAAATAGGACCCGGCAAAGAGGGTCTGATCTCCGACGAACCGGATGAGGTGAGGGAAGAAGAGAGAAAAAATTCCAGATAGGAATGAAACAATATGATAGAAAAGGGAAGAAGAGGCGGTGCGTCGCAAGATGGGAGGGAAAGGCTACCGGCTACCTGACAAGGAAAGGGTGGCGCACCGCGCCGCGCGTCTCGGCGAAACGGAAAGACGTGAGTGGTGCCGGCCGGTCGATCATCGGACGGCTGGCTGCGCTTGCTTGCTGACGGTCTGAATCCCTAGGCCCATCGAGGAATTGAATCATATGGATAAAGGCATGATGAGAAAGGTGGGGACCGCGATGACGAGCAGAAATTTCCGGGTTGGGCCGGCTTGTCATGCATTAACATGAGCAACTCGCAGGTTATTTATGGTTGCGCATCATGCCGAGGTATGTAATCACGCACGTCGATGAAGACAGCGCCCCTAAAAAAGCAAACCTCAGGTCAGGACCTCGCGTGTTCGCATAGATGCCATGGCGTGCGTAGATATTTACTTGCCTCGGACCATTCCCACCCACCTCTCGCCACCACGTACGAACATCGACATCGACTTCAAGCGGAACCCACATCTACCGCTGCCTCAAAATATCAATCTTGGTGAGTGAATGCTCCACTCCGTGTTCGCGGTTGCTCCTGCTTAGTGTCGTTTCGAGTTGGATTATCAACGACCAGGTATGCTGGACACGAAAGGTCAGACATCCAGGTAAGTGCGTTATAGAGTAAATATGTATGTACGGCTCACTCACTAAGGGGTCTTTTCTGAAAACTCGCTTTCTCTCTTCGCCTTTATCGTGCGCGTCCGGACTTCGGATCCTCTCCTCCAACCAACCGGTTCTCTTGGTCTGACTCGCAGTCGCCTGCACGACACGTCCACCAATGCGTCGTCGTCGTCAACCGGGGTAAGTGGACATATCATCTTCGTCCGAGCCTGGTCAATGGGCACTGCGCAAGGGCCTTGCTTGCTTGAGAGTATGGTGTAGCGAAAGGCTGCAAGCTCGAGGTAAGCGTGCGCCCTTCGTATGAAAGCTTCGTGAAGGACTCACCCAAGGTCTCTGTTCCTCGAGGCAAGCGAGTTCGCGTCCACCGTATGTGCCTGATATGCTCATGCCGAGCGTCGTCGTCGTAGTCTTCCCATCTTACTTGCTCTGTGCCGCTCAGCGTCCAGGTACCTGTAGTGCCTTGGTTGAGCCCGAAAGTCCACGGCCTTCAACCTTCTTCGACCCTCTTCGACCCTCGCCGCTCGACGAATCTGTTCCGCCCATGTCAAACTCGCTCTCACTTCCGCCTCCGCCTTCGCCTCCAGCTTCCGAGTCCTTCGCACCCACCCAAGGGCCAAAACCTGTTCACTGACTGGGAAGCTTAAGACGACGGGCGGCCCACTCGTGGATGTACTCTATGTAACATACTCTAAAGCACCGGTACACACCGCGATCCGTCAGATCGTTCACGAACCACGTACGGCTGGGAAGCTTGAACTCAACCTCGCCAGTGCCCGGGCCACGGGGGAGAGCGCTAGTAGACAGTGGAGAAGAATTTAACGACGCACGACGGATTCAGAAAGTGCGGGGGTGGTGTTGACGGACGCCAGAGGAAGACGGGTGGGGCGAGGCGATGGGGTGGGAGGACTCGCCGAGGCTAAGCATAGCGTAGCCTCGTGGTGGGTACTTGGAAATATGGGCTTGCGACACGCAGGTATGGGGATGTCAAGACTCAACCCCCGTCCTCGTGGGCGGACGTTGAGTGCGGGAATAAGCATCAGCGTTCGCGTTGGAAGTGGTGCTGGTATTGGGAGATCGAGATCGAGAAGGCGGAGGATATGTGGCCTGGAGGGAGGAATAGTGTTGGCGGACTCGTGCTAGCTTAGCGCCCGCCGCCAGCACCTGCGTCGCCAGTATTACCAGGCGGAGGACAGTTGGTGCCGGAGGGACGGCCAGCGCTGTAGGACACCTGCAGGTACAAGTGCGCAGTTGAACGGGTGGGGCAGTCATCGGCGAGACGGGCGAGTGGGCATCCAGAATCCCCGCGTTGAGAGTTGCGCCTGTGTGGATGTACATGTACATCGCAAATGACCGTGGTGCCATAAATATGTCGACGCTTCCATCAGAGTCCTCCTTCCATCCGTCGCTCCCCTCTCCCCATTACGGTCCAACGGTCTCTCAACGCCCTCAAGCACATGCCCTAGAACTCGCACGATCGAGTCGCTGGGGCTGTGCACTACACACTTGGCGCCTTGGGACACTGGATGGGTGGGCGTTGGTGTGTCCAGCGGGCTGAGATTCGGAGGCGGAGGCGGAGCCGGAGCCGGAGGGGCGGCGGCGAAAGTCTGGGCGGCGGCGATGAGGTATAGGATAGGGAAGATAGGGCGAAAGCCTCGGTGAAGAGTGAGCAGGAGAGCGGCTAGGGAGAGAGAGAAGGGATGAAACGTTCAACGTTCACGCGTTCACGGGTCATGTTCAGTGTGTAACGGAAAGCGGAAAGTGTACGTCGGGGACACAAAGGCTTACGTCCTCGAATCGAGCGAGCTGGCGTCCGTCGTATATGTACTCGTAGCGTCGAGCGCCGAGCGTCGTCGTCGCGTGTCTTCGCCTCTGTTGTTCCTATCTTGGCCTCCGTTAGTGCTGTCGGTGACGATGAGAAGAACGGAGACAAGGACGGCGGCTATGCGAAAGATGGCGGGCATATCGATCGACCACGCTTACACTCTACATACCCCAAATGACGATGCCGACGCGATGTGGGTGGACGCTTTTCAACCCCCATGATGGGCGTCCTTGTGAATCCGCGATCCCTCGTTCTCCTACCAGTTCTCCCCCGTCGAACGCTTCTCCGAGGGCCTCTACCGCATCACATCATGCATGTTGGGATCTCGCACGATCGCGTCGGTATGGACTACACGCCTGGGGTGTCGCTGTGTCCAGTGGGCTTAGATTTGGAGGCGGAGCCGGAGACAGGGGCGAGGGGGCGGAGGTAGAGTCTAGGCGGAGGGAATGGGCGGAGGGAATGGGCGGAGGGAATGGGCGGAGGGATTGGGCGGAGGGATTGGGCGATAGGACGGAGGGAAAAGGACAAGTGGGAGAGGGACGGGACGAAGAGCGAAGAGCGAGTGGGAGACCGGCAAAGAGCGAGCGGGAGACCGGCGAGTGAAAGAGAGAAGGGATGAGGAGGGGTGCAGGGAAGAATGCAGCCGGGGTACCGGTGGATGACGGCGCGGTTGCAGCGGGGTACTGCGAACTTGGATGTGCTGAGCATGCGCGTTTGGGAGTGCGCGTGCGAGTGGTGGTGCACGTACGTTTGTAGGGGGAGGTGAGAGCGGAGGGAGGGGACGGAGGGAGGGGCTAGGGAAGAGGAAGGCCCGTTCTGGCGTAGGACGTAGTCGGGCGCGGGCGCGGGCTTAATGGAGACGGAGACAGAGGACGGGCATGTTGAGCATGCTGCGAGGGTGCTGGGGGCCCAGAGGCAGGTCGTCGTTTGGGAGAAGGGCAAAGCGGGGTGGGCAAACGCCGCAGAGGTGCTGGTTGGCGTCTTCTGCATACTCGAATAGTAAGCGCCGCGGGTGGGCCATTGGTTCGAGGCTGGAAGGACGGGTCCCGGCGGCGGACCCCAATTGTCTGCCTTGCTCTGGCGCCGACCCACACACGATTTCGGTTTCATGCTCGAGTGAAAGTTGGAAATTTCCGAACTGCTAAGTGTATCCAACGCAACACCCTACTTAAAATTTGCCGTCTGAGTGTTCAGTGCTTTAGCACCCAATGCCGGTGCATCTGAGATCCGGAGAGCCGCAGCCCCCCACTGATAAGCCAAGAAGAGCTTCACTAATCCAGTGGAACACAGCAGCGGGTCGAAATCAGAGAGTCGGCAAGGTCAAACTATGGGTAAGTAATGGAGAGGCTGAACTGAATGGGAGATTGCGCTGCTTGCTCTCGAGAAATAATCCATCAGGCTCGGCTAATTACAATAAATGTGGAAGACGATAAAGGTCTACAAGAGTTGACTGCATCAACTTTTGAAGTTGTCCACCAGGAAAGAGACACTGTTTTAGTATTTAGATTACATAGTACGAGAAGTTTGCCCATGCTGCGCACGGGGCTTGAGGAGGAAAGCTTTCTTTATTTCCGGGGTCGTTCGCTCTCTGCTTGTGAGGATTAATTTCATAAAATAATATTCGATTCGAAGTATCACTCGAGGCCGCTCGCCTCCTCCCCTCCGTCGCGCGGGCTCCGTCAGGCTGAGCGACTTCCAGCGGGTTCAAGGTTTACTTTTTGTCCAGCCGCCGCGAATCCAATCTCTCTCGACAGGTAGAACGAAGGAAAAGATCGACCCCGACAACTGGAAAAGGTGTCGGGGGCACAAATTTCTCTGTTTTATATAGCAGACAATGCCCAACACCCAAGTCAACCAACGGCTCCAGAGGCTTTGTTCATAAGCATTCCCATTCCCTTCACATCTCTGTACTTCTCGTCTTCCCATAAGTACGCTTTGTCTTCCCTTCATGTTGGGCTCATCGATCCACCGTCGTCGTCACCGTCGCCCTTTCCCCTTATTCCGCCCGCTCCAAGCCCACATTCCTTCCCCTCCCATTCCTTCCCTCCCTCCCACAGCGTAAGATCGTAAAATGTGATCGTGTGACATTTTTATCTAATCTGACATTGTTCCGCATTATCGCCAAAATTGTATTGACCAGATTCTTTTAAGCAATAATCCAGTCGAAATGTTGGCCCTCTGTGGGAACTTGGGTCTCCGCGACAACCTTCATGGCCACTCACGCGTCACGTACGATCCTCCGTGTTGGTCCCTCCTCGAGCTCATTGCCACCCTCCTCTGATGCCTCCGCCACCACGACTCCCCTGTCGTTGCAAGCGGTGCTCTCAATCCCCGCTCGGTTTCCAATACCAAACTCGCGATGTCATCAAACGGCACATGAAGAAATATGGGCCTCTGGGTGTCGTGTACGTGTTTGCTCTACTCATATTGTGCATATATTCACTAGTAACCACAAAAGAACCCCTCCGCTGCCCGTGGGTCACCCCTCACAAGAACATCGGCACCCTCTGCGAGAAATCCATCCGCAGCCGCGGCACAATTCCGGATCGCCAACGTCAGGTATCGCACCCGTCGAAGATGATCAACCTCAGCGCCGACATGGGCTGCCAGAGGCCTCAAATAGTGCTTTAGAGCACCGAGAAGACACCCCAGATGTCCTAGAGGATGGCGGTGACCCCCAGCACGAGCTTGGCATGTGGTGGGAGGATGAGTGGCTGGACGAGCATGATGCTCAAGCTGGAGAGGTGATCCATTGTTGGGAGGACGACCCTGGACTGGAAGGGGGTGACAGGTTGGAGGATATAGGCCTGCCCCCAGTGCACGATGGCCTCGGAGAACCCAATGCCGAACTTCCCGTTGCCCGCAGACCTCATGCCCCAGCCCCTGCAGACACCACGTGGCGTGTTGTCTCAGTGGTTAACGTGCGCGCACCAGGTTCTGATGTCGACGACGAAGACAGGCCCGAGCTGGTACGTCCAGCGTTCTCTGAGACCTCTTGTGTTCGGATGGCCTACCTCCAAGCTGCGATCACCAACGTATACACCCACATGTCTGTTATCAATGCCACGAATCTTTTCAATACCACTTTGAATATCCTTGCAGCTGCCGATGCCCTTCCTCTCCTTCCTCGGCCTGTTAGAACTCTTCAAAGCGCAAAGCGACGTCTAGGAATTGATGCAGACCAACACATTACGCGATACACCATCTGCCCATTGTGCTGGAAGCACTACTCGCCACAACAGATTGACAACGCTATCGATCCCATGTGTCAGGTAGACGGATGCGAAGGTGTTTTATTCGATGAATACCTTGATGGCCGAGGAAGACGAAAACGACGATCTCATAAGGTTAATCCTTATACCTCTATCATCCAGACCTTACGGCGGTATTTCCTTTGTCCAGGTTTCGCCAAGATGGTTCGAGATAGTCGACAAAGCCGTAGTGGGCACGGCGACGATGAAGATTTCATAATGCAGGACATCTACGATGGTGCACGATGGGAACAGTGTTACACAAGCATGCGTAGGGAGGTTGGCAACTTTGGAACCGTTCGCGATGTTCCTATCGAGGGGGCCGAGTGCGAAAAGCTTACTAGTCACCGATACGGCCTTCATCTTTCCGTTAATACGGATTGGTACGTTATTTCCTCCTCTATCTAGTTCAGTTTTAATTAAATGCTTAGGTTTCAAATGCTCGAGAATCGCCCTCATTCAACCGGCCCAATATACATTGCTATCAACGACTTACCTCGAGAGCATCGGTTTCTTCAAGTCAATGTCATATGTCCCTGCGTCATGCCAGGGCCTGGGGAACCAGATGCAGATCAGCTCAACCATGTACTCGAACCAATGGCGGAGGAGCTTATACAGTTGAAATCAGGTAAGTTCCAATTCCTTTGGACTCTAAATGCGGAGCGCTCATCTCCTCCAGGAATTGAAATGGATATACATGACGATGACACACAATCCGTATATGCCGACTGTATGCTCGATAACTGCGACTCTCCGGCGGCAAGGAAGTTCTCTGGCACTGCTGGGCATTCGGCTGATCTCCATCCATGCCCTTACTGCCACTTCGTTCTTATTGACCTCAATAAGCCAGACATGTTCCCGCCCCACAGTAAGCTTCGTTATTTCTTCTCTGCTGTCTCGCACTCACTCTCGCACATTAGTATGCATCAAAAAAGATGACCAATTCCTTCTCAAGCAGGCTTTCCGCTCACGAACTGCTGCTCGTGCTCGTCAGAATCAAATCCTAAGAGACCACGGGATTCGATGGTCTGTCATGAACGTTATTCCCAACTGGGAACCATCGTCAAAGACCGCACTCGATTTCATGCACAACATATTTCTTGGGGTCATTGGCCATTTCTATACCCAGGTTCTGTTTGCAGCCCACATGTTTTCCGGGATTGGTGGCCATGACTCGAGCAAGCAAAGGCTGCAAGACTTCATAAATAAGTTTCGGTGGCCCAGTCACATCACGCGACTGCCGAAAAATGTGAGGTTTCTTCGTCTACGAATACTTGACTCTCAGAACTCATGTCTGTGCTCAGCTTGGAGAAAACCAGTCTCTGAAGAAGGCTGATGAGTGGCGTCGCCTGCTAACGATCACGCCAGTGCTCCTGTGGTATACCTGGCGGAACAGTCTCGACGACATTCCCAACTCTGCACCGCCCATTGCGCCTAACGAAAAAATCACCAAAACCCATTCCCGCAACCGGCTCAAGCTCTATGAGGCTTCTCTTCTCCTCTGTACTGGTGTACGACTTCTTGCGACAAGAACAATCACCCTCCGTCAAGCGCGTACTGGGCAGGACTTTCTTGCTCAATTCTGTCTGGCGCTCTTGGCCCTTGGGGTTGCACTTGTGATTAACCACCATCTCTCAATGCACTTCTACGAGATGATTTACGCGTTTGGCCCAATCTACGCATGGTGGCTGTTTGCTTTTGAGCGGTTCAATGGGATGATGGAACGTGTTAACCATAATGGCCATGATGGTGGTGAAATGGAGACAACATTGCTCCGGAACTGGGTTCAGACGCAACTAATCTATGAACTCCTTCTTTCTCTACCCCCAGATGCCTCTCAGCATGAAAGAGAGATGCTAAATCAAGTCATTGAGTCAGAGGCGAAGCAGCGGGGCTCGATGATGACGCAGATTGCGATTTTTCGCAGTGAGGTGGATACGGGTAAGTAGTATATCTCTTACTTCTCATGCTCGACTTACTTTGGCGTTTAGATTCTGTCAAGCTTCCGAAACGTATTGGCAAACCTATCAACCTACGTTCACATGATCCTTCTGGTGCAACTTATAAACTTCTACTCAAATACTGCCAGTTGCTCTGGCCCGACCTCAATCTCGTCCCAGAGTTCTCTCATACACCAGGGCGAGCATTTGTTGGCACCAATGTCGCTCGTGAAGTGCCATACATCCGGAAAGATGGTCTTCGCTACGGCTCCACCAGCAACAAGCGGACCAAGGTAGACAGCCTCGCCTTGATTTCACCAACCCCCGACACAAGGCATGCTGTCGAAATCATCAGTTTATTTGTCATTCAGATTCCCAACGTCAACAAACCACCACACGTATGTGCTTGTGTTCGGAGACTCTACGCAGACGATGAGCTTCCCAATTTCCCCTGGGATCTTTAGTACGTTTTTTCAGGGTTCTTTTCTTGCTGCTCATAAATATGACCAAGTGCATCAACTCTAGGCATTCAGGTTGCTTATGCTGACCGTTACTTTCCACCCGAAATTATTCCTATTACACAGATTGTTGCACCGATTGGTCTCATTGAGGTCCATTCTCGTAAGATCCAAGCTCCTGTTTGGATAACAATCTCCTTCGATCATGTACGTATTTTTACAGCACACAAGTATGAAATTGACATATCAATATCAGACGGGAAATGAACCAGATGATCTGGAAGACTACAAGTTCTGATAACTGACACTGTTTCATAGCTATCGCACATTAATTGTCTGCGTACATATCATCTGGTGAGGGCCACTGTATCTCCTGCCCATTCTCCTTCTCTTTCTGCTTCCCTTTCCCCTTCTCCTTCTTCCCCTTCGTTTTTGCAACCTTTCCTTTTCCCTTCGTCTTTGTCTTCTTCTTGCTACTTCCTTCCTCAAAGTCGTCGCTCTTGCGTTTCTTCTGTTTCTGCTCTTCTTTTTCTTCTTGGACTCGCTTCCTGGTGTTCTCAGCCCTGGTGCTTTCGACATCACCCCAGTGCTCGCCGTTCTCGCAGATGCGACGCAGAACATCGTACTCGTAGTTTGACCCAGTTTCAAGCCACTGCACGTCGACCATCCATCAGCTTATGGCACGCTCTGGCTTGTTTGCAGCGGTCATGATAGGAGGAGCATCGATGACAGGCCCTCGTTCACGACGCACGTATTTGTTGGCCGGATTCGGGTCCTTGATTGCATCGACATCGTTCAGGAAGGCAATGAGCTGGTCATGATTGGTTAGCATATCCTTCACATGTCATTATTCTGCGTACCTCAGCTGAACGATACCTCAGGGGTCGCGAGATGAACTTGCTGGGATCAATTTCGCTGTTTGGCTGATAGGCGGTCTTGTCGTCTGACATGGCATTTTCGATCATCGCGGAGTCGTATTTTGGGTGGCGAAGCAGATGATCTGCAGGCAAAGAGTCCCGTTTGCGTTTACGGACCTCAAGTTTCTGTGTCTTAAGGTGAGCCACTCATAGCACTTTTTAATCAATGTTGAATACTTACGCCTTTGCGGCGAGACGCAAGCTTCCCAGATGTATCTGCCTTCTGGGTTGCCATTGGCACCACCACCTCGACTTCGGACGTGTCTGCGATAGCGTGGTCTGTCTCGCCTTCAGCTGGATCGCTGCTGCTGCTGACGTTGATGACACGGCGAATAGGAGGAGGATTGACCTTCTTGTGCCGTTTCGCCTCGTTTGCAAGACGTTTAAACTTGTCTGCGACCCGGGCCTTCAAGTGTGCTGGCAGAATCATGTCGAGTAACGATGCAGCCGTCGGTACATACTGCGCTCCATTGGTCCTGATCTCCAAGATAATGAATGCCAGGCCCTCGATATTGTCACGATGGTCAGGGCCTTGGTCCCATTGAAAACGTATCACTTTCTCTGTCGTTCCTGGTTTGACAGGCCATGTCTCATCTGGGCCTGGGTAGTCTGGCAGCCTGTCGCCGGTAAGCTTTGCACCACAAGCCATTGCTTCAGAGAAGACGGTACGAATCAAGAGCTAGAGAAATAAGTGAGTGTCGAATCATGACCAAAGCATGCACTTACGTTGATGTTGCTGTCTTTGAGTGCCGCTTTGCTCTTTTTGACGTCCTTGCTCGACTTTTGGTCAACCTCGCTGTCCGATTCATCGTCTGACTCTGATCCAGAGGCCTCAATCTCGGTGTCCTTGCCCCTATCGTTGTCCGACTCGTCTGACTCCTCATTTTTCTTCTTCACATCTTGGAAAAGGTCGGCCACCTGCTGTTGTAATGCAGCGAGCTCGTTCAGAGCCTGTTCACGATCCTCTCGTGCTTCGGTTTTGAGTCGCTCGATATCTCCGGCCTGCCGCTTGTTCTCTGCTTCGACCCGGTCAAGTCGCTGCTTAAGGGTATTAACCTCAAGGACCAAACTTGTTGCGGTGACACTCTTTCCTGGTGCTCGTCCAGTACTGGATACGGGTGGACGAATGGGACTTGATGCAGGTGCGCGTGCCTCTGGCCGTGTTGAATTCATGGCGGTGCTGTTCTCAGGAGGGTGGTGCTGGACAAGAGCGTCAGGTGAGATTTTACATTGGTGCAGAGAAATCAATGCGTGCGGCTGATTGATTAATTGTGAACGTAGCTTCTAATCCTCGGCCGACGTCAGTCTTCACCTCGATACCTGTCTACTTTGACGCTGCAGCACGTTGTGTAGAATATCCACTTCTTCTCGTGTTAAAAATAGAAATTTTGAATGCCATTTCTACCATCGGAAACGATGAATTTCGTGAGGACAGACGCAATGAGGCGGCAGGAAGCGATATGGATTTCGGTTGAAATGTCCATAAAAATGTGGGACATAATGATAAAAAATGATACCCAAAATCCAGCAAAAATGACAGCAATATTTCGAATTTCACGAGAATTCTCAAAGTCGGCAATTTTCAAAGAAATTTAGCTGTAATTGTCACAAAATGATAGATTTAGGCGAAAATAATTGCGTCTATAATTTTTCGATCACTCGCTGTGTCCCTACTCTCCAGAGCACAACACTCGGTCATTTACGGCCCGGCGGTCTTCGCGTTCTAAGAAGTAGTTCGGAATCGCTCCTGCCTTACGATGGCAGCCCCTGTCTCGCTCCCGAGCGTCCACGAGATGTGTTCTTCTCGGAGCTTCCTCAGCGGCCCAGCCGACTCTTGGATGTGTTCCACTCTGCAGAGCACATCTGGTGCGCTGGGACTACACTTCAGGCTGCCGTGCACAGGGCGTCACCGGGCTCTTCGCGCTCTGGGTGCCCTGTGGCTGGGTGGGTGTCGCTCCTCCTCCCCCTTCGACGTCAACATCCTCCGGGTCATCCGTGCTTTGGCCCATTCAATTTTGTCGACATCGGCCACAACCCTTCGAGCTCGAGCTCCGTACACTCGCCCGGAACCCATCCGATTCCCGAGTAGTAGTACGAGTCTGTGCGTCCATACGCGGATCCACATCCCCCCGCCCACCAACCGCGTTCGTCGGTGCCCGCGCATGCACCCCCCTCTGAGTCTCCTTCAAGTTCCCCTTCCTTTCGCCCTTCCTTCGGTCCGAGCGCTCTCATCCGCACCCTCCGCCGCTCCCACCAGTTTCCACACGCCCTCCGACTGGTCAACAGTACCAACAGCTCACGGACACCAGGGACGGTGAAGACAATGCCCCCAACCGTCCTCCACCCTGATCTTCAAGATGAAATGCAAAGAACGTTCGTCCGGAGCAATTATGTAAAGGAAGTGCGCTCGAGCTACACGCCAGGAATGGGCACGAATGCGCGGCGGAATCCGAACAGCGTACGTCCACCGCCTGCGAACGACACTCTGCTCATCACTTAGCACTTGATCTTTGTTTTCAAGTCTACTGCACCACGCCACGAGTTCCAGTCCCCTTTCCCACTATGAGCTCGCCCGCATTCTCCATCACATATGGTGGCACGGCGCACGGCTACCCCTTCACTTCATTCCCTCCCATCACTTCCCGCATCCCGCCGCACGTCACCATCGTCGGCACTGGGAGTAAGCTTCGGCAGCGGTATGACTCGGACACGGGTGCCATCGCGTTCGAGGAGGACTTTGCGTGGATGGGCGACAGCATCACGCAGGATATGATGACGGCGGCGCAGAGGATTTATATGGCGTGGATGGGTGCGAAGCCGGAGCAGAGGTGGCTTGAGGGAGGAGATGAGGAGGACGAAGACGACAGCGACTATAGCGACCAAGTTCGCTGACACATGGTGCACCCGCGGAGCTCTGCCGTAAACGTGAGCGCTGATAACCTAGCTGGAGGGATTGGCAGTACAGCGTTGAGCTACAAAAATTCAATGTGTATGAACCTCGTGTAACATAACTGTCCAAGACGAATGCAGAGCCTTTTATCAAAAGCCGAGAACCCCCAAAGAGGCCACAAGACATCCAAGTGGACGTTGGAACACTCTGAATCATCGTCATTAAGTCCCTGCTGTTGTCACCCCGACCAACGTTCCCACTTCGACTTCGCCGTCGACTTGCCCTAACCTGCCCGCCTCTTGAATTCAGCGGCGACCCTAGCCTCAATCTCAGCTCGCATGATCTCTATATGCACCTTCATCGCATTTTCCACGGCCTCCTTCCAGGCGCCAGCTTCGAGCACCGTGGGATCTCGCGCGACATCCGCAGCCAGTTGCGCGGAAGGAGCTTGCAGTTCGGCGACGAGATCAGGGAGGGAGTGTGAAGCTGAAGCGGGATGGGCGATGGGGATGGCATTAGGATAGGGGACGGGCGCTGGTGACCTTGACGGTCCGTCTAGAGTGCACCCCAAAGCAAGCGTGAGATGAGTTTTCCGGCAGAATAGGTAACTTGAAGCTACGAACCCTGGCCTTGTTCCACCGAATGCGACACAGCGAGATGTGATGGACTCGGTCCACGACGTCGAGTCTGAGTATGAGAATGGGACTCGGACTGCGCACGCGAGCGGCGGGATGATCGGCGAGAACCGAACAGGTGAGGGACGAGGTGGGGCAGGAAGACGGGGGCGTTAACGTCATTGTGATTGGTTGGGTTCTCGTTCGTCATGGCGCCGAATCGTCTGTCTTGATATTGTCGCGGTGCAGTTAGAGGAAGAATCCACAATCTCCCCACTCCTATTGTTAGCCGATGCCGGTTCTGTACCGGTGAGTACTAAATATGGGACCCAGTTACAACCTACACGGCAGGCGAGAACCTTTGCCTTCCGAGCTCCTAAGCGAGCGTCAAACAAGGTACGGCCCAACGGTAAGTGATGGGCTGATGAAGGGAGTGAAGGACGTCGGATCGTGTAGAATAGCGTAGATTATTCTTCTAGCTAGTATACCGGACACGCTTGTATATACTCACAGAAATCAATGAGGACTTGGAACTCTAGTTCCTCGCTTTCCCCTTAACCTTCACCCGTGCGAACTCACCACCGTCTCGCGACTCTCGCCTCTTTTTCAATAAGATGATTAACTTATTTAAAGTGGACATCACAGAGACACTTTGTCTCGAATCACAGGTGTTTTCCCTTACATACGACTCATGCGTGTACATTTGCTAACGATATTTCTACAATAAGAAGAGAAGATGAAAATGAATATACATAATACCGTATAGGAGTAGATCCAAGTCGGCGTGAGCGCAGACGTTCATGGCTGTCAGACCGTGTGAGATCAAGAGTAAAAGAATGAGATGGACACTCACCAGCACCAAGCCAATCACTTACGATGCCCTCTTCTCCGGTCCCCCGCTACCTCGCTGGTTCTCCTCTTCTGCCTGAATCCTGGCGGTGACGCTTGCCTCAATCTCTCCTCGTAGAAGCCGCACATGGACCTCGAGAAGCTGCGTCCAGAGGGGTGTCTGAAGACGAGCAGCAATGTTGTTGAACTCGTTTTCCAGAATGCTTTCGACCTTGCTCGCGGCGATGCTATTGAACTCGTTTTCCAAGATGCGTCGGACGTCGCTCGCAACGAGTTCTTTGATCGTGTTCTCAACAAGCCCCTGCAACCTCGTCTCCATGATATCGGTAACTTCGTCAACGATATCCCGCCTCAGACGGTAATCGATTGAGGAAGCAGAGCCTGAAAACATGACAAGAGGTCAGAAGGGTAAAACCCACTGGCGGAATGGATGACAATAATGACTCACTCCCGCCGGCACCGTTGTCACTTTTCCTAGTGTCGCTTCTTTGCGACTGTTGGTGAGATGCAGCGGTGTAAACAGACGTTGGGGCTGAAACGGAATCAGAAAATTTTGACAAGACGTAGGCTGCGATATACGCACACCTGCGGTTGGTGAACCCAGACCGAGTGCTCCTAGCATCTGAAGCATAATTAGTCAATGTCAACGGCCGAATACGAAAGCCGCTCACCTTCATTCGCGGAGTGTGCTTGTGACATTGTTGATTGCGGAAGACGGTGATGACGAACGGTCTGGCGAGAGTGAAAAAGACGAGGAACGAGAAGCGGGAGGAAGACGGCTGTGTTGGGGTTCTGGTTCGTCATATTGTCCAGCCCGTCTGGCTTCTGTGGTGGTGGTGGCTGGAAGGAAAGAAATAGATCCAGCCGCCAGCAAAATTCAGAATCTCCTATTTCAACCTGGCTCCACTCCTATACTTTTGACTCATTGCAATTTTCAACACACTTTCTTGCTGTCGTTCCACACACTTGCGACTTACTACGCGCGTTGGTGGATGTAGTACTAGGTCTTTTTGTGCCTTATTAAACTTGTTCACCGTGATGCATCGTCAGCGCGGGACGGATAAGGGGTGGGTTTACCTTTGAAAGGACGAGCTCATTATCATGACGTTACGTCGCCACAGGTGTGGTGAGTGATCATCTTCATCGGATAGACGTTCTTGCATTTACCTCTTCCCATCAAACGACTATGGAACCCCTCCTCCAGCGTCTACGGCCGCGTGTGGAGCGTGAACGGCTGGAATTCTGGGATGGTTTGTCGTCTTCTGCGTTCATGGAATAGCACTGACCGATACCTAAATTTCTACGGTACAAGGGTGTTGGTGGAATTGCGGGGAGGAGGTTGTTCTTGATGTCGACGCAATTCGGATAGTTAGGAGAGCGGGAAATGTACTCGCAGCCGCGGAGCGGAGGGCTCAGTGATGCTGGCGAGGATTAACTAGAGTAATGTGTGAACGGGGTAAATATTATGTAGAGAAACCCCTCGTCGGGCCCTCGAAGCCTCACGTTCAGAAAACGCCGTCCACCCACTAATTTAAAGCGAGACTGAATTCCTCTTTCCCTCCTTCCTTCCTCTGATCTTATCTTATCAGTATTTCAGACCTCGATGATTTGCGGTCGATGTCCGGGACCGTGGCCCAGGGCTGAACGTAATTGAAACGTTGAGTGCTGCTGTCTCTCACCGTCCACGACATTCAAACCTCTAACCCGCCGTTTCCCTCCAACCCACCTCCCAGTATCATGTCCACGTTTAACGCGCCTAACACTGAAAACTTCTCTATGCACTAATACTCGGTTGTTTCGTAGCATAACCCGAGGAACCTCTGTGCGTGATGATTCGAAACATTCCTCGTACTCGGAGTGCGCTCCGAGGAGATGAAGGAGAAGGAGGGTTGCAAACGCCATGGTGAATGCGAACACCAATGACCCTGTGAACCCTCGCGTTTTGGGTACGTCCAAGTCTCTCCGTTCATGTTTGGCTTTTTGACAAGGCTGCTGCATGACGATCCACGACCAGATGGCCTATTTCAAACCCAAGGAAAACCTTCACCAACCTCATAACCCCCTCGAGGCCTCTCACGCAATATATTTGTTCGACATATGCCTGCAAGCGCTCATACCTCCTCCTCCCAAGCACCATGCCCTCCCACACCGAATCCTCTCCTCTCCTTCCCCCTCCGGGCCCTCACATCTTCACCCCAACCCGCGTGCCGTACCTCGACAACCTCCGCACCGTCCTCGTCACCCTTCTCATCCTGCACCACGCCGCTCTCACTAGTACTTCCTCGACTTCCTCAGAGTCCCCCGTCGAGCGTAGGATTGAGCAGAAGATACTCGGTATCTTCACCACAAACGAACGAGGCGTTCCTATGGAGCGCGTTTCTACCTCGTCTCGGGTGGCTCAGCTCGCTTGCACACGCAAAAGCGAGCGGGGACGACAATGCAAATGGAACGGGAACACAGACGAAAAGCAAAATGGCAATGGAACCAGCGTGAACGCGAACGCACCAGGACGGCTAATGAACCCCAACAACGCAACGCAAACCCGAACGCCCATACTAACCTTCCTTCAAACACCGCAGCCTCCCACATGCAACACACGCCCTCGCATGGAGCACCGTCGCCAAGACAGCTCTCGCGCACGGCTTGACCTCCACCTCCGCCGGGCAGGCGATGTTCGGGACTAGCACGCAGCTGGAGGCGCGTCTATCCGGACCGGTGTCCTACCTCGCCTTGCTCGTCTTTTTGGACTGTGTCCATGTGTCCATGCGCGCACTGCAGCTGGGGACTCGGAATCCAGGGATATCTGTATCATGGGTCCGAGGGTTGGGTGGGTCTATCGCTGCGCTGCTCCTCGTGGGGGTCGTGCTCCTGGCGTGCACCTATCTCAACGTGACGCAAGGACAAGGGAACATCGCACCCCTGCCGTCTCTCCCCGACGCGCTGGTATCAGCACTCGACCACCCCCTCCCCGACGCGCCACTCTCATGCATCATCGCATACACCCTCGGCGCCAACTGGCTCGGGATCAAAGCCTCTCTACCTCCAACTCCCCTCTCGCAGCTCCTCTTCCCCTTCTTCCTTGCTGCGTCCTACGCTTTCCTCGCCCTCGCATCCGTACTCTCATCCTCCATCGCTCACTATATCCAACCCGTTGCCCAGCGCACACACGTACTCCCGCACGCAGGCCCGAACGCGCACACACTCGCGTTCGTCCTATGGGACACCCTCACCTCCCTCATCCTCCCTCCCACCCTGCTCTGGTGCTTCGCCACCACCAGCCCTCTCTGTCGCCCATGGCCCGTGCATGCGACGGGGAATGGGAAGAAGGGGTACGCGCTCACTTATGTGCATATGGTCCCTGTGCTGGTGGTGCGGTGGCTCTTTGAACGGCTGCGCGAGGAGGTGGGCGTGCCGGTGAGCACCGTCGTGTCGGCGGTGGTTGTGGGAGCGGGGGCGCTGGGGGCTGTGTGGGCTGTTGTGCGGGGTGTGGAGGTGGGGGTTATGGGGGTTTGGAAGTTCTTGCGGCGGTGAGGGTGTGCACTGTCGTACTAGTATCTGCTGTTCAGCGGTTCTTGGTTCGAAATTTATTTATGGTTACCCCCCCTTCCTACTACCGTCAATCATTGTAGGTGCTTTTGTCATCGGGCTTCATGCTTGGTTTCCAGTTAAGGTTCGGCGCCCAAAGGTGGACATCTTTGCGAGTTATTCAATAAAAGGTCAAGCTGAGGACAAAGAGTCGCCGCAGCCATAATATGTGCACCCCATTATCTATATATCTTTGACACGACGCCAGCTATCTACCGATGACGTCAAAAAAGACACATCCAACTCTCTTTTTCCCTCCCTCCTCCCTCCCCATCGACCACTCACCAGCACCTCTCCTTCCAGTCTCGGCACTTGACGATCACAATGGAGTTCCTTTCTGGAAAAGGTGGGTGGGTGCTTCTAAATTTCTCCTCAAACGAACTTCGGTGACTTGACTTGACTCTATTCCCTGTTCCCTGGTTTGTTTTATTTCATAAACTCGAGGAACTCAGGCTTGGCCGGATCACATACGAGTTCTCACGTAAGTACATGATCTTCATGGCACTTAGCTAAGTCCCTCCTTCCCTTGCATTCACTCGACGCTACGATTTGGACGCGGGCTCGCTCCTCTCGAGGATTTATCCCTTCGTGTTCCCGACGTACGCTTCCCACTTTCCATTACACACCGCTACCAGTCGGCATCGTCAACCCTCTAGCACGAGGACCTGATCCTCCTCCTGCGCTGGCGTGCACGGTTTGAGTTAGCGCGTTAAACATGGGACAGATAGTGGGAGGTGGGTTGTGAGGGAAATGGTGGTTAGGAGGTTTGAATGTCGTGGACGGTGGGAGACAGCAGCATACAGATACAACGTTTCAATTACATTCAGTGCCGGGCCATGGTCCGGGACAGCGACCGCAACTCAGAAATACTGATAAGATAAGATCATGGGTGGCCTGCCTTGCGAGAGGCGTGAGGAAGGAGGAAGGAAGAAGGGAAAGAGGAATTCCGTAAACTTCAAGTAGTGGTGGACCTGTTTTTTGAACGTGATACTTCGAGGCCCGACGAGGTGTTCTCTACAAATGTTTACCCGTTCACACATCACACTAGTTTAATCCTCGCCGCTTCACTACATTTCCTGTTTCCTTAACTGGTCCAAAACTGCACCGCATCAAGAACAACCTCCTGCCCGCAATTCCACCAACACCCTCGTACTGTAGAAATATAGGTATCGATAAGTGCTATCCAATAAACGCAGAAGATGACAAACCATCCCAAAATTCCAGCCGTTCACGCTCTGCGGCCGTAGACCTTGGAGGAGGGGTTCCACAGTCGTTTGCTGGGCGGAGGTAAATGCCAGAACGTCTATCCGATGAAGATGATCGCTCACCACACCCGTGGCGACGTAACATCATGATGATGAGCTCGTCCTTTCGAAGGTACGCCCGCCTCTCCTCCGTCTCGCGCTGACGATGCATCATGGTGAACAAGTCTAATAAGGCACAAAAAGAACCAGTATTACATCCACCAACGCACGTAAGTCGCAAGTGCGTGGGACGACAGCAAGAAAGAGGCGTGTTGAAAACTGCAATGAGAAAGTATAGGAGTGGAGCCAGGTCGAAATAGGAGATTCTGAATTCTGCTGGCGGCTGGATCGAAGCTGGTCTATTTCTTTCCTTCCAGCCACCACCACCATAGAAGTCAGACGCGCTGGACAATATGACGAACCAGAACCCCAACACAGCCGTTTTCCTCCCGATTCTGGTTCCTCATCTTTTTCACTCTCGCCAGACCGTTCGTCATCACCGTCCTCCGCCATCAATAGCGTCACAAGTAGACTCTGCAAATGAAGGTGAGGGGTTTTCGTATTCGGCCGTTGAGATCGCCTAATTATTTTTCAGATGCTGGGAACACTCGGTCTGAGTTCACCGACCGCGGGTGTGAGCATACTGCGGCCTACGCCTTGTCAAAAAATTTCTGACTCTGTTTCAGCCCCAATGTATATTTACACCGCTGGATCTCACCAATGGTCGAAAAGAAGCGACACTAGGAGAAGTGACAACGGCACCGGCGGAAGTGAGTCATTATTGTCATCCATTCCTCCAGTGGGTTTTACCCTTCTGACCTCTTGTCATATTTTCAGGCCCGACTTCCTCAATCGATTACCGTCTGAGGCGGGATACCGTTGACGAAGTTACCGATATCATGGAGACGAGGTTGCAGGAGCTTGTTGAGAACGGGTTCAAGGAACTTGTTGCGAGCGAGGTCCGAAGCATTTTGAAAAACGAGCTCAATAGCATTGCTGCAGGCGAGGTCCGAAGCATTCTGGAAAACGAGTTGGACAGCATTGCTGCTCGCCTTCAGACACCCATCTGGATGCAACTTCTCGAGGTACAGATGCGGCTTCTGCGAGGAGAGATTGAGGCAGGCCTCACCGCGAGAGTTGAAGCGGAAGGGGCAAACCAACGAGGTAGCGGGGGACCGGAGAAGAGAACATCTCAAGTGAGTGGCTTGGTGCCGGTGAGTGTCCGTCTCATTCTTTTACTCTGTCTTGATCTCACACGGTCTGACAGCCATGAACATCTGCGCTCACACCGACTTGGATCTACTCCTGTACAGTATTATGTATATTCATTTTCATCTTCTCTTCTTATTGTAGAAATATGGTTAGCGCATGTACACGCATGAGTAGTTCGTAAGGAAAAATACCTGTGATTCGAGACAAAGGGTTTCTGTGATGTCCACTCGAAATAAGTTAATCATCTTATTGAAAAAGAGGCGAGAGTCGCGAGACGGTGGTGAGTTCGCACGGGTGAAGGTTAAGGGGAAAGCGAGGAACTAGAGTTCCGAGTCCCCATCGATTTTTGTGAGTATATACAAGCGTATCCGGTAGCTAGAAGAATAATCTACGCTATTCTACACGATCCGACGTCCTTCACCCCCTTCATCAGCCCATCACTTACCGTTGGGCCGTCCCTTGTTTGATGCTCACTTAGGAGCTCGGAAGGCAAAGGTTCTCGCCCGCCATGTAGGTGTAACTCGGTCCCATATTTAGTATTCACCGGTACAGAACCGGCATCGGCTAATAATAGGAGTGGAGCCAGGATGAAATGGGAGATTGTGGATTCTTTCTCTAACCGCACTACGACAATATCAAGACAGACGATTCGGCGCCATGACGGACGAGAACTCAACCAATCACAATGATGTTAACGCCCCCGTCTTCCTGCCCCACCTCGTCCCTCACCTGTTCAGTTCCCGCCGATCATCCCGCCGCTCGCATGCGCAGTCCGAGTCCCATTCTCATACTCAGACTCGACGTCGTGGACCGAGCCCATCGCATCTCGTCGTGTCGCATTCGGTAGAACAAGGCCAGGGTTCGTAGCTTCGGGTTTCCTATTCTGCCGGAAAACTCACCTCACACTTGCTTTGGGATGTACTCTAGACGGACCGTCCAAGTCACCTGCACCCGTAATGCCATCCCCATCCGCCCATCCTGCTTCAGCTTCACACTCCATCTCTGATCTCATCACCGAACTGCAAGCTCTTTCCGCGCAACTGCGTGCGGATGTCGCGCGAGATCCTACGGTACTCGAAGCTGGCGTTTGGAAGGAGGCCGTGGAAAATGCGATGAAGGTGCATATAGAGATCATGCGGGCTGAGATTGAGGCTAGGGTCGCCGCTGAATTTAAGAGGCGGGCAGGTTAGGGCAAGTCGACGGCGAAGTCGAAGTGGGAACGTTGGTAGGGGTGACAAGAGCAGGGACTTAATGACGACGATTCAGAGTGTTCCAGCGTCCACTTGGATGTCTCATGGCCGCTTTGGGGGTTCTCAGCTTTTGATAAAAGGCTCTGCATTCGTCTTGGACAGTTATGTTACACGAGTTTCATACACATTGAATTTTTGTAGCTCAACGCTGTACTGCCAATCCCACCAGCCAAGTTATCAGCGCTCACATTTACGGCAGAGCTCTGCGGGCGCACCATGTGTCTGCGAACTTAGTCGCTATACTCATCGTCGTCTTCATCCTCCTCATCTCCTCCCTCAAGCCACCTCCGCTCCGGCCACGATGTAAAATCTCCTGCGCTCGCCGTCATCAGTTATCCCCGCGTGACGCGTCGCCATCCACGCAAAGTCCTCCTCGAACGCGTATGGCAACCCGTGTCCGAGTCATACAGCTGCTTCCCAGTGTCGACGACGACGACGTGCGGTGGAATGCGGGAAGTGACGGGCGGGAGGTCGGTGAAGGGGTAGGCATATGTGGTAGTTCCGTGTGTGATGGAGAAGGCGGGGGAGTTCATAGTGGGCAAAGGGACGAGCCGGTACTGGAACTTCGTGGTGTTGTAGAACTGATAACAAAGGTTGAGTGAGCAGGATCATTTGAGGGAGGGGGACGTACACTGTTCGGGTTCCTCCGCGCGTTCGTCCTCATCCACGGCGTGTAGCTCGCACGCGCTTCCTCGTTCCCCACGAACGTGTTTTGCATCTCGAAGAGCGGGGTGGCGTCGAGTGGGAGCCAGAACCACCCTGTGGGCTTCCCGTCTCTATCTTGCCGATAGACGAGCAGTGAGGGGGTCACGTCGAAACAGAACACGAGCGTTAAAAGACAAGAGCGAGAGAACGGTACGGACGGGTAGCATGTTCCTCTTGTGGTTCAGTTCAGGTGGCGGAGGCCATATCCAGACCATTCGAGAACGGACTATTCTGGGTCGACGAGCAGATAGAATAGATCAGATCCAGAATAAACTCACCCTTCTCTTGGGCAGTGGGATTGCGATCCATCCGATACTGTCGCCCTGCCGTCCTCCCCGGGAGCAAGCAGCATCCTCGGTTTGACCCGCTCCACGTCGCGGCTCGAGACTCCGGCTTCTCCTGATCCTCCCCCTTCAGCTGCAACGCTTCCTTGTGCGGCACCAGCAATGGCAGTATTGACATTCTTTTTCACGTAGGAGGCTAAGTCGTTGCTGTATCGGCCGCGACGCGGGGGTGCGCGGTGGGGCGGGGTGCCTGGAATCGATTCGTCCGAAGAATCTGACATCGTTTACGGGTGCGACGGGGGAAATGAACGACGGGCGCGTTGATTTTGAGGAGAGGATCGATAAGGAAGTAGGGAGAAGAAACTTGGACATATGTAGGTCACATCACGCGGACAATGTGACTTGCACGACCTAAGTGGTATTCACAGTGAATACCACTAGTGCACCATTGGGTCTGCAGCATGTATTCTTGGACTTAGTGAAAGCGTGGATGAAGGCTGCAAGCAGGATTATGCCAAACGGAGACGGGCAGCCGCAAAAAACGAAGGCTATTTCTCAGCTCAAACATTTGGCTCAGCTACAGAGGCCGACGCCGACGATGAGGGGCTGGGGATGAACAGGTTGGGGACAATGAAGTTCGTCATTCAATAAAGTGGAACCATTGACCTCTAGGGAGAACGGGCCCATGGATGAAAGTGTACCGAGCTCTCTAGGTTTCGAGCTGATGGGTAGAGAGGAGGGATTCAGAGAAAGGAGGACCGTGGCTAAGGCCATAAATTATCGGGGAATCTTGGCTCAAAGAGTATCCACTTCGTAAGACGAGTGAAATGCTGTCAGAAATATTCATGACGAGGTCTCAATATCTCTGCCTTAGGAATCAGAGGGCGTATTCGAGCGCGTGTTGCGAGTCGCGGCACCGTGCGACAAGCGTTTTCAAAATACAGGAGCGCATTGGCGTCCTGTATCTGGAACACGCTGTCTCCGATATGACAGAAGGCGACGTAACACAGAGGAAGGTATCAAGTACGGCGGCATTGACTGCACCATCGTCGCGTCTGGTAACAGAAGCCCGACCTCAGAGTTGGAACGCGATCGATCTGCTGCACTGGAGGCAACTCACGCGACAATTGAAAAGGACGAAGCTACATCTATGCCGTTAGATGCGCTACCTTCCTAGCAACTGCGCCGAGAGCAGTCGGCACAGGGTTGAGAAGGTGCGTTGTGGGGAAAGGAGCGTACCCCTTCTTCCAACTTCCCATCCCTCGGACGGTCCATGACTTTCGGAGGAAGGAGGTGGAGGAGAAGCACCAGAGCATGGTGAATGGGAGGATAAAAGAGGTGAGAGCGTCCCACAGGACGAACGCAAATGTGTGCGTGTTCGTGCCGGCGTACGGGAATTCTCGACGAGCGCTAGGAAATTTGGCAGGACAGGGTTGGACGTATTGGGAGATCGAGGTTGAGAGTACCGACGCGAGCGCTAAGAAAGCGTAGGATACTATGAGAGACAAGGAGAAGAGGAATCGGGAGATGGGAGTCGCGGGTAGGGCATCTTTGATCCCTGCCCAATTAGCGCCGATGGTGTACGCGATGATGCATGAGAGCGGTGTGTCAGGGAGGGGGTAGTCGAACGCCGATACAAGGGGGGAAAGGAAGGACGGGAGAGGTGCGATGGTCCCTTGCGTTGTGTTGATATACGTGCACACGAGGAGTGCGAAATTCGTCAGCACGACAGCGGTGAGAAGCCCATCTCGACCTCCAAGGACGCGTGTCAGCCGGGGCGCGCCCAAGACGCGCAGCCCGACATACACACAGTCCAACACAACCAGAAACCCAATACACGACACCGGCCCAACCAACATCACCTCCAACTCCTCACGAGCCCCAAACACTCCCTTCCCTCCCTTCCCTTGCATCGCCGTCAATGCCCACGCCACCCCACACTAGCGCATGTACCGCAGGTGGCAAGCTCCGGCGCTTGACGAACTTCGGCATGTTCCCGTTCCCACGCGAGAGCGCCAGTACCCCGAGACGAGGTAGAACCTGCTCCAGAGGAAAGCCTTGTTCGTGGTGGTGAAGACACCAAGGACGTTACGTTCGATGGGGTTATAGTATGACGTGGAGGAGGCAAGGACGGTGATAGCAGCGTGATGCAGGACGAGGAGGACCACGAGGACGGTGCGCAGGTTGTCGAGGTAGTGCACCCGTGAGTCGGTGCGGAAGGGTAGGGGGAGGAGAGGCGTGGATTCGCTGTGTGATGGCATAGCAGGTAGTGGGGAGTACTATAGGATGTAGTGGCGGTTTTGAGGAGAGGTGTGAATGCGTGGAGGCGTATGTTAAGTATACTGCGTGAGGTGCCTCGAGGGATGCTGGCATCGAGGATAGGTATCCTCAAAATACGGTTCCTCATGCAGCACCTTCAATTCATGTAACATGACCTATGAATCAAGGGAAGAAAAACTTCGGCCATCATAGTGAACAAGCACGAGCAGACGTAGAACTTCATTGAACACAATCCTTGCCATAAGAAGGGCGAAGCTCTATCGAGATATCTGAAGGTTGCCGTAGATGGGTCGAATTTCGGAAAGTATTTCTGACGTTCTTCTTGTTTATTCTACGTGCCTTTTTCCCTTCGACTTTCGATGAGTCCTAACGGCCCACAACTACTGATGATAATGCTAATGCTGCGGATGAACTGCGAAACTGCGACAGAAGCTCTGACTAGTAGCTACTAGGTGAGTTTGAAAGGGTGGTAATTCAGCCGTAGATACACGATAACTTCAGAAGACTTTACACGGGAAAGCTATGCAGGAAGACCTAGATCACCAATCTCCGACGCTATGCGGCGGAAGGATATTTGGGCTCATCCTGAATCTCCGGAAACGTGGTGGGAAATAATTCCAGAGTAAGATACAATGCATGGAGCTCGAGCATGCGATCTAGGCGAGTACGTACACGAGGCTCTCGAGCTCCAAATTAGGCAGTTACCGACTATGACATTCTTGGCTAAGAGAATCTGGATTCCTTCATCCACCACGACAATGAGTATCCACGACAACATCCAGACGGAAGCTTCATGAGCAGCATGACGAGCCAGGGCCCGACCAACGACCAGGAAATTAATATTAATTCTCTCGTTTTCCTCCCCGGGCGCCTCACCTCTTCGCTCTTGCCATCCTCCTGTCGCTCGCAGTCCTTTTCTTCGACTCACCGTCCAAGTCCGTCCAATCTCATATAGTAACGTCGCACCAGGTGCAACAAGACCACTAGGGTGCGTAACTTCTGCTTTCCTATTCTGCCGGAAAAACCACCTCATACTTTCTTTCTTTCTCTAGATGTAAGTGCTCTAGACGGATCGTCCGAGCCGAGTCACCAACCAACCAACCGTCCCGTCCCCTATCCTACTGGCATTAAAGCATCCAGCCAGAGCTTCAGCCACCTTATCCATGAATAGCCACCCACACCCGCACCCCACATCCCCTCCGTTGACTTGGATCTCTTCCTCGAACGTTACTGGAAGCGCTGAACGCACAACTGCGAGCCGCGGACGTCGCTCGAGATCTGACCGCGTTCGAAGCTGGCCTTTGGGTTCGAAATGTGACGGAGGTGCATATGGAGACCATGCGAGCTGAGATCGAGGATAAAGTGAGAGGTAAATATGAGCGCCGAAGAGGCTAAAGGCAAGGCGAAACCGAAATCATCCGTGGCCGGGATTTCGCAAAATGACGGCGGCAATTCAGCTCAAGTGTTCAAGTACAATTTATTTAGCAAAGGAGACGAATACACATGAGATAATCTACACAACCACTACTTACAACAATTTTGAAGACGGTATCATATCATATCGGACCACGAACTCCCAACACGACTCACGAAGCCAACGCACCTGGGATCGGCGGCGACTGTCTCGTCTGACCTGGTGGAGGGTGCAACCCACCACCACCACTGACACCACCCTCCGCTGCTACATGCCCTTCCCTCGTATGCCCCTCTCTTGCCCCAGGACGAAGGACTGCCGGAACACTCGCGCTCGGGTTCGCAGCCCCTGCCCCGGCTCCCATCGAAATGGGAGTGGGAAGCGCAGCCGAATGAGCTTGATTGGCATGGGCGGGAGGTGGAGGATGAGGGAAGACGTACATCATCGGGTGATACCCCGCTTGGGCGGGTGCTGTGGCGTACCCCGGAGGCGGGGGTGCGTAGAACGGGTTCATAGCATGCCCCGACGCAGGTGCTAGGGTGCTAGAGTGCTGGGTTCTGGCGTTGGCGTTGGTGTTGGGAGGCTGAGACGGGGCGGGGTGTCCAGGGGGAAGGAGCTGCGTTGAGGGACCTCCTGGTCCAGCAGGAGGTGCAGCGTTCGCTGCTGGAGCCATGGGCATGGGCATCGGCGCATAATTCAAAGGATACGTTGGGAATACGTAGGGGAACATCGGCGGTACGAGCGAGGTCGCATCCGTCGTCCCAGTTATGCCCGTATCGAGGGTCGTCGTCGTCCGTCTTCTCTTATGCCGCTGTCCATGGCGATGGTGGTGGTGCGACCCGTGCCTATTCCGTCGTCGATGCTCGTGGTGGTGATGATGATGACGGTGTCGGTGGATCTCTTTTCTCGCCGCCCCGTGATGGTCGAACGTCAACCCGAGCACGCTCCTCTTCGACGCCTCGCTGCTAAGCAAATCCAAGCCAGAACTGCTCCTCTGAGAGCGCCCCATCAACGAGGGATACCAAGTCCTTATTTTCCTGGCACCCGTCTGTTTCCTTTCCCTCTCCCTCTCGCCCTTGCTTCTATCCTTCATACCCGCCCAGGCTTTCGCTCTCAGCCCCTTCCCACCGACGCGAAACCCGCTCAGAACACCAACACCGACGCCCGGTGTATAGTCAACAGTGACCCGGTCGTGCGAGATCCACGGCATATGGTAGAGGACCTTGAAGAACCTCTC